>CAWUFW010002845.1:0-472500 GCA_963921515.1 Calotriton arnoldi
CGCCACATCACCTAATTATGTGGCATTTGCTAGAAACATTTACAGCGAACACTCAGGAGGAATGCGGACAAACAGAACGTGAGCAGGTATTGCTCATGACAATTGTCTCTTTTGAGCTATAATTTTGCTGCAGAATGTGTCCTTGTGTCAAAAAATGACACATTGATTCATCTTGTGCTAAAATATAGCACTAACATCAGATTCACATTTTGCATGATTACATTGTAATTTCTTATAATTTTCCTAAAATGTTGTGTAAGTGCGTAAAAGCAAATTACATGACTTTCTCACATTCCTACTGTCCACATGCATGCCCAGCAATATCTTTCCTAACACTTTTCCCATCTACCTATGCATATACACAGTTATACTGCTGCTGAGACAAATTTTGCAAAATCTCTGCCATACACACATGAAGCCAAAACACCTCCCACATAGGCCAGATTGCACTGACTCTCTTTTCCACCATCCATAGACTTGACACTAATGTTTAAGCACACTATCTCACACTACTTTTTGCCTCAACTTCACACATTCTTCTATCCTTAGCACTGCCACAGAGTAGCACAATACCTATTTACAAATGCACTTCGGCCCTTCACCAGCTGCAGGGACTACTATAAATGCATTGTTCTTTCATATACATTTCAGTACAGGAGGAAATAATTTGATTACTGAATTCAACCTTTTGTGACAGAAGTCTAGGCTCTGGTCTTAACTTGTCCACTATATCAAATTTGTTCGAGCGTGGGAAAGAAATTTTAATCCAATATTCCTCATTTTCTTCAGATTGTGTTATGTATGCAATCACATTTATGTATTGTTTTCTAGAGTATAATTATGTGCCATATAAAATAATGTTATGTGCATTTGTAGAACGTACTCTCATCCTTGATGGAATTCTATACTGACCAGGTGTATGTGCATCGAAACCAGCCTAGGGTACGTATGTTAATTGAAGAGACAGGTCCTCAGGTTCTTTTGGAATTCAAGAAGATAGAAGACTCTGATGTGAAATGGAAGATCATTCGGTGCATTGGGTGTCATGTAAGAGAATGCTCTGGTTATGTGTATACTTGGAATGCGTGCAAGTTGTTCTGCAGAGCGTAGGTGACTGGGTCGTTGGTGTAAGGAGATGTGGTTGTCCAGGTAAGTGAAGCCTAAGTTGTGTAGTGCCTTGAACATGTGTGTGAAGAGTTTGAAATGTGCACATTTGTGTATTGGGAGTCAGTGGAGCTCCCTGGGATGGGATGTGATGTTATGTGGGTTCTACGTGGTAGGTTGAGAATGAGTATGGCTGCCACATTCTGGATGGTTTGTAGTCTTCTTGTGAGTTGCTTGGTGGTACGACCATAGATTGCGTTTCTGTAGTCTAGTTTGCTGGCGGGGAGGGTGACATTTCTTCTGGTGTTACTTGGGAGCCATAGAATCTTCCTCAGCATCTTCAGGGTGTGGAAGCAGGATGACGGTGCTGACTTGTGCGGTCACTGCCAGTTTGCTGTCAATGATGATTCCGAGGTTCTGGTGTGGGCAGGGCCGTTTCTACCATTAGGCAAGACTAGGCGGCTGCCTAGGGCGGCAAAAGGGCTAGGGCAGCAAAAGGGGAATTTTTTTAAAATTTGTGCATGCATATAATGCCCACTGGAACAGTCTGCTTTCATTTCACAGAAGTAGCAGGTGAAGTTCTTTATGTATGTTATCCTTCTTTTCATTTTTATAATTTCAGTATTGTAAAGAAACCACAGGGAACCCATTTCATAACCTTTAAAAGCAGTATAAATAAAGTCACCATTCTCGTGCAGACACATGGAAAAGAGTACACATGTAAGTGAACGTAAAAAAAGTAAGAAAAGCTACAAATATATTGTATTTTAAATAACATCACTAAGTTTGCAAGGAACACTTTGCAGTGCTCCAAGTGACAAATGGGAAAGTAAAATAGAAAGAAAAACGTGGAGAAGTGGAGATAAAGGGGGTCGTCAGAGATAACAAAGCGGAAAGGAGCACAACATACAGCACAACAAGCTCTTTCTTAAAGTGTCAAACAGAATTTCTTCCCAGAATCCATGTCGTAGATCACTGCAACTTATTGGGAGACTCAATCTGTATGAGCAGTAAGGAATCAGGGCCTAGATTCACAAAAAGTCATTCAGAGATGGGCTGCATCATAAAAAGTTGTACTGCACTATGCAATTTTTTTGCCTCATGGTCTGGCAGCAGCACCTGTATGTGAGTGCAAGTGCACATGCTTGCACATGCTGCGCAGCGCACCCTGGCATAGTGGTGTGTGGAGCAGGCCGGCGGTACCAGTGTGTGGGTCCCCAGGGCCGTCAATCTTGTAGCACGGGAAAGCGCTACCAATGACGGCCCTGGGCATCATTTTTGGCCAGTCCCTGAGCGGTGCTTTATGCAGCAGCCAGTGACGGGGACTACGTCTCGCACGTCGCACCACCCTCTCTCTCGGCGCGCGGGGGACGGACTGTTTGTGTTGGCTGCTCTGGTGCCTAGGAAATAAAATAACTGTGTCAGGTAATTGGTTTATAATTCACGAATTTCATTTGTTTTTAAGCAGTGCAAACAGGTGGCTAATAGCATGCCACACATAAAAAAAATATATGGTGCCAGGAGGCTTATTTTTTCTGTCACGTCAATCTGAAATTCGTTTTTTGTTTTTTCACCCCAAAATACAGGTTTCGGTCTTATTATGGTCTGGAAATAGTGAACAAAAGACGAATAGCCATAATTTATTTTCTAACCTGCAATAAAAACAAGTTCACATTGTGCTCTGCCTCTTGCGCTTTAGCTTTTGGGGTTGTTTGTCACGATTTATGCGGTGAGACATCGCGTCGGCTAGATATGAAGCGTGTGATGCCTGACCTGCGTGAATAAAATCATCTAGCGAGACTCTCCAATCCACCTGGTTCTAGAGTCAGTTAGCAGCTCTATATGATTTACCACTCAAATGTACCCAGGCAACTATTGTACCTCGCTGTGATGTTCTACGGCTACGTTTGCGCTCTATACGCCCACTTACAAAACATACATCACTAATTAAATTGTGCCTCGGAGCTTAGATAATAGGTCAATATTACTCAGCACAAAGGCACTCCTTTTAACTTGGAAAGATAAAAGGCTGAGTAGACTGTGCAAATATTTTAATTTGTGACCAGCTAACACTGCAGATCTCTGCAGCAAGCGGTTAACCTACTCAGCTGTTTTGCCATGTGCTCTTTGATTGTTGGTGTTATTTATACTCAGGGCCACTTGAAATTAAGCCGCAGGAGGAACCAAATTATGCGGGGAGTTGGCTAAATTATGCATCAAAAAAAGACAAATTATGCGGCATAACGAGGCACATTTTGTGATCTAATGCATTAATTATTCTAGCCTGGATGACCGGGGGAGAGAGTGATGGTAGTAAAAGGGAGGGTGCGGCATTTTTCAATTCTCGCCTAGGGCGGCAAAACACCTAGAAACGGCCCTGGGTGTGGGTGCTAGGTGTGGTTGTGGGTCTGAGTGCGGCCGGCAAACAGGCGGAGTCCCATGGTGTGGTGTTCTAGCAGAAGATCACTACTTCTGTCTTATTGGTGTTGAGTTTGAGAAAGTCAGCTTTCATCCAGTTAGCGATTTTGTCATGCAAGTGTCGAACTTGTTTCTTGTGTTGAAGGTCATGTCTGAGAGGGAGAGTATGAATTGTGTGACGTTGGTGTGGAAAAGGATGCTGATTTCTATGCTGAGGACAGAGGTCAGAGGGATCATGTATATGTTGAAGAGGGTCAGACTGAGGGATGGACCTTGAGGCACCCTCCAGATTACTTTGCAGGCTTCTGAGTAGTGGGGTGCCAAGCTTATAGCTTTAGTTCTATATAAAATCATAATTTAATTTTGAACATTGGTACTGCCAGCTCCAAATGTGTAATAGCCACTTGTCCCATGCCTGGCAAGGTAGGGCTATTAATAGTTAAATATTTTTTAATTTAATTAGAAAGTATGAATTGCAGGAAATATAATTTATTGACAAGCCAATAGGTCTGGCTTTTAATTTGTGCATACAGATCTGCTTCTTCATAGTTACACCGGCCATTAGTAATCCTTAGTACACATTGGGATTTGCACCATCTCTCTAAAATCATCAGCTCATGCTGAGATGTCCACCATGACTCAGTAATCCACAGTGCCTGTTTGGGTTTGCATATATAATCATTGATTCTTAGTATATGGTCAGATTTGCACCACTACCTAGAAATCTTCGCTACATGCCCAGATTTGAATCATTACTCACTAATCCATGTCTACGTGCATACTTAGATATGCACCACTACTTATTAATTATAAATGTGTATTCACGTTTGCCCCACCATAAATATCACAATCATTATATGTGGGGAATTTAATATCACTGTCTTTTGTTGTGTTTATCTTCCATTGACACTGCATTTGAAGTAAATCTGGTTATTCATTGATCTTATTTCACAGCAAAGAAGTGCCTGTGGATAAGCATGCCATGCTGCGTATTTCTGTTGTTATAGGCAAAATCACTAAAATCCATACTGTGTCCTGTACCCAACTGAGACTGCAAGTTTGTGCCAGTCTTAGACTGCAGATCTGTGCTGCTTTGATGTGGCCAACCAGGAACTGACCTGTGAGAGGGACCCCCTGTTGCCTCTTTATATTTTGCAACAGCAGCATGGGTGGCAGATTTCTTTCCCCCAAGGATGCTCTCCAAGCAAGGGCCGGCTCGGACCACTATCATGAGTCAAGTTGTCGCACCAATTGCAAACTCCAAGACTTAGTTTTTGCCATTATAAGGATTAGCTGCAGTTAACCAAGTTGCAGCTTAAACCAATATGTCGTAATTTGAAAGTATTTTCAAATGTTGGTTAAACTGCTCATAAGGGCATGCAAGCATTACTCGGATGACCTTACAAAACAGAGGGGGACCAGGAGCAATAGTAGGTCCAGCATACGTGCTCCTATGGAATCCAATATGTAACAAGAGTATGCACTTCCTTGTAGGAGAAAAAGAAAGAGGTCAGTCAGACCCTAGGGGAGTGGGTGGGGTCTGCTCCCTTAGGAAAAGGAGCCCTCACACACCCAAATGGGTGTCATGCTTCATCATAGGGCTATGCTCCTCATCGGCCGGCGCTGCAATGCCCAATGGGCATCCATAAGGGGGCACTGGTCCAAGGCCCACCATACTGATGGTGGTGCTGCGGTGGCAGTCCAGCCACTGCTGCACCGGTGGTCCGACCACCGGATTACAACTTGGGCGGTCGGACCGCCATGGCACTGCTGCAATTGCCAGGGATCAGAGATCGATGGTGGTGGTGGTGGCGGCGCGGCGGTCTGAGTGCCGCAATATGCTTGGTGGTGTCCTGCGGCACCACTAAGCATATTAAGACTTTCCTCACCACCAGCGGGCTCTCATGGAGGTTCTTTCTCCATGAAACTGCTGGTGGTGAGGGCCTCCTCTTGGCCCTGTGCATGGGGGTGCATGCAGGGGGCACATGTTGTACCCCCCTCTGTGCATGCACCTCAGTTCCTGCATGGCATGGACTCTGCACTATTGAACTGGCACGGCCATGGGACCACCAAAGAAACACCCTCCAGACACGGAAAAACTCATAATCTGGTGGGCGGTGCTCACATGGCGTTGGTGGTGTGGGAGCGGGGCAGCGGCGTGGCGGCCCTGCTCCCACACTGCCAAAGTCATAATCGGGCCCTTAGAAGGCCTGGGTGGTGAACTCCGCTCCATTCGCGGAGTTTTCTGCACTCCGCACTCCGTGCTCCGCGGAGCTCGCGGAGTGTAGAAAACTCCGCTTCGCGTAGTGCAGCTGAGTTTTTCCCTCTTCGCGCTGCGAACTGTAAGTTCGCGAGTGCGAGCTGCCGCTCGGGTAGAATTTCTACCCGAACGGCAGGAAGACCAGCGCGAACGGCAGTTCGCACTGCACTCCGCACCTTGCGGAACTTCACAGAGTTTTTTGACACTTCGCGGAGTTCCGCGTAGCAAAACTCTGCAAACTACACCCAGGCCTGGCCCTTAGTAGTTGCCTACCATGAGATTAAGCAAATTGCAAGGTTTGCAACCACTAAATGGCTTTGTACATCAAGCCATTAGTTTGAAAGAAGTGTTTTGGTATAATTCCACATATAGGTGCAATTTTAAAAAGATATGAAGGAAGGTGAAAGGTAAAGACTCTGCAGGTTAGCTCTTGTTACATTGATCTATGAAGTGTATGTTGAGCATACAAATCATTGCAAGAGAGCTAAATGTGAACAGATGAGGGGTACTTGAAGACTACAATGATAGCATAAAGTGTTAGCCTTACTGCAGCAAAAATAGGGAACAAATAAATGTGGAATGACAAAAATGTCCCTTCAGATGCATCTCACCCCATCTTGTCCCATCATTTGTAAGTTTGGTTTGGCAGAGCAGTGGTTAGTAGAAAAAGATGGGATAGCTTGGGCTGACATTAAAAAGGGGTAGGAGACAACTGTGCATTGATGATGCCTGCATTGTTTTGATAGAATGCAGCAAATTGGCATGAGTCCATTTCGGAAACATGCATTTGTATAAGCTAATATGTTGTCATGTGCAGAGCTGCCACCATCATATGCCATATACAGCCTCATAGGCCTAGGCAGAGTATTGCAGGCTTCAGTGGTGCCATCATATTCTTCATGCCCACGTGATTAATGGACTAGAATGCTACCCTGAGTGATCACCAGAGGCTGATATTAATTCAGGCATTCCATTAATG
The DNA here is from genome assembly GCA_963921515.1 of Calotriton arnoldi. Taxonomy (NCBI): domain Eukaryota; kingdom Metazoa; phylum Chordata; class Amphibia; order Caudata; family Salamandridae; genus Calotriton; species Calotriton arnoldi. The sequence continues at coordinate 6,762 of CAWUFW010002845.1, forward strand.
ACCTTGCTGTTTTTTTTGTAGTTAACACCCCAAGTGTGACAGGTATGCCCAGACATGGATCCCATGCTCACTGCACCACTCAAGATGCACCCTACTGAGATAGGCTGAAACTAGTGTAGGGGTTGCTTGTGTTCCATTCTGGAGGGGACCCTGCCTGGCAGCTTGGAATATACTGTTCCCATGTGGAGCAGGGTCAGTACTGATTTGGATAAGGGAGGCCTCTGTCTAGAACGGTATGGTGGGTAAAAACAATTGACTAGAATACAGCCCTGTGTTATTACCAGTGGTTGGGATCAATTCAGGTATTCCAATCATCACCAAGTTGTATTTTTTAGTTTGTGCCCAGGTCTAGCCCATATTCAAATATGCAGCATCTCATACTGAGGAAAAGCTTCACATGATTAAATGTAATCATGCAACCTCTTTTGCACCTCCTTGTACTTTGTATTTTTTCCTCACTTTTTTCTGCTGCCTTAACCACGTCTTCCTCATAACCTGATGCCAGGAATTATAGCAGAGTTGATTGGCCAGTATGGCATTTCTTTCCATTCCTCCCTCCTCCTTCTAGTACGTCCAGCAGGAAAAACCTTATTCCGATGGGCCACAGGCTGACCTTGATCTCAGTCAGTGGCTTGATTCCATTCTGGTCAGTACTGTTTCTTCTTCTTCTACGCTGTAGGCTATTGCAGTGAGGATGTTTCTAGAGTCAAAGGGCATATTTGTAGGCCTGACATGGAAAATGTACGAGGACGCGCTGTCCATAAATGAACGCTCAGCGTTGGTACGCACAGTCTTCTCGGAGTCCAGATGGAGGTCATTTTTCTATTATAAATGTAATATTTAATACATTAGTAATTATGTTTTGTTTAATTGTTATTTTATTTAAGTTTAATTTGTTAAATGTAATGTATATTTAAATTTTTACATTTATGTTGGTAATTAATACTATAGTACTGAGCTGTTAAATTATAATTAATTTAATTTTTATGTAAAATAATTTTTTATTGTAAAATAAATATATAATTGATAAATAATTTTGGGTTCATTACGATGGCGGTCGGACAAGCGTTTGACTGCCATCGTTTCGGGCAAGAGACCGTCCGACAATGAGTCTGTGGCTCCGACAGCCCAATTGCTATACAACTACCGCGTAGGCGTAGAGTGGAGTGGAGTACAGAGGAATAGCATACACTGGAGTAGGGAAGTGAGGAATAGAGTAGCCTACAGTTAAGTACAGTGGAGTAGCATAGAGTGGAGTGCTGCACAGTGGCGTAGTGTTGAGTTTAGCGGCATTAAGTCTAGTGATGTACAGTAGAGTGGCTATAGTGGAGTAGCGTATAGTACATGGTCACACAGTGGAATAGCTAAGTCTGTAGAAGTGTAGAGTGCAGTGATGTATAGTGGGGTGGTGTACAATGTAGTGTTGTACATCATAGTAGCATACAGTGGATTGTGGCAGAGTGGAGTGGGGTATACTGCAATTGAGTATAGTGGAGTGCCGTTGAGTGGAGTGGTGTCTAGTGGAATAGCGTAGAGTGTAGTGATGTACCATGAAGTGGCACAGAGTGGAATGGCATAGAGTAACGTAGAGTGTAGTGTCATAGAGTGGAGTTGCATACAGTGGAATAACATACAGTAGAGAGGTGCACAGTGGAGACACATACAGTGAAGTGGCATAGACTGGAGTGTAATAGAATAGAGTGGTGTATAGTAGAATAGCATAAAGTAGATTGGTATAGCGTGAAGTGGCCTAGAGTGGAGTGAGGTGGAGTACAGTGGAGTGGCATACAGTGGATTAGCATACAGTGTAGTGGTGCATAATGGACTGACGAAAATTGGAATGGTGTAGAGTGGAATAGGGTAGAGTAGAGTGGTGTAAAGTGAGGTGTCATAAAGTGGAGTGGCGTAGAGTGGAGTGTGTTAATTGAAATAGACGTAGCGTGGAAGTGTGTGAATGAATGTAAATGTCATGTGGCAGGAATATATATTATGATGTGTAAATGTTTATTTTTTGGTGGTGGCCTAGAATAAAGTGGGGAGGGGTGGAGTACAGTGAAGTGCCGTACAGTGGATTAGTGTACAGTGTAGTGGTGTATAATGGTCTGGCATAGAGTGGAGTGGCGTAGTATTTGTAAATAGTGTAAGTAGTGGTAAACTTATAACTTTAAAAAAATTTACTTATATATTGTGCCACGTTATACCATGGTATGTTCACGGTATAGGACAGTACATGGGGCTGAGAAGTGAATGTGATTAGCTAATGGCAGTGTTTACCAAAGGTAACTGGCAGCCAAGTAGTTTTTATCATAGTTTTGCTGGTTTCTGCGGTTTGTGTTTCACTGCGTTCTGGGTTAGGGTGTTACTTATAGGCAAGTATTAGGTTTTATTGTTGTTCACTATCTATTGCCACTATATTTAAGTGGTAATAGGTGGAGATGTTTATTTATACATTTCTATATATTTTATAGGAGTTTAGGGTGAACAGCACTTTTTTTAAAGTAGCGCGATAATTTGTAGTTACATGAATAATAACATTAATGAAAAATTAAAACATATAACAGCAAGTAAAAGAAACAGCAAAACTAAATTAGCAAACTCCACTTAAAATAAAAGTATGAAAAGTGTTGCACTTGAAAGGTGTCACATTTACTATTCCTACTCAACATAAAAAAGCTCATTGAAAACATTGGACATCAGACTCCAGTCTAAGCAACAGTACAGAAAGGTTTGGATTTCAGAGAGATTAGATTTACTATTCCCACTCTTATTTGAGCAACCCAAGAAAAACTTTAGACTTCAGAGAAACTACATTAACTATTCCACTCCAATCTAAGCAACAGTATGGAAAGTCTTGGACTTCAGAAGGGTTGGAATTACTATTTTCACTCTGATCTAGGCAACAGTAGGGAAGGTGTTGGATTTAGGAGGGATTAGAGTTACTATTTCCATTCCAGTCGAAGCAACAGTAGGGAAGGCGTTGAACTTCTGAGCTGTTTACTGTTCCCATTCCACCATAAGCAAAAATAGGAAAACTGTTTAATTTTGGAGAGGTTAGATTTACTATTCCCACCCCAATATATAGAGCAGAAGGAAAAGCTTTGGAATTCATAGGGGTTAGATTTACTACTCTCACTCCATCCTAAGCAACAGTAAGGAATTGTTGGACTTTGAAAGGGTAAAGTTTACTGTCCCCACTCCAATTAAGCAACAATAAGGAAAGCATTGTAATTGGATAGGCTTGATTTATTCTTCCCACTCCAATCTAAGCAACAGTAGAGAAAGTGTTGGACTTCAGAAAGGTTACATATACCAATCCAACACAGTAATTTAAAAAGTATTTAAATATATAAAAACATAAAAATTATTAACTATATTTAAACTAAAAATTATATATGGTATACATTTAAATAGGATGCAAAATGTATTATAAATATACAAAATAAATATATACATAAATGAAATATTGAAATAAAAATACATGGAATTCACTTCTCTCGCTACTACTGCAAAAAACCCACAAACACCAAAAAGAGAAATTGAAATATAAATAAAACGATAATAAAATTAAAATAAAAGAAATAAAAGAAAGATGAAAATAATAAATGATAAATATAATATGCACTTGTTTATAAATATTATTAATTATTTCTTACATAGTCAAAGTAAAACAACAGTTTTACATATTAAATGATCAAGGAAATAATTATATATTGATTTATAAATTAAATATTTAAATAACATAAAAAATAAAGAAAACTATTTTAATTTAAGTAATCTCACCCTATTCCCCTTACAAAACTGTACAACATGCTAATACATGTTGGATGACTAATTATACTATACAAAATATAAATGACAAATCCAAAATGCAACCCAATTAAATGAAAGAACAATTAATTTTTTGTTACATTTACATAATAAGAATTAAATATTTAATTTAGCTTATATCACTTAACATTAAAAAACAAATATCTAAAATGTATTTAACTTCCCACCATATTCCCCTACAAATCCAATGTCCCGCTACCAAATTATAAACTACTAATTACATTTTAAAAATTAAATTACGTAACGAAAATTACAAACTATATTTAAAAAGACAATTATACTAATATTATTAGTATATACTTATATATTTATTTAACATCAATGTTTATTAAAACTATATTAAAGTACAAAATCCTAATTACAACAATGTTCTTCATAATGATATTGTATACAATAAAACCTGTATTCTTACTTTTGATATTCTGTTCCACTATATTTTTGCAGAGGTGATATTTTTGACAACATGTTTGTCACATGATATGTGTAGTTACACAACTGTAAGTGATTTTCTCTACTCCGGCACAGAGGGACCTCAAACCTAACTGAAAAATTAGGGGCCTATTACGATGTCGGCAGACTTGCGTCCGCCTGTCACCATCACGAAACGGGACCGACCGACCTCTGGTTGGCGGTCCTGACGACCTTATTAAGATGCGACCGCACATGGTGCGGTCGCATTGCCACATTTCCCTATGGGAGTATGTGTTATGGCCATAAACCTGCCGTAACACAAGCTCCCATTGGGAAATGGGAGGCTGTGTTAATCCCTGCACCCCGTGGCAGGCACCTCAAGGTGCCTGCCACAAGGTGCAGGAATTAACAGGGGGGTACCATAGGTGCCACCTCCGCCCCCAAGCAGAGGCCGTAAAGGAAAGTGGACGCTGCTAGGGCCCCCAAAAACGCTTTCCGACAGGTTTTCCCTGTCGGAAAGACCGGCATGGAAACCCTGATGGAAACCATGCATCATAATCTGGACGACGTAAACCACAGTCCATGTGGATTACGGGCCTTCGGATGCCAGCTGGAATGACTGGCCGGTATCAGTTCCGACCGACTGTATCATAATCAGCGAGCCAGAATTGAAACCAATGATGCCGGTCGTAAAGACTCAGACCAAACATCGGAGGCTTCACGGCTGTCATCGTAATCAGCCCCAAAGTGTTTAAGACTCTATGTACAAAATGCCCACTGCTGAAAACATGTTTTTCAACTTTGTGAAGGACTCCTATCTTTAACAGAGGCACATTTTAAGCATCCTTTTCGCACAAAAACAGCTAGTTCATGACTATCAAGCTATGTTTTTCTGTTCCTGAACAAAGGATTCACCACCCCCTTTCAGGAAGCCTAGTTGTATTCCCCACACACACACCGATGTACAACATTTCGCCTCATTCCTCAAAAATGTTTTTGTTAACATCGCAAAAGACTCCTATAATTAAAGTAGGTGCATTCTGAGATTTTTATTCCCATGAAAAAGACAGCTGTACATCAGCCAAAGTGACTTTCTCTACTCTTACACAATGAGCATACCAATTCAGTTCAGGATTACAATTTGAAAGACTCTTGTATATGATTTGGCCTTCAAATAACAAGATCTTAAACGCTGAGAAAGTTTCTTCTAGTTGACTTGGGCACTTCTGAGAAGGTGCCTTGTACCATGAAGAAGACTGTGGCCAAACTACCTTTCCCTACTCTTGTACAAAAAAAAACACAATCCTTGTTTAAGAATTTCTTTTCTACACTCCAAATATAAAAGGCTGGTTCTCAAATGGATGTTTCAACTTTGTGAAAGTTTCCCATGTTTCACCTGGGCACATTTTGAGAATGTGTCTTTTTCCATGAAAAGGCAGATGTACCACTGCCAACATGATTTTTTCTATTCTTGTACAAAGGACAGCTAGCCCCATTCTGGAAACCCACTTACAGAATTTGTGCTTCCAAACACAGTAAATGTTTTGAGGTTGTTAAACAGGGTTTATGTACATATATATAGGCATTTATAGAGTGTGAGCCTGGGTAGTTAGAAAGAGCCACAAGAACAGGTAGAGAAAATACTTTGAGAGAAACAAGAGCTTTATGAGGGGAGGACCATTACATTCTCGAATTATAGAGAAAAAAATGATAAAGATGTGGCAGTATCTAAATCTATTTCTCTATTGTAATAATCGTAAAGGGTTAGAACAGATCAGCATGGGGAGTTTGTTGCAACCAGAAATTCAGTTTTATCTTCCTGACGGAGACTAGATTTCATAAGATGGCAGTTAGAAAAGAGAATGACAACTCAGATACTTAGATTTTTAAGGAAGTGTGGCCCTTCCTGGAGGGACACAGTTTAAATCAGTTAATGCTGCATTTGAAGTGGGAATTAATAGATATGGGATAATTCTAGTCTATCTCTCGTGGTGGCTTAAGTACCACTATTATCACATCACATCATCTCATATGTATATATAAAGTACACATTCACACCTATGGGTATCTTGGTGCTGACTACCATATGTTTAATTTTATCCAAGTAAATGGTACTTATTGTATGAACCTTTCAAGTATGAAAGGCTGAGTGGAAGCATGAGGATTCAAACATGTGAGAGAGAGGTGAAACACATATCCCTCAAGAGGATTCATTAGTTTAATAAGCCACCAGACTTAAATGATCCGTATGGGTTCTTGAACATCCCTATCATTACACACATCACAGTGGAAACTTGAGCATGACTATAATCACACACTATATTTGTGCACTCTCCCTGTGCATACCTATAATCACACACTGTCTCTATGGGGACCTGTGCATCCCTATAATCACACACTATCTCTGTGGGGACCTGAACATGATAATAATCACACACTATCTCTATGGGGACCTGTGCATTCCTAATATCACACACTATCTCTGCAGGGACTTGAACATGACAATAATCACACACTAGCTCTGTGGGGACCTTGGCATGTCCATAATCACACACTATCTCTGTTGGGGCTTGTACAACCCTATAATAACACACTATCTCTGTGGGGACATGGACATCCCTATAATCACACACTATCTCTGTGAGGACCTGGGCAGATCTTTAATCACACACTATCTATGTGGGGACCTGGGCATGTCTATAATCACACACTATCTCTGTGGGGACCTGGACATACCTATAATCACACACTATCTCTGTGAGGACCATGGGCATATCTTTAATCACACACTATCTCTGTGGGAACCTGGGCATGTCGATAATCACACACATTCTCTTTGGTGACCATGGTAATACTATAGTCACACACCATCTCTGTGGGGACCTGGACATCTCTACAATCACACACTATTTCTGTGAGGACCGGGGCATGTCTATAATCACACACTATCTCTCTGGGGACCTGGGCATGTCTATAGTCACACACTATCTCTGTGGGGACCTGGGCATGTCTATAATCACACACTATCTCTTTAGGGACAGTGGTAATGCTATATTCACACACCATCTCTGTGGGGACCTGGACATCTCTACAATCACACACTATTTCTGTGAGGACTGGGGCATGTCTATAATCACACACTATCTCTGTGGGGACCTGGGCATGTCTATAATCACACACTATCTCTGTGGGGACCTGGGCATGTCTATAATCACACACTATCTCTGTGGGAACCTGGGCATGTCTATAATCACACACATTCTCTTTGGCGACCATGGTAATACTATAGTCACACACATTCTCTTTAGCGACCATGGTAATACTATAGTCGCACACCATCTCTGTGGAGTCCTGGACATCTCTATAATCACACACTATCTCTGTGGGGACCAGGGCATGTCTATAGTCACACACTATCTCTTTAGGGACAGTGGTAATGCTATAATCACACACTATCTCTGTGGGGACCTGGTCATGTCTATAATCACACACATTCTCTTTGGCGACCATGGTAATACTATAGTCACACACCATCTCTGTGGAGTCCTGGACATCTCTATAATCACACACTATCTCTGTGGGGACCAGGGCATTTCTATAGTCACACTATCTCTGTGGGGACCTGGGCATGTCTATAATCACACACATTCTCTTTGGCGACCATGGTAATACTATAGTCACACACCATCTCTGTGGAGTCCTGGACATCTCTATAATCACCCACTATCTCTGTGGGGGCCTGGGCATTAATATAATCCATCACACACGATCTTTGTGGGAAATTGAACAAGGGTGTTATCACAAACTATCTCTGTGGGAACCTGCGCTTTACTATAATCCCACAATACCTCTTCAGGACTTGAGCATGACTATAATCACACACAATCTGTGACTCCACCTCAGCATCACTATCATCAAATACCATTTTTGCAGGGATCTGAGCATGACTAATATAATACACCATTTCACCAGGAACCTGAATATTTCTATCATAACCCTCTCTATATAGGGAGTTGAACATGACTATCATAACACTTTTTATATGGGGACTTGAATATGATTGTAACCATGCACTGTCTCTGTGAGGACTTGAACATAACTTTAATTATACACTAACCCTGAGGGAACTTGAATATGAATATAAACACACTCTATCGGGATTTGAGAGTGATTATAATTAAATGCTATGTCTGTGGGGACCTGGGCACAACAGGAATGGCATACTATTTATGCATGAACGTCAGCATAAGTATCATCGTACACTATGGAGTACTTGAACATGACTATTGTAACGCTGTCTATAGGGGGACTTGAAGATGACTATAATCACACACTATCTATGCGGGGACTTGAACATAACTGTAATCACACACTATCTCTGTGGGGACCTGGGAATTACTGTAATAGCACACTGTTTCTGCTTGAAATACAGCATCACAATCATCGTACACTATCTCTAGGGGTACTTGAACATGACTTTAACCAAACACTATATTTCTAGGGACCTGGGCTTGACTATAATAATCAGACACTATCTTTTGGAGGATTTGTGCATGACTATAATGACATGCTATACTTGTGGCAACCTGGGCATCACTCTAATGACACACTATCTCATGTAACTTCAACATAACTATCATCACACACTATCTCTACAGAGAATTGAGTATTATTATAATCACACACCATCTCTGCGGGGACTTTAACATACATTTAATCACACTCTGTCTATGGGGACTTGAGAGTGACTGTAATTAAACACTATATCAGTGGGAACCTGGGCATCAATATAATCGTGCACTATCTCTGCGGGGGCTTGAAAATGACTGTCACAACACACTACCTCTGTCAGCTCTAGAACAGTACTATAATCACATGCCATATCTTTGGGGACTATTATTGTACAGCCATACCAAGATGATGGTGAAGTAGATGTAAAAAAAAACCTAGGTAATCTCAACTTGACTTCCCATCTGACCACACTTCATGCTCTTTGGCCTTTACATGAATTTAACTATGTGCTGTTTTCTTATCCCTTAATGTTTGTGAGAACTCAGCAATAGACTAGATATCTGTAAATCCCTTTCCGTGGACTTTATATACTATATTTGTCTACTGAGAAATGCATTATCATCAAAATTCATTTGCTGGATGCTCCTAGGGCACAAAGAGATACTCATATATATCTAAACCAACATGTAATATAGGTAAAGCACTGAAAAATAACATGTAGCCATTTGTTTGTGAATTTATTCAATCAGAAATGATGATTATTGAGTAAGTCCCCGCAAGGATGGTAACACACGTTCAAGTCCCCACAAAGATGGTTCTGTGCGCGCGATTAAATAACAATATATTTACAGATTTGAAGCAGGATCCTATATAATGAATTTTTTCTTAACATTTTTCTGTTATTGGCATATTTTTAAAAGATTTGGGAAGGTTAGTCCCCACAAGGCAGGTGTTCACACATAGTCCCCACAAGGATGATGGGGGGGGGGGGTTGGTGCCTTGCATTCTTCTTAAAAAGCATAGCCCAGAAACAGCTTGTGAGGTTGGTAACAGAGACTGTGGTAGGATAATCTGTATCATGAGTGCAGGTATTCTGGAAAAGAAAGATTAAAAGTGCACATCTTTCATTATTAGGTATAAGCTTTTGAGCTTTGCAAATTCCATTTATAACACCCATCCTCACTAGCTGTTGTGTTCCTTCGCTTCCTTCCATTTCGGTCTTCCCGGCGTTTATTGAATGTTGGCACAGTGAAGTTATTGAAGTGGGTTATCTGTTGTAAATGAAAGCATAATAAGCTTTCTCTTTCTGGGGGGATCTCCCATTCAGCATGCAGGTTTCTAGCTCCTAGACAGTAGCATTGCAAGCACGGTCACAGCGGAGTGAGGAGCCTGTGGTTCGACACTCTACTCAGAGAGCTCATCTCTGCCCGGGATGGTGACTCTCGGGAGACTTGTGAGTTTGGACTCCTGGTCATGCACATACTTATCTCTGCAGAATCCAACTCACTGTGATTACTGTGCGAGGTTGCAGCCTCGTCTCATGGTTCGACTGTGTTGACTCCATATTTCCCAGCTTCCTTATACTTTTATTATTTATTCAGCCCATAGCTTATACATTGAGGAGTTCATGATGTCAAGAAATTAAACGACTCTTCTAAAACCGAAATGTGTTTTACTGTTTCCAAAACATAGAATTGTAGAGCAGATTGAATGTTCAGGGTACCTGGGTGCCGTGTTATTCTGGCCACTAATTAAATTGGGTCATTGTAGTTCGCTTTTTTCTTCCTGAGTTTGTCCTTTTGTCTTTGTTTATTTGCCAAACGTGCAACTAAAATTTTGTTATTATCCTAGATGACATTCCTAACCATATGTAGCAGGTGTCGGTCTAGCTGAGGAATGTGAACATAATTATATTTGAATATTATTTTTGAAAATGTTTACATGCTCTTTCTGCGCCTTTCGACCAACATTTTATTAGAAAGAAACATGTTTTCCATTCACTCGTCTGATTTTAATTGAAACTACATGTAACACTGTTGTGGCACATGTGTAAAGTCATGCATACACTGACTGTTAGATATCAAATTCTTGTGACTTATAATTATCATTTTGTTTAATGGAAGAGCAAAGACACACATTCACAATAAGTCCTCTAGCCCCGAATCAATACCATGGGTGTTGCTTGTATCTCCATAATTAGCCTACATCTCCATAGCTAGCCTACGTCATTGGAAATTCCCCCGTGCCCGGTACTTCATCCACCAAAGCAGAGAGCCAGGCTTGAGGTGCCCTAGAAAGAATCTACTTCCTGTCTGTCACGAGTCACACCAAAAGCTCAGCTTGAAGAATAGAGAGGATTGCCATTACAGACAAATGAGTTCCATAACATTAAAACATCCAGCTTGAGCACTGGTGGGAAAAAGAACAAGAATGAATCCTGTTTCCACTGGGACCTAATTTCTATCTTTGCTGCCATCTCTGCTTGCGTTTTAATCCTTCGGATTCTAAGGATGTGGCCGGGCTAAGAATGGTTCCTCAATGTCCCGTATCAGCGGTGCTCGGGCACTAAAATAACAAGCAATGGCCGCGCGGCCGTGAAACTGACACGGCCGCAAAAGTGAAAGTAATCGCGAGGGAAGCCATCGGCGAGGGAAGCCATATGGCGCCTGATCGCACGTGCACGCTTGCGTGAACGCAAGCTGGTCGCCAGCAAACTGCTGTTTGCACTCCCAAAACCCGCTTACTAAAACTCTCGCCAGAGCAGCGCATGCGCTGGCTCAGGCGAGACCTAAAAATTGCCTTGTGGGGACCTGTGTTTCATGAAGTGTGTTTATATTTCTGCTCGGCTCTGCCTCTGAAGGCAGGAGGTGGTACTGCAGTCTTAAACACACTTTGCATTTAAACACACTTTGCTCACCAGAAACACAGGTTAGCAGCAGAAAGGACAGACAATTCAATGAAAAAGCTGCATAACACCGTCTTTATCCAAATATTTTTCATACAATTAACCTTTTCTCTATTCATTAAAATAACATTTTATGTACATGAAGCATTTAATTTAGACTTTTTGCGTCTGGAATATTGCTATTGTTTTTTTAAATATTGCTAAAAGCAATTTTGGTCAGTTTCGGATCCCAGAATACTTCACTATTGTCATTTGATTCTTAACTGCAATTAAAGAATGATGGTGCACTACGCTGCGATAAATATAAATTGGTTTTATAATTTTTGGCAAATAACTAGAGGCATCAATGCTTATTGTTACATTTGAATGGTTGTACCAGGAATTCTGAGCCTTTATGTTGCATTTGTAATTTTAGTTTTTTTGGGGTAGATAGTGGTAAAGGGTGGGCAGGGAAAATTGCTGCAATGCAGCTCAAATTCTGTTTCAGGTTTCACTAAACTACATGGCATAACAAGGTACATTATGCACATAGATGCACACAGGCTCAGATTTACAAAACTGTCACACAATACAGCACAACACCCAAAGTTGCTGCACTGCATTGCAGTGCATTAGAAGGCGAGAGCAGGAAAGCACCAAATCTACCAAGATATGGTACTGTCCTACTCCCTTCCTATTGGCGCACAATGAGGCTGCCGAGCGCCATGCACACACCTTTGCGCCATAGTGCAGTGGTGTCTGTGAGTCTTGCATAGGTTTTGTACTGGAAGGATATCCTTCCAGAAAAATAAAAATACAAGTTTCAGATGTGTGTATGTGCTAATCTAAGCAAAAGCAGAGAAGTTATGCCTGCAGAATAGGATGGAAAATCACACACATTTTACCTATGAAATTAAAAATATGTAAAAAGTTCAAACTCATACAAAGTACTTTACATTGTGTGCATTTAAAAAATACTGCTGCATTAGTGCATGAGTAGAAATAGATTTGTTTTTAAAGAACTGTTTAGGGAATTTAATATGAAAAATGTTTCTTTCCCTCTCGGGACATGCAATTAATTTATATATGGGATGGTCAATATATTCTTGAAATTGTCGTGCAGATGCTAGTAGAATTTTGCGTTGGGTTTCCATGTCAAGCGATTAAGTTACTGAAATACCCAGGAATGAATGTTCCCGCTTTTCATTCTCGGCTAACTCTCCTAACCTGAAATATGCAGGCAAAGTATTCATTGGGCCAGCCCTCCCAGCTCACCTGTCATATGCAAGTTGAGGGCCTCTCCTCGGCCTCTGTTGTCATGGCTATGGCTCAGGGTTAGGTGCGAACGCGTTCTGTCCCACGTTCAGCATAACAAAGGACCGAGCGCCTGACTCTCAGCTCCATTCAAGCCCTTCTTCACACCCTGGCATAAGCGTCTATACAGAGTGAGCATTTCCGGGCACACCTGCAGCACGGGGCAGTAGTAGTAGGGGAGGAGATCCAGTGGGGCTGATGTGTTGTGCTGATTTCTGCCTCTCAAACGAAGCTGTCTGTAGACAAGTTCAGCAGACAAAATACTGGCTTTTAACTAACTGCGGTTACCTTGAATTAAGTAGGGCATGCAAGCTTACAGCATGCTCTTTAGTGAAAAACGAACATTTTACAGAACTGCATCTCTTCAAATCCTGAACCTTTTACTATTAGAAAATACCATGCCTACCTCAGAGGTAAATGTTTAAGGAAAGGAAGGGAGGTGTTCCCACGTATACAACACTATATTATGTTTTTCTGTTTAGTGACAAACTTTACCGCTCGTTCTCCACATGTAAAAAGCTTTGTTGTTGCAAGCTGCTGCTATCAAAAATGTGATTTTACAATAAATATCTTAAAGTTGTAAAATGGTTAAACCAGATCAGTTGCGAGAAGGCTGTGCATTCACAAGCGTAGCATACTTAATGATTTAGCAAAAACAAATGATTTCATTTGCAATTCTATGCGTCTTTAAAAAGTCCATACACAAAGAAGCATTCAAAGCTGTAAATATAGATGGTGAAGAGTGACTTATTAATTTTGTTAGGAAAATTTAAGTTAATGGTTTTTGAACCGCAACACTTTGGGCTCATTTATGAGAAAGTGACGCAGTGCAGCGCAGCAAGTCACCTTACTGCACTGTATGACAGGGAAAGGACAGGAATGGCTGCATTTAAGGCAATACAGTGCATTCCTGTCCTTTCCCCTGCGCTGGCACCGCCTGTGTTGTTGGCAGTATTATTTTTGTGCAGTAAGGAGCACCTTCCTGCACAAAAGCAATCTCGGGCGACATATTCCTCTTTTCATGTGTGCTACACACCTAGAAAGAGGAAGAAAATAGGAGAAATTGAGATATTTCTCCCTGTCATGCCTCCCCTGGAAAGGCATAACGTTTTGGCGCATTCCCAGGTTTACAACGACTGGTAAATCTGGTAGTGCATCAAAAACCATGGGAGATGCGTGAGAACATCCATGCAACCCCTGCCCAGGTCAGAGTAACACAATGCAGCGAATTGCGCTGCGTTACTACAGATTTTTGGAGCCACTCAGAGCCATGCAAAGTGGCTTTGCGTGGCTCCAAAAATCTGACTTAGAGGTTTGCGTCACGCATGTGCCACGTTGCGTGGTACAAACGCAATGCAAGCCTCTCATAAATGTGCCCTTTTGGTTTTAACAGTGCCTTCTGTGCCAGACAAAAACATTTGGCAGATCTGAGGAAGTCTTTTTATCTCCATTAGTGACTGTCCTTATGTTCTGCAAGTTCCTATCATGTCCTTGTTTCTGTAATAGTCACTACTGGTGGTGCACACATTTTATTATGTGCAGCACCTCATATTTGAGATGCCCCTCCCAAAATAAGTGTTTTCTGTATATTGGCCCGCTTTTCCTGAAAAGAATAGGTCTGTCCTTCATTGAAGACAAAAATAATGCAACGCGGGAAAGCTTCCTTTTGCTGATGTTTTCTATTCAGCCACTGCAGATGGACACATAGGCAGAGTCCAACAGTCTCTGTCTGTTATCATTCTGAAAACGTCACGAATACTCAGTAATGCTGTCCAAGCACTGGGTGGAATCCGCACTGATAGGTGTTGTGTAACTCGTTTTGTTTTCAGTACACTTGCAATGGTGATCCTACTGGGTTCTCAATGATCTTGCTCAATGTGAGATAACATGGTAAGGGCCGATAAAGATTAGGGACTTTTGGATCTAAGTTCGGTTTTATTATCAATGGTATGATTATTTACCAAAAATAAAAGGCTATGGAAAACCTAAGTAGCAGAGATCATGAAATAGTGTCACAGGGAAGTTCTGTAGGTCTTTCTTTAAACGAGTGATTAGGTCCTCTTTGTCGCTAGATTTGAAATCAAAAGGTGGTAGTAAGGTAAGCGGGCTCTTTTGACATAACGTGGTGTAACACTTGGTATTTCTTGTTATGAAGACCT
The DNA here is from genome assembly GCA_963921515.1 of Calotriton arnoldi. NCBI lineage: Eukaryota > Metazoa > Chordata > Amphibia > Caudata > Salamandridae > Calotriton > Calotriton arnoldi. The sequence continues at coordinate 21,870 of CAWUFW010002845.1, forward strand.
TATTTCTTAAATCTGAGGTAACCTCACCACATAGTCCTTGTGAAGAAGCTAAGGCAAAGGTATTATGGTAATTTTGCAAGATGATGAACACAGACTTCAACAATGTTTTTCACAGTACTTATTTTATTCTCCCAGTATGCATTTGTTTATGATTGCTACTGTTCTGTGAAAGATTTACATGCATTCTTTATAGTGTGTTATTCCTGTCATCTTATTTCATCATCATTTCCCTTTCACTACTTTATTTTTTGTTTCAGATGTTTAAGCTTCCTGTATTGTGTTTGCATTTTTCTTGGTGCTTCAGTGAGCTCTCAGCTCCACAGGTGTATTCTTCGGCTGTGCTGTCATTTTATGGGTGACACTGCATTTGTCCGGAATTATTAGAGTTTGCTAGGTTGCACGTGTGGGTGTGTAAGACTTGCTAAGGGAAGGTCACAGGGCAAGAAGGGAATACTGGGCTACAAGTCTGGTGATGTGGTAATCTCTCTTTGGTGTTCTGTAGTTCTTCACACTATTGATCAGCAAACTGGGCCAAGCACACCTCTTCTTCACTGGACTCTCATCGTAGTGAGGGCAATCAGTCAAAATCTTTTTAGGGAAGTAGTGTAGAGCTAGAGATACAGTACTCAAGTAGTCAAAAAGCATACATATTAATTCACTAGCTAGTACAGAGCTTGTCTTATTAAAAAGAGAGGCACTTTCATTTCACAGCAAAATGATATACTGTACACATCACTGGGGGTTCAGAAGAGTCCCAGACACAATCTCTCAGTTTCTAGATTTAGGCCTCTTGTTACCTGTTCGCTGAGATGCAGAACAGTACAGCAAGTAGTGGTGCACCATTCACAGTTGCACAGTCATTGGGCATGAGATTGAGGGCAGCAGACTCACCTCTCAGGACTTTATAGATGGATGAAACAGAACAACAGACCTTTGCAATTGTCACTAGTTTTCAGCAGTCACAGCTTCCAAGCAGGTGGGAGTCCTTTGCTACGGCAGTGTTTTCCTGCCTCCTGGACTGCAGCACATTGAGGAAAGTGGCAGAACACTCCATCTGTTCACATTGTGATGATGCTAGATGGAACACTGGCACTTGAGGTTGATGTGGCTTCATGTAGTCACTAAACTACCGTGTCTGGTGGCTTAATGGACTAACGCATCCATTGTAGGAGTCTGTGTTTGACCTCATGGTCACAGGTTCAAATCCCGGCAGGTCCACTCAGCCTTTCATCTTTCTGTGGTTGATAAAATGAGTACCATTGAGTTGGGTAACAATAAACATTTGCTATTCAGTGCCAAGATACCCTTCTGGGTGAACATGCACTTTACAAAGACACTCAGCAGGATTATTCTTTAACAAAATAGGAACACCTCAGAACTTTATTGGCAAAACTACATTACAGTAGTTTTCCTTCGCTGCTAGGAAAAATGTTGCCTCATCTGAAAGAGGCTAGGAAAATGGGTGACACGAAAATGGAAGATGAATGGCTATCTTTTCTTTCTGACACTTGTGGAACTGCATTTAATATGGGAAAACAAAAATGCACAGACCATGATGCAAAGAAATATGTCAGAGCTGGTTGAACAAACCTTTGCTGCTATTGTACAAGTTGCAGCTGTTAAAATGCAGAGAACAAGCAGGATGAAGACACTACAGAGGATATTCCGCCACCACGAAAACTGAGGGGAGCCCCATTTCACGCGGACAAATGCATGGAGAGCAGGAATTGCTGTTGCAACTCTGTTTTTTTAACTGCCTCATTACACACAATACGGAGTCTTTTTAGTTTGTGACACTGCAGCCCAAGGCAGGTGTCTGTAATCTGGTGATGGGCAGCAAACGTGCCCTCCTTAGCGAGTGTGACTACCACGAGCTTGCGATATCATTTGAAAGGAGCAGTGGTGTTATGTGTATATGTCAAACGCCCCCGCAAGGGTATTCTGGCACTGAGAAGCTGTGTATGCCTAACCCTGCCTTTAAGTGCAATGAGTAAGTGCGCCACGCTGATATGACAGGCCTTTTATCTATGCCTGCAAACTACTGGCCATGGGTAAATTGCCTACTGGCCTTGCCATGATAAAGTGTTGCCCAACCTCCTGTTATCAGGTCCTTTGCTACATTCAGCTTCTATGTGGCATGTGTATGTAGTACGGGTGAGTGGTAGTGTGAGCCAGAAGTTCTGTTTGACTGTGGCCCTATGGAATCCATTTTGGATAGCCACTAAAAGACATGCTATACAGTCTTGTACAAGTGTTTGTAGCTTAAGAGGTAAGCAAAGTGTTTTGTTTAACTTCCTATACTCATTGATTGGGAGAATGGCTGTTCTCTCGTTTGCACCTGTGTTTTAGGAGTCTGTAGGTAGTGCCACCCTTCCTGTCTACCATCACCCAAAGACAAAGATTGTGTCTGGATTGACCAAAGGTGGATACACAAACTGACCATCAGGCCTGATCGGCTTCAAAGTACAGATGAGGAGACCACAATCCCTGTCTGGAGTATGAGTATAAGAAGAGAAATTAAGCATGCAGTCATTGTTCCAGTACTTCACACTTACAAGTAGAAGCATTGCTCCACATAGTTGTGCAGGAATCCTTGAAGACCAGGGCTGGCTAGTTTGCCAGTTAAGTGCGGTGTTAATACCTGAGATATCCTTCTGGAGAAATTGAGGAGTGGAGTGGGGTAGAGTGTAGTGGCATTTAGTGTAATAGCGTAGAGTGGTGTGGTGTAGATTGGAGTGGCGTGGAGTGGTGCACAGTGGAATAGCGTAGAGTGTACTGGCATAGAATGAAGTGGCATATAGTGGAGTAGCGTAGAGTGGAATAGCATTGCCGGTAGTGGCATACATCGGACTGACGTAGAGTGGATTAGCATAGAGTCGAGTAGAGTACAGTGTAGTGGCGTAGAGTGGAGTGGAGTACAGTATAGTGGCTTAGAGTGTAGTGGCATAGAGTGTAGTGACAGAGTGGAATAGTGTAGAGTGTAGTGGCGTAGAGTGGAGCTGCTTACAGTGTAGTAGCGTGGAGTGGTGTAGAGTGAAGGAGCATAGAGTGGACTGGCATAGACTGGAGTGTCATAGAAGAGTGTAATAGCGTACAATGGATTAGTTTAGAGTGGAGTGGCATATAGTGGAGTGACATGGAATGGAGTGGCATAGACTGTAATAGCATAGAGTGGAGGGCTGTGGAGTGGCATATAGTGCAGTAGCGTAGAGTGGAGTGGCTTAGAGTAGAATAGCGTATAGTGAAGTGGCGTACAGTGTAGTGGCATACAGTGGACTAGCATAAAGGGGAATAGTGTACAGTGGAATAGCGTACAGTGGAGTGGCATAGACTGAAGTGCATAGACTAGGGTGGTATAGAGTGGAATAGTGTAGAGTGTAGTGGCATAAAGTGGAGTTGTGTACAGTGTAATAGCGTAGAGTGGAGGGATTACAGTGGAGTGGCATAGACTGGAGTGTCATAGAATGGAATGTCTTAGAGTGCAGTGGAGTGGTGTAGAGTGGAGTGTCTTACAGTGAAGTAGAGTGGACTGGTGTACAATGGATTAGCATAGAGTGGATTAGCATAGAGTGGAATAGCATAGAGTGGAATAGCATAGAGTGGAATGTCATTGAGTGGAGTGGCAGAGTGTTGAGTGGCAGAGAGTGGAGTGTGGTACTTTAACAGACATAGCATGAAAGTGGGTGAACGGATGTAGACGAAATGTGCCAGGAATATAGATAAAAGAGTTTAAATGGTAATTTTTGGTAGTAGATGTAAATAATTTAAGTAGGGTTAAAGTTATAAATCTGACAATACTTAATTATATATTGTGCCGGGGTATACTACAGTAACTTGGTGGTATAACGTGGTAAATACCGATAACATTGTAGCATATGACTGGCTAATGGCTGTGTTTGCAAAACATAATAGGCAACCATTTAGTTTGTAGCACACTTTGGCTGCATTCTGGATTAGGGCCTTAGATATATGTAAGTAGTATTTTTTTTATTGTTGTACCCTACCTATTACCACTATATTAAAGTAGATAAAGGTACTGAAAATGTATTTATATTTCTTGCTATATTTTTTAAACAGTTTACGGAGAACCACACTAGTACCTACAAAGTACCACGGTAGTTACAGGAAAAATAAAATAAAAATACAATGTAGTACTAGTAGTATTAGTGAAATATAATGTAGTACAGTGTATTTATAATTTCTTTACCAAATAAACTTTTTTTTTAAATGTTTAAGTAGAGTGCTAATTTGTATGTCTTACTGTGGTACCCAGTACACTTTTTTGTAAAGAATTAAATATGTACAAAATTAAAAATACACTGTAGTACACTATATGTGCACTGTGTACTACAGTGCATTGTTAAGTTTGTTACATATTTAATTTTTTTTAAAAGAAAAAAATTAAGTACTGCAGTTATGCCTATGTAGTACTGCGATGCTCAGTGATATTTTATTAAAATGTAGAGAAACATAAATAATTTTCCCTACCTATTACCACTTTAATAAAGTGTTAATAGGTAGGGGAAATTATTTATAAGTTTCTCTATATTTTAATAAAATATCACAGAGTACAGCGGTACTACCTAAGCATAATAAAGTGGGAATAGGTAGGGAAAAATATAAAGCATAATATTTACCTAGATCTAAGGCCCTAACCTAGAACAGCCGAAGTATACCGAAAACAACATGGTTGCTTTTAACTTTTGTAAAGGCAGATATTAGCCAATCAATCCCTCATCAGCATGTACCATGGTACTTTTGCAAAATTTCACAAAATTACAACAGCCACAGATATCACTAAGTTAAAAGGCCGTATAACTTTGAGAAATACTTACCCTACTTATCTGTACTACCCAAAACGATCATCTACACACCATAATCTATTTTCCAGCCTAATTTTATTAAAATCAGTGCAGCTGTTTTTGCGCTACGTGCGACACAAAAGTCAATGGAAAATGCATTGGTGGAAAAACCTGTTTTGGGACCCTACTTTTTTCTTTGAACTCTCTTAAAGAATTTCCACAAAACTTTCCATCAACAACCAATGTAGACAAAGCTATAGGACTGGAAAGTTTTGTGGAAATTCGTCAACTGGGAGCAAAGTTTTTAGGAAGCAAAAATCCAAGGAATTCCTATCTCTGGGAATCCTAAGCAGAACTACAGAGTGGCTACTGGCACTCTGAAATGTATATCTATATGTATATATCTATATGTTTTTGTTATATTGGGTGGGGGGGGTTAGGCCTTAGCCCCCTCCCCTTTTTTGGTCTGTTCTGGGGGTAATCCCAAGTCCCCCTTTTTGATTAAAAACCTACTTTTACCCCTACCTGCCCCTGAATCCTAAAATCACCCTTATCTTCCTTTACCTTTACCCACCCCTTAACTCTAAAATCACCCTTACCTCCCTTTACCTCTACCCATCCCTTAACCCTAAAATCACCCTTACCTCCCTATACCTCTAACCATCACTTAACCCTAAAATCAACATTGCCTCCCTATACCTCTTCCAACCCCTTCACACTAAAATCACCCTTACCTCCCTTTACCTCATCCCTTATCTCAAAAATCACCCTTACCTCCCTTTACCTCATCCCTTAACCCTAAATTAACCCTTACCTCCCTTTACCTCTTTCAACCCATTCACCCTAAGTTTACACTTACCCTTACCTCCATTTACCTCTACCCACCCTAACCCTAAAATCACCCTTACCTCACTTTACCTTTACCCATCCCTTAACCCTAAAATCACCCTTACCTCCCTATACCTCTTTCAACCTCTTCACACTAAAATCACCCTTACCTCCCTTTACCCAAACCCTTCACACTAAAATCACCCTTACCTCCCTTTACCTAATCCCTTAACCCTAAAATCACCCTTACCTCCCTTTACCTCTTCCAACCCAATAACCGTAAGCTTACCCTTACCTGCATTTACCTCTACCCACCCTAACCCTAAAATCACCCTTGTCTCCATTTACCTGTACCAACCCATTAACTCTAAAATCACCCTTACCTCCATATACCTCTACTGACACATTAACCCTAAAATCACCTTTACCCCATTACCTCTACCCACCCAGAAACCCTAAAAACTGACCCTCCTTTCCTGCTACGCACCTTGCAACCCTAAAATCACCCTTAACCCCTTTACATAATGCTATTTAAAAACAAAAAAATACTTACCTGTGAAGTAAAGTTCAGAGTGGTAAAGGATTCACGGTAAGAGTCAAAATCCATTAGCATAATTTACCTGTGTATTACTTATTTGCATGGTAAATACTGACAGGTAAATGTCATGCAGGGTAAAAAAAAACGAATGGTAAAGGTTACATATCTGAGCCGGGCCCAGTTGGAAGAGAGTTGACTGGTTGCTAGGGGTACAGCCCTGTCAGCATAGGCCTGGACTTGTTCAGTTAGGGGCATATTTATGAGTCCCTTGCGCCACCTGAGTGTCACTTTTTGTGATGTTCCGGTTTTACAAATCACAATATCCTATCTATGAGGCCACGCAAAGCCACTATGCGTGGCTTTGAATGGCTTCTTAGATATGGAGTAAGGCAAGGTAGCACAAATCACTGAGTTGCCTTACTATGCCCTTGGGAGGCTTCCATGGGCATTGCAGAGAGTATGTAAACCTGGGAAACTGCAGCACACATAGAAAGAGGAAAACACCTCTTAGGATTGTTTCTGTGCAAGAATGTGCCCCTTCCTGCACAAAAACAGTCCTACTGCCGACAACACAGGCACTCTTGCACCATGGTGCAAGGGTGCCTGCATTGGAGCTAGGCTGGCGAAATGGCGCCAGTGCAGGGGAAAGGACAGGAATGCAGTGTATTGCATATATACGGTGCATTCCTGCCCTTTCACTTTGGTGTAGGGCAGTGCAGCAAGGTGCCCTGCTTTGCTGCCGTACCCCAAATCCCCATAAATTAGAGCCTTAATGTCTTGCGCTTGCTACTGTGCACACTTAGGAGCAGATTTCCCAACATTGTGCAATGTGTTTGCATCACAAAAGCGACGCAAATCAGCACAAAATGTTTTTATTATTATCTAATTTCATGTTTTGTGCTGGAAATTGCCTAAAAGAAATGCTGTATTGCATTACTTAGCGTCAAGGGGGCGTTACATGGGCACTCCCATGAAACCACCCATGCTTTTTGACCAAAAATATGAGACGGGGTTGGGAGTCAAAAACTAACATAATTTGAAAGCAGGTGTTAAAAGGAGAAATATTTTTCTTTCTCCTCTCTTTTTAACTTTGCATGTGTGCTGCACTGTGCAGCACACATAGAAAGTAGGAAAAGTTTTAAAACTGGTCTAAGCATAGCATTTTGTACTTTAAGGGAACCCTTCCGGTACAAAGCCTATGCTAGACTCTCAACACACCCTTGTATTATGGTGCAAAGGTGGTACACAACAGCAAACGTCTGTGCTGGCACTAGGGAGAGGGGAGGAGAGAGCCATATCTCTGTAGATATGGCGCTCTCCTGCTCCTTCCGTGTCACGCAGTGCAGCATTTTTGGCTGCTGTGCTGCACTGGGTGACACTTTAGAAAATCTGCCTCAATGTGCTACTATGGAGGAGGGCTATCAGAGGCCCTTGTCTCCTCCCACATGGCATTCGGCCCAATCATTTGTCTGACTTGGCTTGGCGGCAACAAAGTCTTTGGCTCATCACTATTGCCACCCATAGGATGTTGGGACACAACCATGTGATCATAATAACGAACATTGTGGCAGTCAGTCTATACAGGTGGCCATGTCCCCCTGCTGCAGTGCACCTGTTCATGCAGTCAGGGCAGTCACAACGTGCATGATATTTATGTTCCAGATTTCTTACTGGTGGGCCTGACAGTGAGATTGTCGGTGGCCTTCATCTCTGCCACAGCATGCATGAAAATCCAGAAAGGTAAGAGTCTCTCCCAGTTACCATGACCATCCCATTTTCACTTAGGCCCGGGGCCGGCAGGTCAACCATGGTCTTATAGAGCTGCAGCCTGAACAACTTCTGAATAGCAATTTCAGCAGCATTCAGACAGCGAACTTCATGCTCTGCAGAGGCAAGTTCAATTAACATCAGCACCACCAGGCAAGCCCGACACTGACAAGTACACACAGCATCGCTAGAGATGGTAGAGGTGGTCACCAGTGACCACTACTTGTAGCAGCAAGGACACTGACATCTATCTGTGCCCCCAGAGAGCTGTGTACCTAGGTGGTCTCAGATTCACAGCTAACTCAATCATGCACAGACTTTATAGAAAAGACAAGAAGTAAGGTTTTTTTTAGTGCACCCAGCTGGGGCCCTGTCACTGGTGTGTGAAATGTTAAAATACACCATAGTGGTCAACATCTGCGTTCATTGCCACCCAAGTTTAGCAGAAAAAAGAGTGCCCATTTGCTTTAAGTTTTGCCATTCTGCAAGGTCAAAAGCTGTAGGCAAGAAAGAATTTGTGTAAAATTCTCCGTATTCGTTTGCAACATGGCAATTATTTTTCAGTATGATCATCTTAGAAAGGGGAAGTGGGTTATTGACATTCTGTTTTGGGGGGAGGGTCTGCAGTAATTTCAACGTTCTTTTAGAGCTTTTCAATGCTCAAAAGTGGATCATTTCTGATATGAATCTCTTTACATGGACTCCATTGCTTGGTTTTACCCACTAGAAAGTGTCATCATTCAAGGATTCACATGTTTGGCCTTAGAATGTCACTCATAGGTACACAGAAACCATAAACAATTCCCAGTCTGCCTTCAACCAGGCATCCTGGTGTGGCCTAGTGCCAGAGCCACTGCCCCAACCTCAACAGCGCCAAGCGCCTACATGATGTACTCGCCCAGCACTTACACTACTCATCTACTCTATCGCATCCAGATCAAGACGTAGTATACATACCACACCCACACAACACACAATTCCAACCACATATACGTCTTACTAAACACCACACACCGACAAACTACCAAACAAACATCTCAACTCATGCTATTGTGAATGGTTCATTTTATTCCTTCAATTCAACAAAGTCCAATCCACACATCAAAGCTTCGCATCTGACTTCTGGGGTAGGTGGGACTTTACATACTGGTCAGCTTCAAATAAGCAATGATGGGAAAAATGGTGTGCTGGAGGACAAAAGAAAATGGCAGCTCTGTGTGCCAAATATATTTAATGGCAGAGTAGAAACTTACCTAACCAGTATAAGCAAGACTAGATAGTTGTGTGATTTGAATATCATACTCAATGTTAAATAATAGCATGAACTATAAAAAATGTAAAAATACGGCTAAACTGCAGCTCCATAATTTTCCTAAATCTCTAAAAAGCCAATAAGAAAAAGATGCAGAAAACTAAAACAAAGGAAAAGATAAATACAAAAAAATGATAAATAGCCCACAAATATTCACTCAGACATTCTTTCTTAATTTAATGTCATCCCAATATAATAATATAATTTAATGAATCACAATAAACTAACTACAGCCTACATAACTCAAAGACTTCACAACAACAAAACTAAATGAATGCTCATCCATTTTCCTGCTTTTGCAGTGCAATAATTTGACACTTTAGTGCATTATTATGAAACAACTACCGTGGGCGACCCTGCTTCAATAATTTCAAGCAAATATTTAAACTACTCACACCCTGGTTCTCGAATAGCTAACTTGGGTATTATTTGGTGCCTAGAGAAGTAATGACACGGTGGGGTGCTGCACCCTGAGCTATCACTCCAGCTGAATTTAGGAATATGTAAATCTGTGCTTACATTTACATTAATATTGCTCCACGAACAGTCGTCAAAAAGAGTTTTCTTAATGTGTATAAATCCCGTACCCGAGACTTAAATACACACTGATCACACAGTGCATATTAGTTTGCTAGTGCCCCTCTGAGAGGACAGAAATGATTTGTCCTCATTTTTCACCTGATATTGTTATCACTAAATTAGGCTTGCTCACCTTGATGTTGGACTTTTCTTGACTCATAACTTCAACTAATTCCAACAATTACAGTGAGGATCACATCTACTCTATAGCTGTGGAACTTCTTTCTATACATGTCATCTCTGACTTCATATTCTTAATTTTTCTCAATTTCTATTTGTACACATTGAAATTTTAAAGCAGGCTAGGTTCTACCTATATTTTTTTTAAAAACGATTCTGGATATTACAGAACTCAATAACCTTTGGTCCAACAGTAATTTATCATTTCCCGGAAAAGTACTGGAAAGATGTGAAATGCTTAGTCACAAAACTGCATGAAATCACATGACCTATTTGATCGGTTAGGCTTCTGCTGATTGCCATAGCATCTGCACTACACCCACCCTTTAACTCTGCCTATCAATAGATTATCTTAATAGGATTGTTTGACCTTAGTTGTCGATCCAATCATTTTTGAGTATGGGCATCTGAATACATCTTACACTGCGGACTGTGTTCCTCAATAAACATGGCCAGTGAGGCAATCACAGTATCAGACAGCAGAGGGGAGAAAGAAGATGTAAGTTGGCAAAATTAAATCCAAGGTGGCAAAATTGGTAATTTTGATCAATCCACAGCGCTACTCAGCAAAGTAGACTCGTCCAGAACAACATGCTGCTCTGTGCTGGTCAGAAAGAAGAGGATCAACGGGCACAAACAAACTCCCCCATCTGATCCCAACAATCACTTCATGAGGTCATTATAGTCTAGATAGTCATTTTCAACTGCATCACCATGATGTTTTTTTCTCGAAGCGCAAGCATATTCACCTTTGTATTATAAAAGTGATGATGTGTGCACTATGTGCATATTTCTGCTGGCATCTGTGCGTGGAAGGCATTGGTACATGAACTGTAATCTTTATCATTCAGACCTTCGAAAACAATTACATTGCAATAACTTTGCACACCCCTAATAAAAACAACCATCCTTTCTCAAGATGCTACTGGGGTTTTTTTTTTAATTATGCACTTCGAAAAGCTGGAGGAGTATTGGGTGCTGATGTCTGCGAAAACTCACCCAAAAGATATTTGGAGCCACTCAGCCCCTACTTGCCATTCCAAGTGAATTGAGATCCATCCCCAACAATCCAGGACTATACTCCTGTACCACTTACAGAACTGCCATGAACACATGCTTGTTCCGCCTCTCTTCCCTTAATCAATCTGTGTGTTAAAGCATTTATTCTGTAACCAAGAAAAGTCACCTACGTAATTATGGGAAATTCGATGGGTAACTTCTTGTTTTGTTGTTGTACTTAACTCAAACTGCCAACATTTTTTTTTTTTAAAAAGCTTTGCATCTGACTTAGTAAAGCTAAAACTTGAACAGAATAGTCAATTTTATATTTAAAAAAATACAGGCCACAAATACCTCCTGAAATGAAAGCAATTAAATTAAAGCTTGCTTCATTTTAACTTCCAACATGAATTACACATGTATGAGAGATAACTGACCTTAATGTGAATTTTCTTGTGAAGTCTGTTTATTGCTCTGTATACTTTTTTTAAACGTATTCAATTTCACTTCTAAGATGTCACCACGGTTTAAAATTAACTGTTTCCTAGGCTTCTTCTTAAAATGATCTCAAACAGGGTGCCACCTGTTCTTAATCAGAGAAAGAAAGGTAGCCAAGGCACTGCCCAAGGTCAGCTAAAGATGTGCAAATGCACATTCTTGCATAACAAAGGGCCGGTGAACCAGCTCTGCGAAACCACCTGCAGTCAGTGACGGTCACAGACTGGGGAAAGGGCGCAGCTGCAACAGAATACACACACCTTAGTTAAGGGAGCAGACAGAGCGCCAGCAAACAGCAGTTGGTTTGTCAGGCCTAAAACTTCAGCAGCAGCAGAATGCGGTTGAGCACTTAAAACTGCCTTTTGTGCTCCCAATAACAAAAACGTAATAATGCAATTTTAAAACGAAGCCCATGCAGTGCGGGATTTTTCATTTCGAACACTGATAAATATTGTGAAGAAAAGAGTGACAAAGGTCAACGCATCCTCACAGGTTAATGGGAGCGCAGCACTCTGGCATATGCATTTGTCATAACAGCAAATTAAGTTCACCTGTACAAGTGCACAAAGTTTAAAAGCAACATTTGCTACATTTCATAATAAAAAAACTATAAATTTACATTTCTGGAATCTACATTTTATTTTTCCTAGAACATTTCAAAATAATTTATATAATTTTAGATGAGTTTAAAATGCAAGTCAGTGGGCTACATTGCATCACTTTTCTACTTGAATCGCCTTTTACTTATACAAATTGACCTATCAGCTAAAAGAGGAGGTTCTCCCCGGTTTTGCAACATTGAATATCTTACTTGACCTAGCCAAACTTGAAGATATGTTGGTAAAATGCCTGATATTTAAATAATGCAAAATTTGTAAAATTTTGCATTACACAATTTCAGCTATGGTTTGTTTGTGGGAGGAAGGTTTGCACAGTAAATGTCTTACAGGGAAACATTGTCTGCTCAAACCAATCTCTTCCTGCTGTCTCTTGTGACTTTTTATGCAAGGTAAGCCCTCACGCAATATAATGCAATACATTTTCTAAATGGAAGGAAATGCTGCTTTTTGCATGATCACCCCCAAAGCTTTGGACTGATGCTGTTGGTTTTCAACTGTGAGGGTCCATTTACAATATTTTGACGCACGGCCGCTCAGCAAGCCTTCCTGCTGCGCTGCTGCGCGTCAAAATAAAAGGGCAGGAATGTGCCATATCTAGAAGATATGGCGCATTCCTGTCCTTCTCCCCTGCGCCGGCGCACAAACAGCAGCCATGCACCAGCGCAGAGACCCTTGTGTCATTTTGCAAAGGTACCTGCACTGAGGGGATGAATGTTTTTGCACAGGAAGAGACACCTTCCTGCACAAAAACAATCATTAAAGGCATTTTCCTCTTTCTATATGTGCTGCAGAATACAGCAGGATTAGAAAGAGGAAAAAACAAGGAGAAATAAAAGTATTTCTCCTCGTTGCCCCTCCTTACGCCTCCCCTGGGGAGGCGTAGGTTTCTGACGCATTTGGGTTTACAAAATGTAAATCTGGGAATGTGTCAAGTTCCATGGATATTGCGTGGGAACACCCATAGCAACACCCATGGAATGCCCCTTTCGCGCAGAGTTATGCGTGCAAGGGAAACATATTTACAAGGCCATGAAAAGTCACGCACTGTGACTTTACATGGCCTTGTAAATATGGAAAAGCCCATTGCGCTGCCGTTGCATCAATAAAAGTGACGCAACAGCGACGCAATGGGCTTGTAAATAAGACCCTGTGAGTGCGCTGAGGTCTGCTAACCAGTCCTCAGTGCCAGTGTTCTAACCCCTTACAAACTGTATGTTGAATTGGCTACCCCCAAACTTTTTACGCACCGCCTTCAAATTACTATAATTCACGCACCTCCATACACAGTGTTGTGAACTCGCTAACAACACAGTACATAAACTTTAACTTGCCCCTTCTCCATGCACACCTTATAGGCTTTCATATTACATCACTTATACTTTGTTAAATTATATCATTTATAACACTCATCGCATTTCCAATGACATCTTTTAGGATAGCACTGCATGGCAGCAGGGTGAGTTATAGTTCATGTATTGTGTGGTTAGTGAGTTTACAACACTGTGTGCGGAGTTGTGTGAGTTATAGTAATTTAAAGATGGTGCATAAAATGGAGATTGAAGGTATAACTATAACTTTAGAATTTCTAATATTTTTGTAGTTTGTTTGGTTTCTATAGAAAGAATAAAACATCTTTTCCTAACTATAACTAAGATTCAACCTTTGTTTTTTTAATTGGATTTGCATGTTTGTTTTATTCATTTATTTATTTTTGTTAAAGATCACAAAGTAAATCCATGATTGTTTTTCTTCTTATTTAGTGGTTTGGAGTGGCGTAGTGTAGAATGGCATACAGTAGAGTGCGGTAGAGTAGAGTGAGGTAGTGAACTGGTGTACTGTGTCGCGGCATAGAGTGCAGTGGCATAGAGTGAAGTGGTGTGGACTGGAGTGGTGTAGAGGGTAGTGGCGTAGAGGGTAGTGGCGTAGAGTGGAGTGGAATAGAATGGAGTGGCATAGAGTGGAGTGGCGTAGAGTGGAGTGGCGTAGAGTGGAGTGGCGTCAAGTTGTGTAGGGTAAAGTGGAGTGGCATTGAGTGGAGAACAGTGGATTGGCTTAGAGTGGAGTGGAGTGAAGTGGAGTAGCATAGCGTGGAATAATGTAAAGTGGAGTAGCATAGAGTGGATTGGCATAGAGTGGCTTGAGTGAAGTGGCGTAGAGTCGAATAGTGTAGAATGGAGTGGGTTAGGATGGAGGGGTGCAGAGTGGAGGTGCGTACAGTGGAATGGCATACGGTGGAGTGGCATAGAGTGGAGTATTGTACAACGGAGTAGCATCGAGTGGAGTGAGTAGCGTAGAGTGAAATAGCATCAAGTGGAGTGGCGTAGAATGAAGTGGTGTAGAGTGTATTGCCTACACTGGAATAGTGTAGAGTGGCGTGGTGTAGCGCAGAGTGGAGTAGAGAGGACTGGTATAGAGTGGAGTGGCATAGAGTAGCGTAGAGTCAATTGTAGTAGAGTGGAATGGCATAGAGAGGAGTGGTGTAAAGTGGAGTGGCATAGAGTGGAACTGTGTAGCAAGGAGTGGTTCGTAGTGGAGTGGTGTAGAGTGGAATAGCGTAGAATGGAGTGACAGAGTAGACTAGTGTACTGTAGAGTGGAGTGGCGTAGAGTGCAATGGTATAAAATGGCAGAGTCCAGTGATGTAGAGTGGAATAGCATAGAGTGGGGTGGAGTGGCATACAGCAGAGTGGCATAGAGTTGAGTGGCATAGAGTTGAGAGGCATAGAGTTGAGAGGCATAGAGTGGATTGCATAGAGTGGAGTGGCATAAAGTGAAATGGCGTAGAGTGGAAAAGCATAAAATGTTGTTGCGTAGAATGGAGAAACATAGCGTGGAATAGTGTGGAGTGGCATAGAGTGGGATAGAATAGAGTAGATTGGCATACAGTTAAGTGGCGTGGAGTGGCTTACAGGAGAGTGGCCTTGAGTGTAGTGGCATAGAGTCAAATAGTGTAGAGTCTAGTGGCTTAGAGAGGAGTGGTGTAGAGTGGAGTGGTGTGGTCTAGACTATAGTGGCATAGAGTGGCGTAGAGAGGAACTGCATAGAATGGAGTGATGTAGAGTGGAGTGGTGAACAGTAGAGTGCCATAGAATAGAGTGGTGTAGAGTCAAATAGTGTAGAGTGGAGTAGAGTAGAGGAGTGGCATAGAGTAGAGTGATGTAGAGTGGCATACAATGGAGTGGCACAGAGTGGAAAAGAGTGGAGTGGTGTAGAATCGAATGGTGTACAGTGGAGTGCCATAGAGTGGAGTGCCGTAGACTCCAGTGCATAGATTGGAATAGTGCAGAGTGCAGTAACAAAGTAGAATGGCATAAATTGGAGTGGCATAGAGCCAATTACCGTAGGGTAGATCAGCATGTAGAAGAGTGACAGAGTGGAGTGTCGTACAGTGGAATAGCGTAGAGGTGGTGTACAGTGGAGTGGCATAGAGTGAAGTGCCATAAAGAGGAGTGGCATAGAGTGAAGTGGCATAGAATTGATTAGCATAGAATGGATTGGTGTAGTAAAGAGTGGCATAGGGAGGAGTGGCGTACAGTAGAGTAGTGTTGAGTGTAGTGTAGTAGAGTCAAATAGTGTAGAGTGGAGTAGAATAGAGGGGAGTGGCATACATTGGAGTGGCATAGAATTTAGTGTCATAGAGGAACTGGCACAGTGTGGAATAGCATAGGGTGGAGTGTGGTAGAATGAAATGTCATAAAGTGGAGTGGAATAGACTGGAGTGGTGCAAACTGGAGTGGTGTAGAGGGGAGTGGTGTAGAGTGGAATAGCGTAGCGTGAAGTGTTTTAAAGTGGAGTGGCATCGAGTGGAGTGGGGTAGACTGGAGTGTCGTATAGTAAAGAAGAGTAGAGTGGCGTAGAGTCAAGTGGCGTAGATTGGAATAGCATAGTGTGGAGTGGTGTAGAGTGGAGAGGTCTAGTGGAGTGGAGTAAAGTGGAGTGCTATACAGTGGAGTAGAGTGGAGTCGCGTATAGTGGCATGGTATACAGTGAAGTGGCATACAGTGGAGAGGAATAAAGTGGAGAGGTGTACATTGGAATAGCATAGAGTGGACTGGAGTGGAGTAGATTGGAATAGCATACAATGTTGTGGCGTATAGGGGAGTGGCATACAGTGAAGTGCTGTAAAGTGGTATAGCGTAGCATGGAGAGATATGGCTTGGAGTGGAGTTACATAGAGTGGCATAATGTAGATTGGAGTGGCACAGGGTCGAGTTGCGTACAGTGGAGTTGCATAAAACCGCCCCAACACCCACCGACCACGCACGCAACCTAGGGGTCATCCTCGACTCCACCCTCTCCATGACTAAACAGGTCAACGCCGTCTCCTCCGCCTGCTTCAACACCCTCCGCATGCTCCCCAGGATCTACAAGTGGATCCCCACTGAAACGAGAAGAACGGTCACCCAGGCCCTCGTCAGCAGCAGGTTGGACTACGGAAATGCCCTCTACGCAGGAGCCTCGGCCAAACTCCTGAGACGGCTCCAACGCATCCAGAATGCCTCTGCACGCCTGATCCTCAACATCCCTCGCCGCAGCCACATCACACCCCACCTGAGAGACCTGCACTGGCTCCCGGTCAACAAGAGGATAACCTTCAAACTCCTCACCCACGCACACAAGGCACTCCACAACACCGGACCAACGTACCTCAACAGACGACTCAGCTTCTACACCCCCACCCGCCAGCTCCGCTCCGCCGCCCTCGCCACTGTCCCCCGCTTCCGAAGAGCGACCTCCGGTGGCAGATCGTTCTCCCACCTCGCCGCCAAGACCTGAAACACCCTCCCCATCCACCTACGGCAGACCCAAGACCTGCTGACCTTCAGAAAACTCCTCAAGACCTGGCTTTTCGAGCAGTAGCAGCATTCCCCACCCCAGCGCCTTGAGACCCTCACGGGTGAGTAGTGCACTTTACAAATGATATGATATGATGATATGATAGAATGGAGTGCTGTAGAGTGAAACAGAGTGGAGTGGCATAGAGTGGCGTGGAATAGAGGCAAATAGCATAGAGTGGAATGGTGTAGAGAGGAGTGGTGCAGAGTGGAGTGGTGTAGATTGGAGTGGCATGTTTTGTAGTAAAGTCTAGTTTAAACAGACGTAGGATGAAAGTGTCTGAACGAATGTAGATTACATTTGGCAAGAATATAGAATATGGGGTAGAAAAGGTAACTTTGGTAGTGGCTCTAAATTTCTTAAGTAGTGTTAAAGTTATAAATCACAAACAAATAGTTATATGCTGGGCTGCGGTATACCGCTGTAACTTCATGGTATACCACAGTATATACCAATCGCAAGGCAGTATATCGCCGGCTAATTGATGCCTTTACAAAAGTAAAGTGCAGCCATGTAGTTTCACACCACTTTGGCTGTGTTCTGTATAAGCGCCTTAAATATAGGTAAGTAGTAGGTTTTATTGTTGTTCCCTACCTATTTCCACTTTATTAAAAAGATCATAGGTAGGGAAATGTATTTATATATATTTTTAAAATTACGGAAACTTGAACATGCCCATAATTACACACATCTCTAATCATACTTGAACATCATTTTTATATATGTATATGTGTATATATTACCCAGTGGTGTTCACCACTAGCTAATTATAAATAGGGGCATGTATCCATAGGAACATGATATGGATTTTTTGGTTTAATAATAATTTTGGTGCTTTTTGATTAATCTTTATGAAACTTTCCCCCAAAAAAGTTTCATCCACTTCAGCTTCTTCAAGGTGATCCATCACGCGGGGTTGAGAAAAACAGTGATTCCTAAAACATGTTTTTCTCATATAAAACTTAGACACAGATTCAGCCAAAATGGCTGAACTGAATTAAACAAAATTTATAAAAAAGCTAGATCTTCTTCCAGAAAGCGTAATTTGGTGTAAATCCGTTCAGTAGTTTTTGAGAAATTAAGACGCAAATGTATATATATTTAACAATGCTAATGATCCACGATGGATCAGTAGATCCCCAAGGTCAACCACACATTGTGATTGACTGGCTGAACCTGACGGAAAATTGCACCCATCATCTTAGTCCTAAAAACTAACAATAAAATACGATAATAGGGAGTTGGGTAGGGGTGCCTTGACCCCCCTGTGCCTTGTGGAGGGGAGTTGGGGGGGGCCTGAGGGGCCACCTTTGTCAAATAAAAAAAATAAAAAAATCTTTTATTTGAAGTTTCATGGATCCATGGAATCAATGCGACATGCAGGATGACTCGGTTTAAAATATAATTAAATTCTATGTATTTTTCAACATAGGTTTGAAAGATAAAGCATAATTATTAATTTAATTTAAAATAATGTATTAATCTTTTGTAAATATCAAGATTATTGTAGGACTAATGTTTATTAAACAATTAAATTACTGTTATTTAATTATATACATTGCCTTTAATAATTTTAAATACATAATAACATTTTCATACTTAAGGGCGATTTTTTAAATAATTAAACTTCAGATAAAATATTCAAAATACTTAAATGTTTAATTCTGTGACATTGTTTATATTATTTTACATTTAAAATAAATATATAAAATTATCATTGATTAACATTATTAATTAACACAAATATGTTTTCTATTTTTTCGAAACTAAATACACTTTCAACATTTTCCCTATACTTTACTCTGTGAGACCTGTACCTTAATGGTGGAGATCTCCTCCAATGTATTTAACGTTACAAGTAGTAACTTTAAACTCATAAATTAGGCTCCAGCCCATAAATTTAGCGGGTGAGGACTTTTTAGTAACATTACACTCATAAATAGTGAAGAGCCCTAAGCAATAAAGTTACACAAAAGTGTAATAGTAAACTTAGACATGCAGATTTATTCATTTGTAATATTATTTATGTGAATGGGCTCCATAGATTTTTGAATTGCATTTTTTAGTAAGCAGTACTACTGTAGTACTACTTTACATACTGAAAAATACAGTTTGTGAATTGGGCCCTATGGCTTTGGGAATTTGAACATGACTACCATAACACAATATGGTAAAGGTATCCCTTAAATCTGACTTAACTTTAAATGGCATCACTATAATTACACAGTAATTATGTAGAGACTTGCACATTACTGTAATCAAACACTGGCTCTAGACTTCAACATGATTATCATCACACACTATCTTTGACTTGAACATCCTGTGGGCACTTGAACACCACTCTTGTCTCTCATGATCTTTGTTTGGACTTGAACATGATTATCTTCTAATACGATCTGTGTAGGGACTCATACATCATCGCTACACACTTTCACTCTGGGGATGTGAACATGATTATCTTCACACACTTTCTCCCTAGAAAGGAGAACACCACTATTATCACACATTATGTAGAGGTTTGAACATGTCTATAATTACACACTATCTCTGTGGGGACTTGAACATCGCTACAATCACACACTAGCTCTGTGGGGACCTGAACATCACTATAATCACACACTATCTCTGTGGGAACTTGAATATCCTTACCTTTACAGACTATTACTGTATGGACTGGACAATGATAATCTCAACACACTCGGGCCCAAATCACAAAGGTAAACTTAAACCTGAAGTCGAAGTTTATACCTGAAGTATAACTTTAGAACTGAAGTCTAAGTTTAGACCTGAAGTCTAAGGGCCTGTTTCACAAAGGTAAACGTACACTTTTGTGTAAGTTTGCGTGTGCTTGCTATTTACTATTTTACTAGTAGTATCTTTATGACTGTTGAGTCTGCGCACATAACAAAATAGGACAGTCCTATACTTTTATGTGGGGACTCTCAGCAGTCGTGAAGATACTACTAGTAAAATACCTTTGTGAATAGCTAATAATTGTAAACTTACAGAAAACTGTAAGTTTACCTTTGTGAATCAGGTCCTCTTTTTAGACCTGAAGTCTAAGTTTCAACCTGAAGTCTAGTTAGATTTCAGATCTAAACTTGGACTTCAGGCCTAAACTTAGACTTCAGGTCTAAACTTAGACTTCAGGTGTGAATCGGGCCCTCTGTCAGTAAGGACTTGAACACCACTATAATCTAAAACCACGTGAGGGCCTGAAGTGGAGACTTAAGGATTGTTATCTGCCGCACTATTTGTGTGGAGACTGAACATTATCCCCATCCCCCATTTTGCCACCTCCGCCCCAGGCATAGGTATAGGTGACAGGGATCAAACAGAAAAGGCAGCAAAGGCATATCACGTGGGATTGGAGTGAACACTGACACATGCGTGACCACTATCACATTTGACTGAGAGGTAGGACAACAGAGGAGGGCACTGGGCATATATTGTACATCTGGGTATGTAGCACACGCTCTACCTATACTTTCGTACTGTGGTGGGTGTGCGACGGTATGTTTATTGTGATGGGACATTGGGTATATTACTGGTGATACTGTTTTTAGTTCTTAGCACTGCATATCTGTTAACTCAGGTTTCCTTAAATAGTACTAGCATTGGTAGGGTGGCTTATACTATGACCTAGAATGTTCAGGGGTATGGTGCGGGTCAAGATAGTTTGTTATGTTTATGTCCTTTTTCTTTATATGTCTCTTCTTATTCCTTCTGTGTAATAAATTTATGAGCTCTTCCTACATCTTTGTAGGTGGCTGCAATGCAGTGGTGTTAGCAACAATCTGTAAAATCAATAAAAAAAAGTTACAAAAAAAGAACATTATCTTTACACACTATTTTTATGGAGTTTTGGACCTGACACTATCTCTTTGAGGGCTTGAACATCCCAATAACAATGCACTATCTCTATGGGGACTTGATTATTCCAGTAACTACACACTATATTTGTGGGGACTTGAACAGCACTATAATCACACTCTATCTTTATGGGGCTTAAACGTTGCTATAATCACACACTATCTCTCTGGGGACTTGAAAATCACTATAATCACACACTATCTTTGTGGGGACTTGAACATCACTATAATCACACACTATCTCTCTGGGGATTTGAACATCGCTGTAATCACACACTATCCCTGTGATAACTTGAATATCATTACCTTTACATACTATCATTGTATGGACGTGATCATGATGTTCTCCAGACACTATGTTGGTAGGGACTTGAACACCACTATAATCACACACTACCTTTGTGAATCAGGTCCAATCGGTGTGGAGAAGTTATCTACACACACTGTCTTTATATGAACTTGAACATGCTTACCTTCACATATGATCTCTGTGAGATCTTCAAAATCTTCATAACCACACACTATCTCTGTTGGGACTTGAACATCCCGTGTAACTACACACTATTACTGTGGGGACTTGAACATTCCAATAATCACACACTACCTCTGTGGGGACTTGAATATTACCCTAATAACACACTAGCTCTGTGGGGACGTGAAAAGCCCAGTAACCACACACTATCACTGTGGGGACTTGAACATCCCTCTAATCATACACCATCTCTGTGGGGACTTGAACATCACTATAATAACACACTATTCCTGTGGGGACTTGAATATTACTATAATAACACACTAGCTCTGTGGAGACTTGAAAATCCTAGTAACCACACACCATCACTGTGGGGACTTGAACATCCCAATAATCTTACACAATCTCTGTGGGGACTTGAACATCACTATAATAACACAATATCCCTGTGAGGACTTAAATACATTTATCTTTACACACAATCACTGTATGGACTTGGCCATGATCATCTCCACACACTATGAGAGTAACTGCAGTAATTTCATGTTACTCTGCCCTTTCGCGTATTTATGAGTAATTTGGCACAGACATCCTGCCGCAGGAGCACCGGAACAACGAATATAGCGAGCATGAGTGGATGCGGACTGCTGCTGTTCGGTTTCTGTTACATTTAGAACCATTTTCTTAGCTATTTTCTCAGCATGAAATGCATCCTCAGGTCCATTTTGTGCATTTTGCACTCTGAAAAAAGTGCTAAATGCTGGGATATGCTCCTTGCATAATTCAGCAAAATTTTGGGTAATTTGGCTGTAATTTTGTATAATGACGCTACAGAAAATAATGCGAGTTACTCCCACTCCTACTTATCTCTTACGAATTTGAGCACTAAGCAAAGAGTTGCATACAGTTTTAAATTCCCTTCTGTAATCTTGCTATATGTTAATTTCTGGCACTTTCTTAACACAATTCATCTATTGTGTACCCATAGAATAAATGAAGCCATTGAATTATGAAAAGATTATGATATTATTTGCATATTTTACTGATAAAATAAACATTTAGCCATGTGTGCATGACTGTATTCAATAGCAAATGATAATTATACAGCAAGTCCCCACAAAGATGGTAACACGTGTTCAAGTCCCCACAAAGATGGTTCTGTGCGCGTGATTAAATAACAAGATATTTGCAAATTTGAAGCAGGATCCTGTATTATGAATTTTTTCTTAACATTTTTCCATTATTGATATATTTTTAAAACATTGGGGGGGGAAGAAAGAGAGAGAATATATATATATATATATATATATATATATATATATATATATATATATATATATATATATATATAAAAATGTATATATAGCCAGTCAGTGCCCACACCGGGGGTCAGTAGATTTTCAGGGGGGCACCTCTGAATACATGTTGTAATACATCCACACTGATGCCAGTGTGAGATTTATTAAAAGGAGCTGTTTGGTGCTAAACTCTCCTGGTTTCAGTGAAGCCATCATGGTGCTGGGGGACTCTAGTTGTCGAGTTTCCAGGCCATGTATTCCTAATGGCTTCCCTGGCACTTACAATACTCAAGAATGGACTTAAGTACTGTAGGGGCATATCTACTCATGCAAATATGCTCTCGCCTGTGGTATAGTGCACCCTGCCTTAGGGCTGTAAGACCTGCTAGAGGGGCGACTTACCTATACCTACATGCACTGCTGGCTGTCATGGCACTTAGGTAGGGTGCCATGTCAACTGTCATTTTTCACCTCACCAGGGAATGCCAGCTGCAAGGGCAGTGGCATGGTCATAATGAAGGGGGGTTCCAAGGGACCCTCTTCAGCTCCCAGGACCTAGGGTACCACTTACAGGGGGGCACAAGTACCAATTGTGGATGTGTTTTAGGGAAGAAACTCTGGCACAGGGGACCTGGGTGGCAGGAACCCTGTGCACTACAATCAAAACCACAAATACTAGGCAAAAAGTGGGGGCTAACCATGACAAAAGAGGCACTTTCTCACAGGAGGGGTATTTGCAATGCTTTACAAAATCAAATGTACATTTGCATGATTTTTTAATTTGTCATTCAGCAATGAGTCCCCTCTTGTAATCTGTGGTATGCTGGACACATGCCAGCTCTGGGGATTTCCACCCCAAAGAGCAGTTGCACTGTGCCCCGCCCCTTTTTTTTGGGGGGGGGGGTGGGAATGTGTTACCACCCCAACTTGGGAGTTAGTAACTTTTTAATGGTTAACGACCAGACTTCGTCACAAACATTTGATTTATATGGTACCGATAAGTAATTTGGAAGGATGCCCAAAACATGGCATTTTCAAATTGCGAAACAGTAACAATTTGGAAACCCATTGTAGACAGATACCCAAGGGTAATATTATGGCTGTGGGGAGAGCAAGTTCTACTGCTTGCAAGGGATGGTCAGTTATTGCTGTGGATAAATGGGAGGGCCTATGGCTCTGCAGAAATGTTTGCTTTTGGTTTCTGAGTTTGAAATCTTCAATAAAAAGAAATTATTTATAATAAATAAAAACAATTAAAAAAAAGAATTGGCTGTCCTGAATCCGCAGGACTTTCGGATCCAACAATTCTTGGAGCCGATAACTTGTGTGGCGGGGCAGTCAGAACACCTTTGGAAGCTTTCCAAGTCTATTGTCTCGGCGCTGAACCTCTTTTCTACTTCTTGGGTTTTGGCACAGATGATGTTGTGGGGTCAGTCTCTGCTCCAGGTGACTTTTTGGCACATGCAGCTTCTTGGGGGCAGTTGGAGTCTTCGGCACTAAGGTGGCCAAGATCTTGGTTTTAGTTGATGGCCGAGGCCTGTTGTTGCGTGTGTTACTGCACCATGGGTTTCTCTCAAGCCAAAGGGTGCCAGAGTCATGTAGTGCCCTGGCGGGTCGGCTCTACTTGGAGAAGCTTGTGGCTCTACCCCCCTCTGGGGTGGGGATCTACTGCTCCTTGAGGTCACTTGATAGGTTTATGCTGCGTTTCTGGCATACTCACGGCCCATGGTGTTTTCTGAGTTTAGTCCTGCAACTACAAGAAAAAGTTGTTGCTCTTCCTCCTCTGTGTCTGAGCAGGAAGTTTAGACCGCCTCCGACGATAGCTGATGGGGCAGGATGTTCGAAGTTCCACCTTCCTCAACATCAACCTTTTGGGGAGGAGGTTTATTCCCTGAAGCGGTCTGGGGCCTCCTCCGCAGATCATCTGTACTTCTTGTGATGTGCTTGGCGCCTTTCTTGACTGTAGCAGAGTCTCTTCTTGGACCTGAACTCCAGGCAGACCTCACATTTAGTGTCATCATGCTCCAAGGACAAGCAGACATAACACACCAGGAGATGATCAGACCAGGGGAATTCCGCACTACAACAGGGGCAATGTTGAAATGGCATCTGTACCATTAGCAATTCAGCATTCTCCAGGAGTAGTTATTGAGTTGGTGCCTGAGGCACATCGGCGAAATTTGATAGTAGTAGACTCATGGAGATCTAGATGACGAGACAGCAATGAATGATCGTCTTATTCTGGTGTTGGAAAAAAGGCCAGTAACACTTGGAGAGCATCTATCAGTGCCTCAGTCATGTACATACAGACCAGAAGGCTGGGAGTGGGAAAGCAGGGGGGGCCTAAAAATAAAAAAATAATAATCTAACATGGATTCGTTACCCATGCAGGATGCCAACCTAAGGAGGTCTCACCATATACCTTGTGACTCAAAACACTTCTTTGAAGAAAAACTAGCAAACTGCCAAGCCCAGCACCAGGTGGCAGGAGTATGCAGAGCATGTGTATCTACAGCAACACATGCTAAGAACATTACTTCATAGGATGGCCACATCAACAGACGTTGGGGGTGGCACTGAAGCCTAATTCTGTATCTCAGGCACAAGTATAGGAAATAGAGGAGAATAGTGGAGATTTTCAAAAAAATTAAGGACTTCTTGAAGAAAGAATTTGGAGGTATTTTAGTTTACAAACATAAAATTAGAATAATAAAAAAGGAGCTGTACTAACTGAAAAAGTTAAATGCTTACACTGGAGTATACTGGATTCGGTCACAGAACTTACAAAGGGGTTAATTGTCCCTGTGGAGGCAACCAAATATCTGTCCCCAGTAGTTGTGCCCAAGAAGGTCAATGGTGAAATTTGACTTCGCTTCTTCCTTGTTTAGCACTCTTAAACTGATGCAGTCAGCCAATATCCATTGGAGAATACTGAATAGGTCATTTCCCTCGTCAGGAGCTACTACTTCCACCACAATCAGGTAATGTTAGAAAAGAGTTCTCATGAATGAACAGCTTTCTTAACACCCATGGGGGCATATACATTTAAAAAAAATGCCATTTAGACTAATTTCTGCTGCCTCAGCATTTCACACAGCGACATGTCAGGGGTAAAATGTTACCAGGAGGAATTTTCGTATTTGGTAAAACGCTGCAGGAATAGGGCAGAGCAAAGGTTGATTTAAGGAAATAACTTGAGGCAGGCTTAACATGGAAAATGCAGATTTCGAGTGACTTAAGTGAATTATTTAGGCCATGAATAAGGATTGTGTAAATCGCAAATGAGAGACAGTAGACAAAAATAAAAATTTACATTAACGCATAAACAAGGATGAATTGATTTCATTATAGGCATGGTTGAATATCATGGTAAAATTCATTTTAAAAAAATTATGCAAATAAAATAGTCAATATACAAAGGTTAAGCAAAAACAAGTGATTTTTCAGTGCAGCCAAGAATGTAATGATGAATTTAATGTTAAAAGAGGAGTCCCATACCCCTTACCAACAGGGAAGTGAAAATCTTCTCCACGTTTCTTGCTTCGAACCTCCGACAGGTCCTTTGGTCCCTAATTCACCCTGATCAGTGTGGCTTATGCCCGCAAGGAGCACAAGGCACTGTCTCCAGTATTTTCATGTGGCGCATGCACACCGCCAGCTTCTACGGCATTCCCTGGCACTGCTTTTAATAGATTTCTAAAAAGCTTTCGATACCGTCGACTGGGGGCATTTTACTAAGATGCTTGAAAGAGCGGGTTTTGATCCCTGGTTTCGAAATCCGATTGGGATTCTATATTCTGATCCCACTGCCAGAGTTCAGGTCAAAGGTGCGGTCTCCGATGAGTTCCCCATATAGCGAGGGACCGGGCAGGGTTGTCCTGTGTCCCCTACTCCTATTTGCGCTAGCAATTGAACCCCTGGCGAGACTCTTGCGATGCACAGATTCAGGGTGGGAGTGGGGCTGAGGGCACAAAGACCGCATTGCCCTAAATGCGGTCGATGTTTTATTATACTTGGCTGACCCGGCCTCCAGTGGCCCTCACCGTCTCCGTATTTTACAACTCTTTGCGGAGGCCTCGGGATTAATTGTCCATACAGCCAGCCAAATCGGTGCTGGTCCCACTGGCCTCCTTGCAAGAATGTGTGGACTGGCAGACAAACATTTCTATCTGCCGCCTCGACTTTAGGTACCTGGGCATCACGGTAGCCCTGCATCCTCACTTAATGTGGTCCCTCAATATTACCCCGCTTGGCAGATGCTCCCATTGGATGTCGTGGGGAGGATGGCATTGTATAAAATGATACTTCCACACTTCCTTTATCTCATATCAAATTTTCCCCACCCGATTCTCCGCCCCTGGTTTCGTGAGATGACTCCGTGACTATAATATTCCTATGGCACAATTACCGACCAAGACTGGCGTTTGTGACCGGTCAGCACACCCCCTACAATGTTGGTTTAGGGGCATTCAATTTCTACCTCTTTTATCTGTCGTCACACTTACTAGTCGTTAATGAGTGGCTGTGTGGAGGTTGGTCCGATCCGGCGTACAAATTAGAATGGAGTGGGATGGACTTCCCCCAAATCCTATATGGAGACACGGTCCCCTCTACGCTCCCCGAGGTAACCAGACTGGTATTTGGAGGGTAGCCCACACACAAACACGGGGTGGGGGTCCCAACTCATGCAGCAAACTCCCTTATGGCAAGGTAAGTGGCTGAAAGAGACCGCGTCTCTAGAAGGTTCGCCCGCTGGGATGCCATCGGCATCACACTTCTAGGAGATGTCTGAAAGGGCTCCCACATGGCCTCCTTTCAAGACCTTCAGCAAACTTATTACCTATCTGAAACACAATTCCACTAATATCTACAATTACTGCATGCGTTACGGGTACATGTTCCCCTGGACACACTGATTCCAGAATTTAGCCCATTGGAAGCAAAGATCATGATGGGAGCACTGGGCACAGGGGGAGTGGCCCAGATGTATCACACACTTGTCATTAATGCCCCAGACACCTTAACTACACTCAAAAACACACTGGGAGAGGTGGCTTGGTCCAACAGACGATGCAGATTGGAGGGTCACCTTGATAACCCCTAGGGTACTGACCATGTCATCAAGACTGCGCTTGTGCAAATCTATTATTTACACTGCATACCTGTTCCTCAACATACTCCATCGGGCAAAATTGCTACCCAGTCCCTCATGCTTTCGTTGCTCCAAAGCACCTGCTGATTTTTCCACAACATGGTCCTGTGATCACATACAGCGGTACTGGAGGAGAGTAACCGCTGAACTCTCCATGGTTTTGGGTCTAGAGCTCAAGTTCTCCCAATTAGTGATAATATGGGGGTGCTGAAGGGAAAGGGGGGGGCGAAATCGGGGCATTTTTGGGGACAGCCTTGCTGGTGGCCAAGCGAGACATCGCAGCTCAATGGAAGTCTTCCAGGCCCCCTACGCTGGCACTGTGGAGAAGGGGGGTGGCCTGGTGTGCCCAACAAGAGAAGCCGGTCTACGAGGCATGGCCTTGTCCAGCTAAGCATGTCAAAATATGGCACAAGTGGTGGTGGTGGGGGGGGTGTAGGGGGGAATATGGACTCAATTAAACAATACTCCCAAGAGGAATGTGTTTATATTACTGTATGGGACTCTTCGTTCTATCATTGTCATGCCTGTAATTACCTTAATCCCCACTGGGGGCCTTGTATTGGTTGCAATGCAACAGGTTTTAAAAGTACCGAAAACAATAAAAATAGGTTTTTCAAAAGGCACCAGACTGGATCCTGAAAATCTTGAGCAGTACCTCTGCAGGCCAGTAGATAGTGAGGACTACTCTGCATAATCATCTGCACCTGATGTGATGTGCATGGTGCCTATAGGCACCACCCTGACGGACTGACAGTTTCTTTTATGTCAAAATCCACAGACTAGGCACATCAGAATATTTGTTACAAGAGTGCTGGATCTAAGAGGACCTTTCATAAGAGGGCGCGCAGTTCGCAGAGCCAGAAGGGAGGGTCGGTAAGAAATCTGCAGTTATTATTATTCAGCTTATAGAGCGCCTGGTTACTCCAACGGAGTGTCCCCGCGCTAGAACACCAACAATGCCTTGACAGCTGGCCTGAGCCACCCACCCTCCCTACAGCCTAAGTCCCCCGAAGAACAGCTACAGAGGCCTACTTCCAGCCACCAGGGGGGTGCTGGAAGAGCCACGTTTTAAGTTTTTTCAGAACAAGGTCTCAGACGGGCACGTCCTTAAGTCAACCGGTAGGTCATTCCAGGCCTTAGCCGCAAGGAAGCCAAAGGAGCTCCCTCCAGCCCGTACCTTCCGCACCTTAGGCACAATCATCTTTGCCGTGCCCAAGGACCTTAGGTAACGTGCAGGTTTATATATGGTAATAAGGGGGTGCAAAAAGCTTGGACCTTTCTTATTGAAAATCCTGTGGCCAAAACACAAGGCCTTAAAGGTGACTCTAGCCTGTATGGGGAGCCAGTGTAATTTCCTCAAGGCCTCCCCCCACCGAGGCCCGCCTGGGAATATTCAGAATTAACCGAGCTGCAGCATTCTGAACCTTCTGCAGGATGTTCAGATTTTTTGCGGTCACCCCTAAGTACAAGATGTTACAATAATCTAGACGTGATGTGACAAGGGCCTGTACAATGGTTCATTTGGCATCTAATGGGAGGAGGTCCAGGATTTTTCGCAGCACTTTAAGAATGCCAAAGCAGGCACCAGCCACAGCTGATATCTGCTCTGAATTGGAGAGGGTGTCATCGAACCATACTCCCAGATTCTTGACCTTAGGGGTCGGAGTAGGTCCCGCGCCTCCGGCCACCACAAATGTGACCATAGGGAGGGCTGCTTACCAACTACCATCACCTCCGTCTTTCCCGCATTCAGCTGCAGACAGCTGAGCTTCATCCAGTTGGCAAGCTCCCCCAGGCAGACCTTGAAATCGGATGCCGTTCCTGCCTCCTTTTGCTCCAGGGTAACGATCAACTGTGTGTCATCGGCGTATGACACCAGTTTTAACCCATGTCTCAACACAATATCTGCCATGGGGAGCATATAGATATTAAATAGAGTAGGGCTAAGAGCCGAACCCTGAGGCACCCCTTGAGACAGAGTACAGACTCTGGATTAGATAGTCTCTCTACCAGTAAAGGCATTACCGAAGATAAGGAACTTGTTTTGCTGAATGAGACTAATCACAGATTCCTTACCTTACAATAGATACAACAGCAATAACCTCCCTGGCAAAGGGGATGCTCACCGACTTAAACCAAGTAGTTCTGCAGGACCGAGTGGGCAAAGTGCCCCTCTCGATAGACCTGACCGTCCAGTCAGTAGTGCTTCATGAAGGGATGAAGCGACATGCAATTTCCTGGTAAACATCTACGACTGGGACTAGTAAGTAAATTAGTAAGTAAGTCCGTTTTTATATAGCGCAGCTACTCACCCTTACGGGTCTCAAGGCGCTGGGGGCCGTCGTGGAAATTAAGTGAGCTATTGCCCAGAGTCACATGGTGCTGAGCTGAGCTGCCGCCGGAGCCGGGGATCGAACCCTGTGCTCCGAAGTCAGCTGCCCTGGCCGCTGCACCACACCTCTCCACTCCGCATGCTAACGTGGTGTCACAGCCTTGACTCCGATAAGGTCAGCCCGCAAGCCTTCGGCTTCTTCACCAGTGCATAGCAGATTTTTATGCAGAGTATAATCCAGAAAGCCATTGGTTTGCTCAGACAAATCCAATGAAAAGCTGATCGTCCAGTCCATGATCCTTGGTATGGACCGATGTGGAAGGGAGTCACCACTTTGGGTAGGAAGGAAACATGAGTTCTGAGAACCAGTTTGTCCTGGAAGAATGTAGTATACAGTGGCTGGATCAAGAAAGCCTGAAGCTCACTCACCCCCCAGGCCGATGTGATGGCCACCAAGAAAACAGTCTTGAGAGTCAGAAGCCCGAGAGGACAGCTATGCATGGGCTCTAAAAGGGGGAGCATCAGAAAGGTCACACTGGGGCATAAGAAAAGGAGAAGGCGGAAACATATGCTGCAAACCTGCCCGAAATAGAGTCACATCAGGTGCCTTAAACAGGGAAGGCTGATTTGGCAACATCAAAAAAAGCAGACCGCTGTATAATAACCTTCAACAGTGCCCAGTGCCTTGCCAAGCCAAGGACAGCCCAAACTGCAAAACAGACCAATGGCACGAATATCCAGCATCTGTTGAGTGATGTCTGGATGCCAGAACATCTACAGCCTCGGGAGGAAGGTCAAAGTGCTCAGCTTTTGCCGCTCAATCTCCAAGCATGAAGATGGAGCATGCGCAGGTTGGAGTTTAGGACCCCAACCTTGCTGTTGCGACAGGAGATCCTCCTAAAGAGACAGCCTGAACTAATGACAGAAGTTTGTATCCAGGACTCTGGGGCCTGAGCATCTATCTGCCCAGGCCAGAGCTACTAGGAGGACTTGGGCCCAGTCAGTTCAAATCTTCTAGAGGAGCAGGAGTGGCATTGGCGGAAAGGCTTCTAGGAGCCTAGCTTTCCACTCCAAGCAGGAGTCTCCTACGAGGGCCACTTTAGAAACTCCATAGTGCAGAACTGCTAACTGCATTCTCAGAGAACAGATAAAGCCACTGTTCTCCTCAATCTTGAAAGAGATCTTGTACCACCTCCGGGTGTAAAAGCCATTTAAGTTCTGCATGGTGCCGAAGGTGGAGTTAGTCTGCCATGGCATTCAGAGATCTTACCATGTGGAGTTCGATCAGGATGATGTCCTGACGTTTCAGCCATTTCCAGAGGTGCAAGGCCTCCTGGCACAGGGTACATGAGCCCATCCCGTCCTGCTTGTTGCAGTACCACATGGCAGTGATGTCAGTCGACACCTGAACCAGCCTCCCTTTGATGGATGGCAGGAAAGCTTTCCACGCCAAGACAATTGCCCACAACTCCCAAGTAGCTGTGCCGGCAGATTTCTGGCACAGACCAGAGTCCACTAATCTCCACCTCTCCCAAATGGCCCCACCACCTCAAAAGTGATGCATCTGTCACCACTGTAAACTCCGGGAAGGAAAAGTGGTCTACCGCTGACCAGATTGTGGTTCAATAGTCATAACTGCTGACCCTTGCAAGCTTCCAAAATCTGGATATGTCAGAGAGATTCCACTCATTTTGCACCCATGGGACTTCATATCCCACTGCAGAGCCCACATATGCCATCTGGCGTGTTAAACCAGCAGGAGGTCATCAGACCCATTTGCCTCGGAATCAGTCCCAGGGATATGTAAATAAGCGTACGGCTGGTCCAGCACTCATATCCAGTCTCCAGGGCAGACAGGACGAGGGTGAGCATCTTGAACAGGTCTTTTAAAAAAAAATTTAACAGTGTTGAGAAGATCTAAGACGACTTAAACGTCTATCCTTTTGTCAGAAGCTTTTTGAGTTCGCTCCTTTGGCCAAAAGAGCCTGCACCTGCTGTTGTAACAAGGACAGTTCTCCGACATCCTTACAGAAGGTGGCATTGCTGATGTCTTAACGAATGGAAGTGCATAATCCCACAGCACAATCTGAAACACCCACTTGGACAAGGTGAAAGCTTGCAATGCAGGTAGAAAGTGCTATATCTTGCCTTCATCTGGATAGCTGTGTGCAGAGGGCGGCACACTAAAGAGGGTCGTGGCGAGAGGAACGGACAGAACAGTGGCCTCGCTGTCCACACAGCCCATGGAAGCCTCTACCCCAGCCATGTGGAGCCTGCTGGCCTTGCAGATATGGGCAACATTGGTGAGAAATCTTTTACCATAGCTATGGGAGGGACGAAGGAAGAATGGTTCTGGCAAGGGGCAGCAGCAAATCCTAAGGAGCAAGCTGTGACCCTGCGGTCCTTAAAGCGCCCCAGTGCTGCTTCCGCCTTGTCACACAACATTAAGCGAACAGTGGTTCTGCCACCTATCAGCTTATAAAAAGCGTCCAACTTATTTACTCAATTGGTCCCTCTTCTCAGATGAGACTAACATTTAATGCAAGAAATCAAAATAACGCCCAAAAAAAAAAAAAACACATGTACTTTTGAATTATGTGATTTTATAACCAATTTGGTGAAAACTTTGCACTCAAAACAATGAGAACAGTACATATATATGCACACACAGACATATGATGTGTATTTACACTTATTGAAACATAACGTGAAGTGAAAATAAACCTATTTACATATCACAACACAATATATACATAACAAATGAACATATATTCAAGACAAAACATTTAGACAGTGCGAGAAAAAATGAAAATCTGATTCAACCCGACTTGCAATCGATCTGGTTATTCTCGATTGTTATGGGTGATCAATAGCACTTGAAAGTATGCGTCGATGTTTCGACCCCAGATAATATTGCGATAAATTGATCGTCAAAAGGGGGGTCTTCCTCAGGACTATATGTAGAGTCTGTGTGTGGCCTTGAATAAAGATTCCACCTGGATATCAGATTATAGGTACTGTCAGCACCGCCGCTTGAACAGACTGTATATGATTGACCTGAATCAAAAAAGCTCTCCTTATCAGCTGGTTGTATTTAGGTTCAATGGAACAGTGTGCCTGCAACTCTCCGGCGTCTGGCGCTCGGGGTCTCCTGTAATTATTCAATGCTTCTCAAATGGGCACACATTGCCGGGGCCGATCGCCTCCAGGCAAAGCTTTCATGACGGACTCCAGGCTAATTAATGCCTACGAGTTCTCTTTCCCTTCGAAATTAATCTCAGGAAGCTGTCACACAACAGGCATGAGCCATTGAAAGGTGTGTGCATAAGGCTCGAATGGCCATCCCCCAAAAAGCCCAAGGAACACAGCCTAGCATGTTGCCTCACAGCCACTGTGATGCCCAGTGCTCTGTTAGAGTCAGTGGTGTCCAATTATTGGGAATTTTGCCACATCCCAGCCATCCAATACAGCTTTGGTGAGCCACTTATTAGGCTTCATCGGGAATCATGGGGAGTACTTGCACCACTAAATCCCACAACATGTGGGACTAGCAGCCCAGAAGGGTCAAGCTGGTGGAAGAAAAGATCTTCCCAAACGTGTTCAGCCTCTGGGACTCTGTCTGGGGAAATAGTGAGGAAAGCTCCTGGATTGACCCTTGCTGAGGAACCCTTCACCAAACTCAGGGGTTTGATGCTCGTTCAGGAATGTTGGGTCCCGCAGAGCCAGGCTTTGGCAGCAGGCCACTTTCACATTAACTGGAAGCCCTGAACCAGGCCCTCAGGAGGACGTCTGAGTCTCATTAAGTGAGAGCATTGGTTCTAAGCTAGTCTGCCCCATCTGAAGTACCTCGGTCACTGGGTTGGTTTTCACTTCCATCACCAGAAGCTGGAAGTCAAGGGTGTCAGCTGCCTGTTTGATCACCATTGCAAAAGATCCACTCATTGGTGGCCAGACTAGGTGGAGTGACAAAACCAGTGTCAGGAATGGTGTCTAGGCCACTGGCATCACCCAACTCATACCACTTCCCTTAAGAAAATCCTGGCCAATATCAGCTGGGTCAGAGACCCCATACTCCACCTCTTCTCCAAATTCAGTTCCCAAAGTCAGGCGATGTACCAGAGCCGAAAGATTGACGTGGCCCAGGCAGCACTGGTCTCTATATCAGACAAACTCTATATGGCACTGCCTCAGTGTTGGAAAGCACAATTTGTTTGTCACTGCACTGGTGATGCCGATAGCAGCGCCAAAAGATCAAACTCCAGCAAGGTTTGGGGCGCTGGAATAGGGCTCGGGCCAGGTTTGGTCCAGATCTGGAGATTGATCCAAAGGGTCCAACCAGCATCAAGGGGATGGCCCGCAGGCGGTAACCCAGTTGGGATACCTCCCAAGTCCTTTGGGGCCCGAAGAGGCATCAGAGGGATTAAGTTACCCAAATATGCAGGACATCGCTAGGTAAAACCCCTGAAGTTGCAAGAAGTCACTCCGGCGCCCAAGATGTCCTGGAAACGCAGACTGATCTGGCACCAGCTCCGCAGGAGGTATGTGGGAGTGGGGCCTAGAGGCACAGGGGCAGTCTTGCACTTCTTTTGGGGATTTGGAAGGGTCAAAAGAAGTCAGATGGCACTTCAATTTATTTTTCTTCTTAGACATACCGGATGAAGATTTCGACAAAGACCCGTTGGGGGGGAAATGGCCAGGGGACTGAGACCATCCTTGGAAATGAGACTTTCATCACTCTCTCATGCATGAAGAGGCAGTCCGAGCAGGCCCAGGAGTCACGGCTCGACCTAAGGCATCACATGAAGCCCAAGTGGGGATTAGTCACAGACATCTATCTGTAGCTTTCCTCACAAGGTTTGAAACCCACAGGTTTCTGAAAGGACATATTTCCCTACACACTGGAAATAGCTTGACGCAAGCTGGTCAAAAAATGACTGGGGTAGCGCTCTGGATCCACGAAAACTATTGTGAAGGTGCTGGAGTGTCACCTATATAGGCACTGTGCACATCACATCTGGATTGGACAATATCAACACGGAGCCATCGGCACCATCTACTGGCGTGTAGCAGTACTAATGAAGATTTTCCAATCCAGACTGACATCTGGGGAATATTCTAAAGGTAAGGAATCTGGCTAGTAGTCTCTTTCAGAACAATTCAGTACATGTGCATCACAAACTCTGCAAGGCTCTAAATGCAGTTATTCAGTGATTGGCAAGAGGCACTTGCTGTATATTGGGCTTTGCACCCTGAAGCGTTTTAAGAATTTTATCTGGGGAACAAAATTCAAATAGACCACAGACCTTTACAAAGAATTTATGACAAAACTCTATTCCATTTCAGCCAGGATTAGGAGATGGGTCATGTCACTACAGGAATTTTCTTTTAAGATCGAATGCATGCCTATTCTTAACAACATCTACAGCCAATGGTCTATCCAGGTTGGTGGAAAAAAATGGGAGGAAATGAGGAATTGTAAAAAATAAATACTTAAACAAAAACAAAAAACTCATGAGGCTGTGTCTCCCCCCCTCCCCAGTCTACTCCCAACTCTCTGTATGAGCTCCCTCTAACCCAAATTTCACATAGCACAAACAAAGGTGGTACCAGATGTAGGCATGAGGAAAAAAAACTGAATCTTGTACAGGAGGGTCTCATCTAGGAATTTAAAAAACCAAGGAAGTGATTCGCATGGACTTGTGGGCACAACTTCACAGGGCTGTGGAACGAATGGTGAGAGAATGAGGATAGAAATCCTGATAGGTGTCTGATGCCAAGGGGCTCATGGTGTGTAGAGAGCTACCCAAGCACCCTTGACAAGAGGTAGACGTAGATTTAATTGGTCTGCTACAGGTGGAACATGCAATGACTTATCTGTTGGATTTGAGGGTTCTATGTTCTAAATAGGTGGATGTGTTGTGTCAGTGACATCTCTATTGGTACTATTAGACCTTTGCACAACATTGTCTCCCATTGATAGAAGTTTTCCAATTTTTCTCAAGAGCTATAGAGCAGTATTTAGAGGAGTGTGGTATTTAAAACAAACTTCGTTCTTTATTATAGCAACTGGAGACCAATGGTGTGATGGCGCTTGTAAATAGGAGTAGACCGCTAAGTAACCACTCAGATAAGTGATGGTAAAAAGCATGCAGTTTATGGATTTATTCCGACACCACAAACAGCATCCAAGAACTTCTTCACTAGCTTCCAACTGTCCACTTCAGAACTCTAGTACTCCTGACTTTACCTTCTAGGTTCCAAACCCAAAACCTTCCACATTGTGCATGCTTAGTGTCACACAGCCAAAGAATTACAATATGTACAATTCAAGCCCACAACACATCCCCCCCCCACTAACTGAAGACAGACCTGAAACTACACACTGACAACGCATCAGACAAGAATAAATAAATCCCCACTCAAAGTAGTTCTGAATATTTCTATTTCATGGCAGTCCTTGAACCTATAAGGAAGCTTCCTCAATCTGGTGAATACCCTTGCCTCCTGTAGACCATCTCCACCCTTCCCAGATTGTTCTCATCCAACATTCACTTCCAAAGTCATATCAATCAAACTCACAATAAGAGGTCTCCGTTAGCTTTAAATGAGGCTTGATAGTGGAGTTTGTGCACTTGGCTAATCTAGACATGCTCCACGTATCTCTTGTATGGACAGTTACCGCATTTTTCTTAATCCATAAGGTTGAAGGGACCCATGAATTGGGTAGTACCTTTCCTCTCCCATCATGGATTTTTTTACCCAAATTAAAATCACCTACATTCCACTTTCTAAATTTAACTGACTGCTTCTCATCGTGCCTCCTTTTGTATTTCTGCTGGTACTCCTTGTACGTACCCCTCTCACCCACGCTGTCATCAGGCGTTCTTTTCTTGAGAGGTAACCAGGCAGGATTTAATTTGGCGTTTTTCCTTTCAACATCTCAAAAGGTGATTTTGGTGTCACCCAATTAGGTGCAGTATGGTGCGCTCACCAGGTGTCTCTCAATACATCCTCGAGTGGAATCCTAAATTTCACTGCTCTGCACACATTGCTTCACCACTGTTCATGCTCTCTGCAAGACCATTGGCTTGTGGCGCATACAAGGCTGTCTTCTGATAGTGTTTCCTGGGAGACCTAGGAATTATTAATCTCATGCAACGTGAAGAACTGCACCCTATAATCAGTCACTAAAACATTTGGCACACATTCAGCTGAAAACTCATCCTTTAGAAAATCGAACACAGTCATGGAGGACGCGGCAGGCAATCTGCAGTCTTATTCACAAACCCAGGTAGATATTGCACCTGAAAATTGAACTCTCCCAATTCTTCACTCCACATCAGTTGGAGTCAACCTCTCATTCTTGCAGGAGACAATCTGCACCAGAGGACGATCTGTGCAGACCAGAAAAAGAATGACCCACAGACAAAACTTGAAATGGCGAACAACCCAACATATCGCCAAAGCCTCCCTTTCAATGCATGAACAAGGGGCCTCCGCCTGCTTAAGTGCATGGGAAGCAAAGGCAACTACCAGTTTCTGTACATCTACCACATGTGACAATACTGCTCCCAGATCCTTCAAACTAGCATCTGTGGTCAATAAGGATTTCTTCATCACACTGAAATGCTCCAAAGTAGGCACTTTGCTACTCAGTCTTGATTGCATGAATAGCAACCTCACATGCATCTGACCAAACAAACTTAGAGCCTTTCTTCAAAAACATCCCGATTGCCTCTACACTAGCAAACCCCTTGATGAATTTCAAATAATATTCTGCCAAGCCTAGAAAAGACCTTACCTGCTCTTTGCCTACAGGTGTAGGTGGCTTCCATAATGTGTGCCAAATCCAGTTTAGGTTGAATTCCTTCACCTGAAATCACATGACTTAAATAGGTCACTGATGACATTACAAACCTGCACTTCTTTAGTGTTAGACCGCCATCTGAACCTCCAAGACTATCTTAGTTTTTTTTTTTTAAATATCTTTTATTGGATTTTTTAAGTACAAACATGTTATATTAGACCAATCATGCATTAACACAATAAGATCAACATTTGAGAGTACAGCTGCATTTGTATTAGAGTATTAAACAAGTGATGTGCAAAAGCATCGTTTGCAACTACTTCTCCATGTTAATAAATGTATTTTGTATCTTTTATTCGCTTCCCGTTGCCTCTATTTACAATAGACACTGTCGCTCTGCATATTCATATTGATTAGTAAATGCAATTCCCAGCTGCAAGATGTATCGTTTGAATGCTAGGTTCATAAGCGGTCTGTATTGAAGTACTGCTGTGTTGCGTAATGGTCAAATGACCTGCAGCGGTGTTTAGACTAAAAGATATTACATTTTTATTTCGTGCTAAGAACAGTTATTAAAAATAAAAAAATAAAAAAGGGGATAAGGAGAAGATAAGGGGAAATAAGTAAGTGCTTAACAACTGGGAAGATGAGAATAAAATTTACAAGAAAGAAATGTAAAGAAAAACAAAAAGAACGCCATCCAGTACTTGGTACGGGTGAGCTGGGATTTATGTGTCCAAGTATGTTGAAGCCTGTGCTTGACTAGTGTTGGAGTAAGGATTGGGAAGAGTTATGACGTAGCAATCGCCCTTGGGATATCACGTGAATGACGGAATGCATATTGTGTGCTAAGGGAAGAGGGTGACTCGCAATGGCGTATGTGGCGGGGGGGGGGGCTCCTAGTGGTCTGCAACTTCATCAAGGTCACTGGCTGGTTGTGAAGATGCAGGACTGTGTCTTCCGGTTGCATGAGTGTTTTAAGGATGACGTCCCAGGACTGCGCTATTGGATACTTGCGTAATCCCCCAGTTTTCTCTGTGTAGTGTAGTACTCTCAGCCTGCGCCCACACTGTGAGAGATTTCACCCAGCTGATTTGTGGGGGGGGGGGTCGCTGTGTTTCCATCTCTTTGTGATTAGGCGCTTTGCCGTTATTAATCCTAGATCTCTGAACCTGGAAATAACTTTATTTTTTCCGTCCGCTTATATATTCCTAATTTGCAAATTTCCCATGTGTACTGTAGTGGCATCTTGGTGCACTTCGTTAATGTCTCCGTAACTGCATGCCAATATGACTGAAGTGAGGTGCAGGACCACAGCATATGTAAAAGATCAGCACCAGCCAGTTGGCACCTTGGGCAGGCATAGGTAGTGACATTGAAGTATTTATTTATTTTATCTGGGGAGAGGTACGCCCTGTGTAGTATATATGTCTGTATGAGCTTGAATCTCAAGCTACGCGGTATGTATGTGGAGCCGGCGATCGTGTCCCATTCCTTATCCGTCCACGGTTGCCCCCCGTCTTCAGCCCACCTCTCGCGGAGACTCGTCAGTGGTTTCAGTGTGTGCACAAGGAGGGCTCCCACTAACCAATGGACCATGTGCGAACCTTCGCCCACGACGTGCAAGTATTGTAAGAGCAAATGCGTTTTTGGCTCAGTTGTCATATCTCCCCAGGCTGTTGTCAGAGTCCGCATTATAGCAGCATGTAGGAGGAATTGACCTACAGGGATACCATTTTCCATAGCCAATGTTTCAAAAGTTAAAAGGGTGCCCTCTGCATACAGATCCCCCATCGTTTCTAGTCCTGCCAAGTCATCAGTTCCACTTCAGACACTCTCTCTGCCTCTAGGAGTTCCTACGAGTGGTATCAATGGGGCATAGGGAAGTGTGTCTCAAGTTAGTTGAAGACTCCTCCGATAACACCTATAAGCTAGCTCAATATACATCTGAGGTGGGCGGGGAAGTCGAGTGATGGAATAGGTGATAGAGTTGAGATTGTGTCCACAATGGTGCTGTTGTAGCAGTGTCTTCCAGACTCTTGCCACTCATCCACTTTGCTACCCACTGCAATTGGGATGCTAGGTAGTAGAGCTCCATGTTTGGAACTGCCAATCCACCGTTGCTTGTCGGCGCATACAGTTTCCATAATGCTATTCTAGGCCTTCCTTTATTCCAAATTAAGTCTCGAAAAATACTTTCTACGTTCCTAAGTATCTTGACCGGGACATACACAGGGAGATTTGAAATAGTATAACAGTCTTGGCACTATTATCATCTTTGTTAAGGTAATGCGACCCATTACACTCAATGGGAGGGTTTCCAAAAATGTACCTGCGTTTTGATTGCAGTGATGGCTCTCATTAGATTGCCATCAAGTATGTCAATAGGGGATCTGTATATGTAGATTCCCAGATATCTAAATGTGGTTGGGTACCAGGTCAGTGTAGTCCCATTGATAATTATATCCGTTTCAGCCATGTTGTTGCTAAACAAGTATATTCCTGATTTTGTCCAATTTACTCGAAGCCCGGACATTTTCTCAAATTTTCGGAAAGTTTCGGCTATGCTTGGGAGTACATGTTGCAAATCTCTTACGTACAATAATAAATCGTCCGCATACAAGGAGACTGCATGTAATCTGTCTCCCAATGGTATGCCCCAGTTCACTCCGCTATCTCGAAGAAGTACCACTAGGGGTTCCATTGCGAGAGAGAAAAGCAATGGGGACAGTGGGCATCCCTGTTGTGTCCCCCGTTTTATTTGTAGTGCATCTGAGTGTAACTTATCAGTCTTAACCCGACCCATGGGGCATTGGTAGAGCATTCGCACCATATGTATGTACCCTTCCCCTAAATCCTATTTACGCAATACTGCTGCAAGATAAGGCCATTCCAGGGAATCAAAGGCCTTCTCTAGATCGAGCACTAAGCAACCGGATCGCAGCCAGTTATCTGAAGCGTATTTTTGTATTCTGAATAATCTGCGTATATTAGGGGATGTGATCCTAGTGGGGACAAATCCGTTTTGATCGGGGTGGATTAATGTTTTTACTAATGGGGCAATGCGCTTGGCCAGTATGGATGCAAATATTTTATAATCGTGTTGAGAAGCGCTAACGGGCGATAAGAGCCGAGAAGTTCTGGGTCTCTACTCGGTTTAAGTAGGGAGACCAGCATCGCTTCATTTTGTGTGGTTGAGAGAGCAGAATCTTCAATGGCAGGTTCATATAGATTTAATAACTGTGGTGTCAAGGTGTCCAAGTATGCCTTATAAAATTCTACAGGCAAGCCATCTGGGCCTGGTGACTTGCCATTGGACAATGAGAATATGCTTTCTCTGATTTCCTCTTGTGAAATGGATTTGTGAAGGTCCTCATTTTGTTCTGGAGTAGGTTGTGGTAGTGTTAGCTCTGCAAGAAAGGACTGGATATCTGCAAGTGTGGCTTGCAGTTGGGATTTATACAGTGTGTTGTAGCGAGATGTAAATGCACCATGTATGTCTGAGTGCACGCTGTGGTACCCTGTGCTGTTCGTATGGATGTGACCGGTGAGGATGCCACCACCTGGCGAATCAGCCACGAGAGTAGTTTGCCTGCCTCGTCACCTTGGTGATGTGTCCCTGCAGTGTGCCGCATAATTTAAACAGCGTAATCTGTCTAGTAACCAAGAATGCTCTTCTCCATCAGTTAAAGATCCTGCAGAATCCCCGGCTCCCCCACATTCACGCATGGATAATCTCTGCTCTATGTTGGTTAATTCTCTTTCTAGCTGCCTACGCATTCCTGCTTGTGCGCCCAAGCAGTGGCCCCTCATCACCACTTTAAAAGCATCCCATTCCAATTGCGGTGTGGAGGCAGTGCCGGTGATTGTCGAAATATTGAGCGGCGGCAGTAGCTAATGAGTTGAGAAAGGGTGCATCTGGTAAGGTGTCAGGTTGCAACCTCCAAGTTGGAATTGGCGGCCTGGTGTGTTCCCACTCTAGATCTAGTGTGTGAGGGTTATGGTCCGAATGTGTCACCCTAAGTAATGTGTCGCAGTGACATTTGGCAGCAGGGTGTTTGAGATCATAAAACGATCTAGGCGTACATGCAGCCTGTGAGCTCCCGAATAGGAATATATCTTGTCAGTTGGGTTTCGATTTCTCCATGCATCTACCAAGTGCCGCCACTGTATCGCCCAGTTGTTCAGTGCTCTCATGGCATTCGATATGTTTGTGCCTGTAAGAGGAGGAAACAAACGATCTGTGATATCCAATACTGTTGTAGTCGCCTCCTAGTATCATAGGAGTGTCGTGCCAAGGTGCAAGTATCTGTGAAATGTTGTCTAGAAAGACCCCCTGTTCTGTGTTAGGTGCATAGAGTGATGCAATCACAATTGGCCTGCCGTCCAATATACCCTTCACCATTACGTACCTACCCTCTACGTCCATTTTTGTGTCTGTGACCTTAAAGGGAAGTCCTGGTCTGACCCATATTAAGACCCCTCGTGCAAATGCTGAGTAGCCCGTGGCATATAATTGTCCCCGCCGTCGGTGTAGGTGCGCTAATTCTGATCTGGATAAGTGCATCTCCTGAAGGAGAGCTATTTGTATATGGGGTCTTTTGAGATATGAATAAATTAGGTATCGGTGTGTATTCCTCTCACGTTCCATGTTCCTACTTTAACTGATGTCATTGCATGCAGAGAATATGAACAGTGAGAAAGCGAATGAATAGGTCACAAATAAGCTAGACATCTCAATCATTAGGAGTTGTAGCACTGTTGGCTTTTCAATGGCAAAGTTTCTGAGTTTCATGTCCCAGCATACAGCAGACGGCGTTCTAAACAAAATTACACATAAATAATTACAGAAGGGCGAGTATGCAACGAGCAATCATCCAAACTATGCGTAAGAGTAACATTTAAACAATGACTAGGGAGGGGGGGGGGGTGATCTGTGCACTATGCTATGAAAAAGGAATAGTCAATTATTGTAGCAGTTTCTCAGGGGGCTCCCTAGTTACTGGCCAGCTTTAGTGGGGCCGAGGCTTTCACTGTAACAGCATGGGAACAATTTCAGATTTTTGTGAAGGATATAATTGCTATCATCTTGCGACAATATCGCTGATCCATCACTCTGTCAGTTACCTTGCTCCAGATACACAGCATCTTGGATCTAATTACCAATAATTATGACTCTGAATGGTTCGGTGAGTAACAGGTTATACTTGCTTGCTCGATCTATCATCAGTTTTTGTATCTCACAATAGAAGATTGCATTTTACACTTTAAATGATGTCGCCAGATGTTTGTGGTGTGACATTAGGTAATTCACATGAGTCCTGTGAAGTCTAAGTCATCGGAAAGGTCATCATCACTGGCTTGTTCTTGTTGGCTTGGAGTGGAGGCGACTTCCTCCATCATGGATCCGTTGATGTCTGCCACTGCCCGAAGGGCCTCGCGCTGCCCACTGAGTACTTGATCTTGGTCTGGCCCTACATGTTGGGAGGTCTGCAACAGTTTCCGTCTCCGTTCTGCAGCGATGGGGGGGGGCGCACCCCGTGCTTGTGCTTTCGCGCCAACAGCTGCAGCTCCAGAGTCTGTGGGGGCATATGTGTCGATCCAATCCTCTGCCATCTCCGAGGTATTGAAGAAGTGCGTTTTCCCGTTTGTAACCACTCACAGCCGGGCTGGAAATAACAGAGTATTTAAGGTTGTGTTGGCGAAGGCACTTTTTAACTGCCATGAAAGAATCTCTGCTTCTGGACCTGTACCGTGTAATCTGGAAAGAACATTGTCCTATGATTATCAACTTTAATATCCTGCAGTTTTCTGGTTTCTTGCAGTACAGCGTCTGTCCCTATAATTGAGCAGATGGATTAGAAATTGTCTCGGATTCGAGCCCGTAGGCAGAGGACGTGTTGGCACCCTATGTGCTCGT
This sequence comes from Calotriton arnoldi, assembly GCA_963921515.1. Taxonomy (NCBI): domain Eukaryota; kingdom Metazoa; phylum Chordata; class Amphibia; order Caudata; family Salamandridae; genus Calotriton; species Calotriton arnoldi. Next base: position 65,681 of record CAWUFW010002845.1, read on the forward strand.
TCCACCACGAAGTGGGGGTGAGAGGGTCCCCTCAGGCAGCAGAGAGCGAAGCCAGGTTTCAGTGTACGCAATTGGATCTCTCCCTTCCTTCCCCTCTGGCAGGCCCACTACGCAGACATTGTTCCGTCTTGCCCGTCCTTTGGCATCTACGACCTTGTCTTCTAGGAATTCCACTCCGTTTAGCAGGTTTTGTACATGCTTGTCTGCTGCTGCTACGAGGAGTGATGTCAGCAATAGTGGTTTCCATAGTGGCAGTACGGTCCGCTAATTTACAGTGATCAGCACGCAGGTGAGTAAGATCAATTGCTACTTTATCCATTTTATTTTCGAGAGAGGTGTGAACTTGATTAAGTGTTTCTCCCAGCTTCTCTACTGCTGCAAGCACCACGTCCAGTTTGCTGGAGGTTGAGTCAGTGTAGGTCTGCTCCGCCATTTTACCTGGTTTAGTTTTAGATGACAGGGGTGGTGCTAGGGTGCCTCCTGCTCCTATCTTTGCACGTGTGCCCTGCAACATTAGGCTCGGGCCGCGTGCACGTGGTGGTCACTGGCCTGCGAGAGTGTACGTTATTTCCTTTCCCCTCAGGCTCTCGAGGGCGACTTGGTGCGTTGATAGATGCTTCAAAAGAGTTAGTACATGAGACCGTTTCTACTTCCTTACTTCTCCTGTCTTCGCGCTGCGTTTTTTTTGTGTCTCAGATTATGTTGGCTTTGCTACTGTAGTTAGATTTCCGCATGTACTGCTCCTTCAGTTCACTGCTGTGTCCTAAGCTGTATCTTACTGCATGTGCGTCCTTCGAAGCCTCTAGTCAGTTCCTTTTACAGATGAAGTTATAGGCTGTGCGGAGCAGTTAATGACTTCTGCGCCAGGTGATTAGTTGATAGGAAAACGTGGCCTGTACCTTTGATGTGGGGGTTTCCTGGCTTCTGCTAAGGTTTGTTAAGGGGGTTGGGTGATGGCATATTCGTATGTGAGTGATTGCTTGCGCCACTGGGGCTCCTGTACTCTTGGTCTGATCTAGTCACTCCTGAGTTACCAACCCACAGACCGGCAGACCACCACTACCGACAAGGAATGTTTTCTGCCAATCACAGTCTCTGCTCTTCGCATAAGGTGCAGCTTCTTCCGTGGCCTAGCAGACAGGGCCCAGCCGCAGTTCAGCATGGAGAGTCTCTGCAAGTCTATGGGGAGTCACCAAGCCTTATGGGGAAGTAGAGTGTGCTGTATGAGGTGGGGTATGTTCACAGTCACCTGTGCGATAGGAGAGTCCAGCTTTGTTGCGCAGATGCTTCCTGGGTGTTGTTTGAGGATGGGCTCAGCAATCATGGACTGGGGGTGCTTCGCGGTTTAGGCCGGCAGCAGTGGAACCGGAATAAATGTGCGAGGGGGGGGCACCCGAAGAACCACGATGTAGCCGCTCCCTCCAGGGTCTCCCATACGCCTGGTCGCTGTGCCCCCCTCCGCCACCTGCAATGTACCTTGAGATCAGGAGTCGGGTCTGCTGAGATTCACACGCACTGCGTCTTCCCAGGGTTCCGAGTAGACGTATTTGATCCTTCATCACCTCCGTGCGCGTCTACACTTCTGGTACCAGAGCCCTGGCGCGAGGGTTGGTTTTATCATGCGTTCCTGCCACAAGGATGGCTTTCGGTGGCGCTGATTTGCTTGGGCGGTGTGATCGGGGAATTGATGTTTAGTTGCTCCGGCCTAGCAATGCGAGGTCTCAGGATGCTATGGACTCTCCTGTGCAGGGCAACTGACTCTTTATTCCGGTGCCTCACCGAAGCAAGTGCGCCACTCGTTGTGGCCTTGTGGGCGGAATTGGACTCCGGACTTGTGTGAGCTGTGCCTCCGGCTTGCTGCAGGCCTTCCCGGCGTTGCGTGGGGCCGCAATGCGGGGTGAGGTCTCAGATTTTCTTCAAATTCACCTCGGAGCTTCAGACCATGCCTGGGTGCTGTGTCAACAGGCCACAGCCTGTGCAGTGCAATTTTGATGGAGAAATGAGGCCAGAACAGGGAGCCCTCGACGGAGCTCTAGTCGAGCACATCCTGCTCCATTGCTGGCTTAGCCACCCCGTCCCCCCCCCAACCTCTAAGACTATCCTTAATATGTCATTATGCTCGGAATTGTTTTCCAGGATAACATCCTCATCTATGGGAAAAACACAACGTTGGTAACATCTTTCAGAACTATTTTCACCACTCCGGAAGCAAGTAGCCGCAGAAGCCAACCCAAATGGCTTTGTGACACCACTGGGGGCTTACAGGTTTGTCAAAGGATGTCAATGTTTTTAAATGTTTAAAATGTGTAGCATTACCTGGTGATTCGCAGAGGAAAGGTCCAGTACACTGAACACTTCGGTGCCATTAAGCATGGTAAGAGTTTCAGATATGTTCGGTAATGGTCGCGATCTCAACATTGATTTGGGTGAATCGGCAAATATCTACACATCCTGACAACCACCATCCTTGGGAGCTAGTACAACTGGTGCCAACCACTCTGAAGACCATTTTTTCAGTCACATTCAACTCAAGCAACCAGTTTGGTTTGGCTCTTAATGTTCCTAATCGGATGCTTGAACCTTTAAAGTACCATTCCTGAACACAATGCGATGTACAAAGTGCTTGAGTACTTCCAATTCATTTTTAAACAGCTTAGGAAATTCTTCATAAAAGATTTCTCCTTCCCCACAATTGTCCACAAGAATCACGAACATTGGGATTCCAAATTATTCCCAGGACCCTTGGATGTCTCCAACCAGATAGGCTGCCCCCTCTGTTAACAAGTGTTTCCAAAGGTTTCTTTACCTCGGAGCAAACGTTCATGACAAAATACCCCCAAAACATCAATCTTACTGCCTCCAACTGAATGGGTTTATATCTGGGGTTAGCAACTCTACTTGCTGGAAAAGGTTTCCTCCCATATTTTCTCACCAATCATGGTGTGAGGGATCCTGAATCTGCTAGAACCAGATATTTTCTACATCGCATTCTGGCACGACCAAAAGCCCAGCATCAATTTCTCCCAGGCTATCCTTTACATTCAGAACAAATGTTTTCACCCTCCGACACTCACCTGCATGCACTAACAGACTTGCGTACACGAACATAATGTCCTTTAAGACCACATTTCCTAAAAGTCAAATTCTAAGCATAAGATGTAGGACTGTTGGAAAGATGACCCAACCTTCCACATCTACAACACTTAGTTTTCTGGTCACAGCGACCTGAAACCACGTTTGTGGTAGTAACCCTATGCACATTAATTTCCGAGTCAACCTGCGCATTTGTAATCAGTTACAACATGGATACCACTGTGCACAGTTGCATTATCTGCCTAAGTGTGGTGGTGATTTCTCATCTCTAACCCACCCAGTGGCACTCTCCATTCCTTCGACAATGGCAATTGCTTCTTTAAGCAAGGGATTACGAGACAATTTCTTGATTGTTACTGTTGGTGCCTCTCACCAATTGGTCTCCTATCAGAGAATCAGATAACTCTCCAAATTCACAAGTATGAGCAAGCGGCTGGCAGGTAAACATGACTATGTGCCAAGCACTTCACTACAACTACTGCAGAGAACCACGAGGATGCACGCGGGTAATACCGCATGCAGCCGTTGGGCCGCAACGTTCCTCTGACCACTACGTGACGGGAAGAGCTTGACATAGTACAGGTGGCACCACGTCTGAGCAAAGTCAATATAAAGGTAAAACTTTCCTGCAACAGTTGTCTGATCAGCTTAGCTCCTCTTCCTTTTACGGTCTGTAGATTGTCCCGTGATGGTTCGCTGGCATGCTCACTTCAATCTTCGTTCAGTTTCGATTTACAGCAATGTTCGAAGGTCCATAACAAACTTCAGGGAACCTGGTGGTGTTCCGCTTGTCCCCTATTAAGCACAGCTCATCTCCAATGTTAGGTTATCACTCAGATAAGTGATGGTAAAAAGCGTGAAGTTTCATTTATTCACCAACAGCATCCAAGCACTTCCTCGCCAGTTTGCAACTGTCCACCTCAGAACTCCTGAAGTTGCCTTCAATGTTCCATACACACAACCATCCATATTCTGTATGCTGTGCGTCACCCAACCAAAGCAATACAAAATGTAGGATACAAGCCCACAACAGTCTGAAGAAAATACTTTCCTGTAGGTCCTTGATAAGTACAAAAAGATATCAGTTGTCCTGCTGGCTTTGTTCTCATGTGCCCACACTCAGAGGATGTGCCCATGATTTTGACTCCGTTCAACTAGGGACCTGCATGCCATTTTATTCCAGAATGTGAGGAAAACAGGACTCGTGTCACCCTGGATTCTCTGAAATGGTCAATTCCTGGCCAAGACATGCACCTCCCACCATCCACATAGGTGCTGCTACTAAAGAACTAGTTTGCAAAAAAAGGAAATGGCAGCATCTACGTAGGAGTCAGTAACAGGACTGCTGGACAGTTCAAGGCTCTCTATATACACCACCAACAATGCCCAGGATGATAGATTCTATTTATGGAAAAATGTGCCCAAGGAATGGTCAGGCTCCCGTTATTCTTTTTAACTAGTGCCAGTCGTTAGTCATCCTGCTCCTCCTAATGACATGCAGAAGAAAAGCATGAGAAGTTTCAGACGACAGTTTTTCACCGTTTCATTTCCAAGCTATAGAGTGACCTCTCAATAAATGTTTAAAAGCTACAATGTTCAGATACCTACTGACCTATGTAATACTATGATCATGCTCTTTTCTTGTACACATTAGCTGGTGTCATCAATAAAAATTGCCACTTGTGGGCCTCCTCCTTTGCATCTGTTGAGATCTGACTCACTAATCTGGTGATTAAATACACATTCGGCCTCTGCAAGTTATGTACTCTAGACAACATTGTGAAAAATACACTGATCTACCCTTGGATAAAGAATTATTGCAAAAAAATAAAGATAAGTTGGGTGGCTACGGTCTTGGATGAGACAAGGATAGCCACTGCTGATGCTCTTGAAAACATCTTTATTGAACTAATCGCTCAGAGCAGTTACCCTGCAGAACTAAATGACTAAACTTCATGCTTGTAGCAAAAGGAGGTTTTTGAGCCATTACTGGAACAAAGCACTTATTTTGAATGACTAAACTTAACCTCTTCACCAGCAAGTTGCTAATAGTCAAAGATCCCATGGGAATGAAATTAGTGAAACTTGGCCTTCCCATTTTTGCTTCTTTTTCCCCTCTACTTTCCGTATCCAGTTTTAAAGACATTTACCCAGAGACTAATCAATACAAAGAAAAAATTTAAACAAGGTCTCATCTGATCCTCTGCTTTCAAAAGATTAAGCTATAAATGTGGCTAACTAAAAGAAAGCGAGCAGGATGAAGGGCATTAAAGCACAAGTTACTAACTTGTGTAACGATATATCTGTAAGAGACAGTAGTTAGTGACAGATTCCTTACCTTAGAATATCCCCAAGCGTCAAGCTGGATCCGGAAAGTTTTTGCATAGCAGTACCCTTGCGCGTCGGTAGGCGGCGTCGTGCGGCTCCGCGTCCGTCGTCGGGACCGCCAGGATGACGTCGCGGGCAGTACTCAGACACCGCCCCTGCGCGCTGACATCAGTTCTGTACACAACTTTCCGCGCCAGGAACGCAGAGCCATACAAGAAGCTGACATAGGTGTCCTTAACCCTAGAAATCAGTTCGCAGAACGGGGAGGAGGGGTGGGCGGTAAGGAATCTGTCACTAACTACTGTCTATTACAGATATATCGTTACACAAGTTAGTAACTTGTGCATCTGAAAGAGACACGTTAGTGACAGATTCCTTACCTTATAATAGATACCCCAGCAATACCAACCCCAGCGGTGGGTCTGAACAAAGATCAGACGAGGAAGTCCCGGAGAACAGAACGGCCAAAGAAGCAGTCTCTCCGGACTTGGCTGTCAAGGCAGTAATGTTTGGTAAACGTGTGCAGCGAGGCCCACGTAGCTGCCCGACATATCCTGTAACGGAACCCCGCGGCCTAAAGCCATGGTAGCCGCCGTTGCCCTGGTGGAATGGGCACACAGCCCAACAGGAGGCTCCTTCTTAGCCAAAGAATAGCAGGCTTTGATACACATGGTGACCCAGCGGGAGATGGTCCTTTTGTGTACCGCCTGACCTTTTTTGGCGCCCACGTAGCCAACAAAGAGCTGGTCATCCACCCGGAACTGTTGTGTGCGGTTGATGTAAAAAGAAAGCGCACGTTTTGGGTCCAGACGGTGGAGCCTCTCCTCCTCTCTGGAAGGATGCGGAGGCGGAAAGAAGGTGGGCAAAGTGATGGTCTGCCCAATGTGGAAGGCAGTAACCACCTTTGGCAAGAAGGACGGACGTGTCCAAAGAACAACCTTGTCTGGATGAACAGAAAGGGGGGTTTGCATGAAAGAGCCTGGAGCTCACTCACCCGCCAAGCGGAAGTGATGGCCACCAGAAAGGCTGTCTTCAGAGTAAGAAGACGAAGAGGACAGTTATGCAGAGGCTCAAAGGGAGCGCACATTAAGAAAGTAAGAACTAAGTTCAAGTCCCACTGAGGCATTACAAACATAACAGGAGGGAAGAGGTGTGTAATGCCTTTAAGAAACCTGTTAACAGGGGACTTAAAAAGAGAGGGCTGATCAGGAAGCCTGAGAGGCCGAGATTGCACAAAGATAGCCCTTGATGGTACCCAGGGCAGAACCCTGTTGGGCCAGAGAAAGAAGGGACAGAAGAACCTCAGAAAGAGGATTCACAGCCTTTGCTGTGCACCATGCCACAAACTTGTTCCACCTGCAGGCGTATACCACCTTAGTGGAGGGACGCCTGGCTGCCAGAATCACATCACAAACTTCGGGAGGCAAGTCGAAAGGAATCAACTGCCGCCCCTCAATCTCCACGCAAGCAGGTGTAGACTGGACAGGTTCGGGTGGAGGACCGTCCCCTGCTGCTGCGACAGAAGATCCTCCCGAAGAGGCAGACAGATCAGGGGAAATCGACGCTCATACTGAATAGCTCGGGATACCAAACTCTTCGAGCCCAGTCCGGAGCCACAAGAATGACTTGGGCCCGGTCGCGCCGAATCTTCAACACTGGGTAGAAGTGGTATAGGCGGAAAGGCGTACAACAGACCGCAACTCCACTCGCGACAAAAAGTGTCGACGAGCGAGTGCCACCTTGGAAATTCCAACGTGCAGAACTGATGATTCTGCGCGTTCTCTTCAGTGGCGAACAGATCTAACCAAGGCTCTCCCCACTGCTGAAAGAGACCTTGCGCCACCTCCGAGTGAAGACGCCATTCGTGATCCATCATGCACCTGCGGCTGAGTTCGTCCGCCCTGGCGTTCAGGGAACCTGCCAGGTGTTGAACCATCAGGAATATGCCCTGATGTTCCAGCCATGTCCAGAGGCGCAGAGCCTCCTGACATAGGGTCCACAACCCCACCCCGCCCTGTTTGTTGCACTACCACATGGCGGTGGTGTTGTCTGAACACCTGCACTACCGTCCCTTTGACAGAGGGAAGGAATGCCTTGAGTGCAAGTCGGATCGCCCGGAGCTCCAGAATGTCAATATGGAGCCGGGACTCCGCCGGAGACCAGAGACCTCTGATCTCCGCCTCTCCCATGTGACTGCCCCATCCCAGAAGGGACGCGTCCGTCACAACTGTGCGCTCTGGCTGGGGAAGGGAGAGGGATCTGCCCATGACCCATTGCCGGTTCGAGCCACCACTGCAACTGTTTTGCAGTCTCCTCCGAGATCTGGACGTGATCGGACAGGTTGCCCTGGTGCTGCGCCCACTGGAACTTCAGGTCCCACTGCAGAGCCCGCATATGCCATCTGGCATGATCGACCAGCAGGATGCAGGAGGCCATGAGGCCCATCCGTACCGAAATCCAGGATAGAGGTCAAAAGATCGGAATCATAGCCTGAATATCCTGGACTCGCCGTTCAGGAGGATAGACCCGAAACTGCGTCGTGTCCAGAACTGCTCCGATGAAAAGGAGCTGTGGAGAAGGAATCAGGTGCGACTTCGGCACGTTGATGGAGAACCCCAGCGAGTGCAGGAGTTCGGCCGTAGTCTGGAGGTGGGAGACGACTGCCTGGGACAAGCCCGCCTTCAGCAGCCAGTCGTCGAGGTAGGGGAAGACTGGAACCCCTGCCCGGCGCAGATGAGCTGCGACCACCGCCATCACTTTCGTGAACACCCGAGGGGCGCTGGTAAGGCCGAAAGGGAGCACGGTGAACTGAAAATGCTCGAGGCCTACCGTGAACCGCAGGTAACGCCGGCAGGACGGGGATGTGGAAATACGCGTCCTGCAAGTCCAACGCTACCAACCAGTCTCCAGGGCAGTCAAGACCCGAGTTAGGGTGAGCATCTTTAACCTCCTTCCGGAGGAAGCGATTGACGTTCCGGAGGTCCAAGATAGGACGCATGTCCTCCTTGTCCTTTTTGGGCACCAGAAAGTAGTGGGAGTAGCAACCACGTCCTACTTCGGGGGTCGGAACGCGCTCGATGGCCCTCTTGGCCAAGAGGGCCACAACTTCCTTTTGAAGAAGCACCAAGTGATCCCCTGACATGCGGTGGAATTGAGGTGGCATGGCTGGGGGGATGGTCACGAAGGGGAGGGAGTAGCCCCTTCGGACAATGTCCAAGACCCACCTGTCCGAGGTGATGGCACGCCAGTGGTGAAGGTGATAGCGGACCCTGCCCCCTACTGGCATGCTGGGCACCTGAAAGGAAGGAGTAGGAGGGCTTGGAGGCCGCGGGCGGGGTGGGTGGCCTGACAAGCACGCTGGTTCGTTGACCCGCCACGTCCTCGGCCACGCGAAGATGCTTGCTGCGCGGGCCGGTGGCTGGGCAGCGGACGTGACTGGGCGCCCCTTCCGTGGCCACGAAAGGGGCGAAAAGCAGACTGTTGCTGAGGGCGCACAGCAGAAAGGCCCAGGGACTTGGCTGTAGCCTGCGAGTCCTTAAAGCGCTCCAGCGCATGGTCTGCCTTTGTCCCAAAAAGACAAACTCCATCAAAGGGTATGTCCATAAGAGAGTTGGACATCACCTGAGAAACCAGTGGTCCTCAGCCAGGCGTGACGGCGCAGCGCCACGGTCGTCACAAGCGATCTGCCTAGCGAGTCGGCGGTATCAAGGCCACATCTGATGGTGTACTTTGCCGCATCTCTTCCCTCCGCAATGGTGCGGGAAAGCAGTGTCTGGACCTCCTCAGGACACTGGGGCAGAACTCGCGGCACCGAGTACCACAAGGAGTGGGAATATAGGCCCAAGTGGTATTGACTGACCCCAAGCCAGCACTGGCGGAAGAAAAGACCTTCTTCCCAAATTGATCCAGGCGTTTGGATTCCCTATCCAGGGGAGCGGTAGGGAAGGCGCTTTGGGAAGCAGAGGCTTGGACCACCAAGCTCTCAGGGGTGGGGTGTAGAGAGGAACGGGGGGGGGGCGGGTCGCCCGGAGCAGGGCGATGGCGTCGGGCCACGTTCCTATCCACAGGAGCCCCTGTGGTGGGCTTGGACCAGGTGCCCAAAAGAACGTCTGAAAGCGCCTCGTTGAACGGCAGCAGTGGCTCCGAGGAGGTAGCCGCCGGCTGAAGCACTTCCGTCAGGATGTTAGTCCTGACCGCCACTGTAGGCAACTGGAGGTTTAAGGCCCCAGCTGCTCTACGCAACACAGTTGCAAAGTTTGCTCCCTCCTCCGTTGCCACGGAAGGAGGAGACAGCATGCCAGAGTCAGGGGAGGTGTCCAGACCACTGGCATCCCCAAGTTCCTCAGTCCAGTCCTGATCAAACTCACACTGCTGTGTGAGAGGGTCATCAGACCCCTCCCAGTTATCTTCGTCCTCCAATTCAGGTTCAAAATAAGGAGGAGGGACATGTGGGACTAAAAGTCCCAGTGGCGTCGGAGCCGGCGTCGAGCGGCGCCATGTCCGGATCCGGAGAGAACCGGGGAACGACACCGCCCGGAGCCTCGGGCGGCGTCGGGAACGGCACCGGAGAGATCGGTGTCGTCAGGTCAACCGGCGTCGATCGGGGTTGTGGCAGGCGGCGCCGGGACGGGAGTCGCCGGCGAAACCCCATCAGGGCCCGAAGGCGCACCGGGGGGGACCTTGAGGCCCGAAGAGGCGGGCCATGGCCGACAGGAACTCCTGTATCTCGGCCGGAGTCGCCCCCGAACCCGGAAAGGACGGGTAATGCGGGGGCGGCTCCACAGGCACTCCCGGAGCCGCGGGGACGGTGCCAACAGGACCCTCAGCCGAGTCACGAGACCGGCGAGGGGATGTCGTCGAGCGATGACGCCTTTGACTTCTTATGCTTAGACTTACCGGAGGAGTGCGAAGACTTGGACCCCGACGACCGTTGAGGACTCCGCGACCGGCCCCTCGACCTCTCACGTGACCAGGGCTTGGTGTGGCACAGAGCCGACTGCCGGACCTCAAGGAGCTTTCGAGACCGCTCTCGCAAAGCCTTCGGGTGCAAGGCCCGGCAGTCGGAATACGACTTCGTGTCGTGGTCGAGGCAGTAGAGGCAATCCCGATGTGGGTCTGTGATCGACATCATTCGACCACAGGTGTCGCATGGCTTGAAGCCGGGCATCCCTACCGACACCTTCGGAGTCGAGAGACTTCGAGAAAACCAGTGGAAAAAACACCCAAAAAAAACTTAGCCAAAAAATGACTAGGGCACTGCTCTTCCCGGATCTGCGCTTACTGGCGTGGAAAAAGAAAGAACTGACGTCAGCGCGCATGGGCGGTGTCCAAGTACTGCCTGCGACGTCATCCCGGTGCCAACAACGGACGCGGAGCCGCACGACGCTGCCTACCGACGTGCAAGGGTACTGCTACGCAAAAACTTTGCGGATCCAGCATGACGCCTGGGGATATTCTAAGGTAAGGAATCTGTCACTAACGTGTCTTTCAGATTTACTAAGCTAATGAAAAATAGAAACTTCTAAAAATAAAAAGGATGTCCATTGCATATTTTGAGTTCTACTATACCCCTTTTCTGCCACGTCCTTTCATGTAATCTCTAACAGCCTTCTCAGAAGACCCTGCACCACAGCTAGAGGAGGGTTGTATATGGCACCAGAAACAAAAATTCAGACACTGGTGTGTAAAATGTTGAGCTGCACTCAGTGTATAGACATTTAAAGGACAGTTGCTCTCGGTTTCACAATCTCCTAATTCCATTCTAACACCTGTCTTGAGAGTACCTACACTTTAATCATATGACTATTCTAGAAGCTTCCAATGTTTGAAAGACGTGTGCCACTTTGTTTCTGGGCGCTCGTCTCCTTGATGGGAAAGCCCTTACTCGATTTCTCCCTCATCACATCTTTTAATAAATACATTTTGCAGACTCATCTCAAACACAAGAGTATTGACGTTTTCTTTGACAGTCAGTAGTTTCTCACAAAAGATTAGTTAGAGATAGGGCAGAGAGCTTCAAATGAGGGATGTAGCATGGCCTTTGAGAAAGGGGATGATACATTTCTGGACAAGTTGGTTTACAAATTGAGGAACTAACTGAGTGTTAGACGTTATCAAATTTCAGAAAGTCGGATTCAAATCCAGTGCAGAAATGTGAGCTTTGCTCGTTTTGAGCCAGGCCACAAGTGGACAGATAACTTTAAGGTGCAAGCTTAATTCGCCACCACTGTATAGAATGCAATACAAATGACTTCACAGAAATTAGTAACAAGTGCCGTGGTTTTATTTGGAATGACTGGTAATAAAGTTTTTCTCCCCAAAAATATCTGTACAATAGCAACAAATTTTTACATGCTGCACTCTCTCAGCTTTTTGTCAGCTTGCTTAAGGGAGATCCACGTGTTTAGAGTGCTTGACCGCAGCTTTGACCATACCAAGTGATTGGTTAATCCAAAAATCTGAGCAGCAAATTGAGCAGCAGCTTCAGGTGAAAGGACAGTGGAACATCCAAGACCTGAGTAAAGGGAAATCAATTGTATAGTGAGAATATCAAAAATGAACATTTCATACGATTTTAAACATACTTTTCCAATTACAATATATGCCGAACAGCAATCGTTTTGTAGATCACCCCTTTACTAATCCCTATGGTGCAAAAAGTAGAATATGCTGGACATGGGAATGCATCAAGAAGTGCAAGACTTTAAACAAGTAAGAGCAAGGGGTGGAGATCTACTACAAAGGTTCTGGGTGCTCTGAAGCCAGGTGCTGCAGTTACTTGTTTAAGACAGAAACCATCTTCCCATTGTGACTATGGGATAATTTAGTCAGTTGACGTTCATGATGGTATAGTCAATTTAATAAACCATGCTATATGCTCCAATAATACCATTAGCAAGGTTTACACAAGAAACAAAGATAGTTCTTGGGAAAGCAATAGCATAGAGCACCATCACTAAACTTAGTGTATGCTGCAAGTAGTTTTGATAAGCGTTCATGACTGGTTGCATTTTTAGAAGTCTGGTTCTCTTCAAGTCCGGGCTACTGCTACCAAATACATGGGCAGCCTACCTGGTACAATCCTAATCTGTCGTGCGTTAAGCCTTGCAGTTTCATACCATCCCTAAAATACAGCCTTCTCACAGCCCTACCACTAGAAATAATCTGCTTTATTATTGGAAAAAAAATATAAGCGGGCATACCAGATTTTGGCCTTCTGTTCAACTCACAAACATAGGGTCCCAGCTATCAAACAGATTTGGCTAAAACACCCTATATAAGCAGCTGTACATAAACGACTATGCAGTGCAACAAATAAAGTAAAACCCAGCTTTATTACTTTCACTTGTAGTTTTATTCTACATAAATGACTAGGTACTAGGCAATTATTTAACAGTTTAATAATGTATTAGCCAAATCGGGCATATTAAAAATACCAACAAAAAAAAACCCATCAGATAGGAGTGTGCAAACTATTCTAAACTAGAAATAAATGTGTATGTTGCACCTTTTAATCATGTTAGGATCCATCAGGATGTATATTTGTTGCAATTTAAAGTTGTAGTGTGAAGTCCTATTCGTGGCTATACATAGTGTGCAGTCATAAGCTTTGCATTTGGTGTGTGAGCTATGGTTTGCTGAGCTAATCATAACTGGGGATTTGAAGTTTTATTTCGTAGCCATAACTGCATTTTAACTAGGGTTTTTTTAAGGGAGCATTTCAGATTTGCTTTTAGAAAGAAAAATGAAGGCGTTACTGCCAAAGCGAACCATAACTCAACATGACCATAAACACCCCTGGCCTGATAAACAAGAGTTTAGTAATCTTATCAGTTACATCTTCACCAATAGTTAGGGTATTTTTCCTTGCAGTTCTTAGGCAGCATGACTGACTAACCTGGTTCAGGCTCAAGCCTCCTAGTTCTTGATCAGAGTGCACAGTGTGATAGTAGCATCCACTGCCCCATTAGTCCATGTCAAGATGGTATAAATAAGTCAGGTCTGTTTCCTAGCCGAACAAGGAATCTTTGCTAAGTTTCTTACTGGCGAAAGTCGTACCAGCCTGCCAATTACCCACCTTCACATGCCTATCAGAGCAGGAAGTGGTCTGCTTGCCAACAGAAAGGTCAGCACAAAATGATCTGACAAGGCAACTGGTCTAAACAATCAAATGCCATGGGTGGGATAAGGTATAAAACCAGTTGTAAAATATCTCCACCATTACGATTGGGTACCTACATCCATTGTGACCAGGCAGAACAACCATATTTGAAGAATACCAAAGCCTGCACTCATTAGGGCCACTTGCATGTGGGTTAAAAATTACCAAGAATTAAATGGTTGGCACATGAAATGAGGAAACTAGCAACAGCATCCATAAAAACAATAAAATTTAAAAGACTGGGGTGGGAGAACAGTACAAAACCGGTAAGGGTCTCTTGTGAGAACCAAATGAAACAGTTTAAGCGCCAGGGATAACCAGAGATTATTGAAAATTAAATCCAGGGTAATCGCTGGGAATGCTCTCAATTCCACTAATGGAATTGTTCCCTGCGGCTCAGTTAATATGACGACAAGTATGATCAGGTGGAACCATTTCTGCAACAATCCGTGTGGACCAATCCTCAAACCAAATATCAGTCAGCACCATTATGTTCAGTTTATACGATACCAAAGATCCTGGCAATCAGAAGCATGGCAAATCAAAGAATGGAACTTTAGATGTTCCACCTTTAAAGAGGCTGGGTTAAGGTTTCACTACAACTGGAAAACTGCTGATAATATACAAGAGGACCAAATCAGAAAGTTGTTTTTTCACCTGCCCCGGTATGTCAAACTTTTATAATGTTAAGATGGCACTCAGAGATAACATATCAGACTGAGGGGTGCAGCAGTCTCAAGTTTGAAACCAGCAGTATAATCGGCTCCTTGGCCCCGGTTGAGTTTGCCTTAGGCATGCATTTGGCTTAAATATGCCAGTCCTTTTGCTATGGCTGCTTGGCCAAGAGTCAGCTAGGCGTGTGAGATGCAGTAGGAGGACCCCCCCCCATATACATTACCCAGAGAATAGAAATTTTGTAAAAGAACAGAGCCAAGTGAAAATAAAATGGCTTGGGCACTGGAAAACAGCTACAGCATTTTAGTGCACATGTTGCAACCTCTAAACATTGTAAAAGGTTTGCTAACCCCCATTTGGTATATTTACATTTTACTTAAGGTTACAGTAAACTGGTACATGAAAGTGGCATAAACGTTATGTCATATGTGGGTTGCAGTGCAAGTTTACAAACACTACCTACAGAAGTGACTTTCAAACCCGCCAAGGAAGCCCTATAGTGCTGGTAGCAAATCAGCAGCAAGCAAATGTCAAACATTTGTCATGTTTCGTGGCCAATTTAACATTAGCCAAGTTATGTAAAGACCAACATAGCCTGTAAGCATAATGTAGAACAGTGAGACATACATAGATCTAGATTGGTGCATTTCTGAAGTGACAGGGCACACAAGCTACCCTTCACTGTTGTAGTAGCTTTTTCCATTGGTAACACTACCTGCGAATAAGTTAACACTTCATAATTTGGCATAGGAAACTACTGAAATGCTCTGCACACGTTCAGTGTTGATGAACCTAAATCTGTTAAATATATTGCAAAGAGGATTTTATTAAAACGTGTTTCCATCAGCCTGAAAAGACAGCAATTACTTCAGATATGTTAAGCTTGAACTGCTAGACAGCTTTAATTAACTCAAACTATACTTTGAAGAGATCAGAATGAGAACATCCTGACTGTATCTGCCTGGGAAAGGATGGAGGCCTTTGATTTTGCATTCCCCTATAACCAAGCTCTCCAAGTAACCTGTACTTCAGGTCACCATTAAAAAAAAAATTAAAAAATGCCATCTTACTGATGCAGCGGACTACAGCTAGGGCTTCAGTCCAGCCCAATGAGTGTTTCAGCATGCCACCCAATGCCATCTGTGCCTTGTTCCCTGGAAGCTATTCCTAGCAGTCAGATACCTTCCCCGGTCCCATCCTAAAGCTTTCAAAGATCTGAAGTAGTTTGGGGCAGCAGGAAAGAAACTAGAAGGAGAAAGGTCAGTCTCCCTATGGTTCTGTGGTGAGCCCATCGCACCTTTTCTTCCCTCTCCAAGATATAGGGTGAGAAGTTTATAAAGCATTTGACTGTACACAACTGAAAAGCAGCAGATTCTGCAAGGAAGATGAGTACCAGTAACGGTTTGCCTTTGATGCAAGAGTGTCCTCTTGGTAAAGTAAGTGGACTTGCATTTACTTATGTCCCCCCAATATTCCTATTCAAAAGTCTCACTTCCTGATTCCCCTCACACCGGTCAGGTTTTTTTTTTATTTTTTTTAAAAAAGACGTTAATTCCTTTGAACAATAGTTTCAGAAACATTTTCAACTGCATAATACTGGACACGCCTGAGGAAAAGCGTGCTACCAGGGGTTTACCCTGGGTTTTTGCTGAAATGGTGTTTTACCCTTCAAGGTACTGGATTTCTAGCTTCAAAGAACTACCCCTCCCCCCGCCCCCCACCCAACTCCTCAAATAATCTGCAATTCACATAAGGTTACTTGATACTGCTTCAAAGAAGCGTACATAGCTGGTGAATAGTTAGGAAATGAGGAGCTTGGGGGTTGCGGGAGGAAATCAGGCAAAGTGAAAGATTCACCTGGTCCAATCTTGACTGACTGCTGTTGCAGCGACCAGACTGGATCCAGGACAGGGCAGTGGCAGTTATTTGTGCCCCTTTTTCTAGTCTGGTTAGCAAACATTGAACTGTTAAGTGCCATTTTCTTACTGTGGTCCACTGAGTGAAGGATCAATTATGGTGCCCTCTTTAACCATACACAAAAAAGGAGCATCAGGGGGTTAATAATCAGGTCGCCCCCCCCCACTCCATAACTAATCAGGTCTTTTTGGGTTCATAAATTACTAACAGTGATCTTTTTTGGCACACAGGGGAGTTTCAAAACATTAAACTTCCCTCACGGGATGGTCTCATTGCCATTCACCTATTAGTCCAATTGTTCAATTTCAAAGTTCGTCAATACACCAGATTACATTAAGTGTCAAAAGAAAAAATATATGAAAGATTGGTGAAAGAATTGTTGGTGAAAAAAATGAGTGAAAGGTCAGAAAGTACCTCATGTAAGCGTCACCATGGGAGCTGCTGGTTGGTACTCACCAGTTTGCCCGCGTTATCATCGGTGACTTTCATGACCATAAAGGAAAAAAGCTTGTCCAAATTTCTCAGAAGGAGGAAACCAAAGAAGGCCGATGAAAAATCTGTATAGATGCACTGTAAGTGCTTGTGTCATTCAGTACCCACTGGGCCCCATTGTGAAAAAAAGATTCAGTCCTCCAAGTTAAAATGAGGTATAACTCACTTGCGAAACCAATTTTATATGATGCCGCGAGTGTTCTCACATTAAAAAAAAAAGTCATGTATTTGCCCATTTTCAAAGACGAAAGGCCAACATGTTTCGTTGCCAATTTATTTAAGGCAACTTCCTCAGGGCTGTGGGGGGGCCAGTCTTCACCTCACTGGTACATTACACCGAACCTGTGGTTATTGACGAAATTATAAGAGAAGAACGTGCCAACCATAAATAAAATGAAGCCAAGGCTTGAAAATGCGCCCAAAAATTAATTTATGCCAACTCCTTAAAACTGCATATTTACCGAGTGGTTGCTGTCATCTCGTACCTGCACACTACCACTATAAGGATCCCACACCTATTTGTCGCGTATCCCACTGATGACTGCGGTCGTCAAATATCAACCTGTAGACATGTGCATTACATGTAAAGGGTAGAGAAACAGTCGCACTGTCCATATCACGTGTGCACACTCCTCAAACCACCTCAAAGCCAGTCCCCTTATTCACACTCCCTCCGCTTGTACTGGTTATCAAATGGGGTCTCAAGCCATTGTGCCGTGCGCATACTATTTGCGCCATCTCGTAATCAGTCACCCTCCATTTACTCATACTCGCCTTCTGCTGCCTGTCAAAGGGTGAAAGGAACTATTCTCCAGTCAACCTGGGCATCCGTTAGATCAATGGAACCCCCCCCCCCCGTGCTCCCACAGCGAGCACGCCCGCCCCAGCAATCTGGATCCCGCTTACGCGGGCGGCCTAAACTTCGTGCTCCGTCCCGATAGTGTTAAAGCACGCCAAAGTTTGGCTTTAGAAAGGAGAAGGAAACACGTGACCCGGAAGTAAACTCGCGGTGTCCATCTAAAAACCACCAACTATATCCTAGCAAACCCTTGGCCATTTTGAATTGGTATTCTGTACATGGGCTACTATTAGAATACAGTACTTTTCTTAAAAAAAGGGGGCGTTTAGGGGAATTGGGACCCAATCATTTTGTAAAATTTATAAAAACCTTTCAATGAAAGCCTTGCAGAGGAAATTCATTTGTATTCATTTCTCAATCTAAGCTGTGCTGAATAAGTCAGTGGAGAGACCCATACTATCACGCATACACCCATATAAACGGGGCCATGTTGGAACTTTTCTGCACACCGATTGATGTCAAAATGTAAAGGATTACCCAAAGATGCACTTAACCAGGCACTTACAGGACACATCTACAAAGCTCATAGGGGACCCTATGGTTTACCCACTTTGTTCCATTCAATGGAATCATTCAGGCCAATTTGGTCCACCTTCTCCGTGAAAATCCAACGCGACATCAATCAGCGTGCAGAACATTTCGTTTTGAAATCAGTAAGTGTGCAGAACAGTTCCAACATGGCCACGTTTATATGGGTGTATGTGTGATAGTAGGGGTCTCTCCACTAGGACGTATTCAGCACAGCTTAGATTGAGAAAATACAAATGAAAATTTCCTCTGCAAGGCTTTCATTGAAAGGTTTTTATAAATTTTACAAAATAATGATTGGGTCCCAATTCTCCTAAACGCCCCCTTAAGAAAAGTACTGTATTCTAATAGTAGCCCATGTACAGAATACCAATTCAAAATGGCTGCAGGTTTGCTAGGATATAGTTCGTGGTTTTTAGATGGACACCGGGAGTTTACTTCCGGGTCACGTGTTTCCTCCTTTCAAAAGCCAAACATTGGCGTGCTCCGAACACTATCGGGACGGAGCATGAAGTTGAGGCTGCCCGCATGAGCGGTAAGAGGGATCCAGATTGCTGGGGCGGCCGTGCTCGCTGTGAGCGAGCACGGAGGTCCTTTTTAAACTGCAATTGCTGCCTGGGGGGGGGGGGGGTCAATTCATCTAACGGACGCCCAGGTTGACGGGAGAATAGTTCCTTTCACCCTTTGACAGGCAGCAGAAGGGGAGTATGAGTAAATGGAGTAAATTACGAGATGGCGCAAATAGATTGCGCACAGCACAATGGCTTTTGAGACCCCATTTGATAACCAGTACAAGGGGAGTGAGTGTGAATAAGAGGACTGGCTACGAGGTGGTTTGAGGAGTGTGCACACGTGATATGGACAGTGCGACTGTTTCTCTACCCTTTACATGTAATACACATGTCTACAGGTTAATATTGGACGACCGCAGTCAGTGGGATACGCGACCAATAGGTGCGGGATCCTCAGTGGTGGTGTGCAGGTACGAGAGATGACAGCAACCACCCAGTAAATATGCAATTTTAAGGAGTTGGCTTAAATTAATTTTTGGGCGCATTTTGAAGCCATGGCTTCATTTATTTATGGTTGGCACGTTCTTCCCTTAATTTAGTCAATAACCACAGGTTCAGTGAGGTGAAGACTGGTCCCCCCCCCCAGCCCTGATGAAGTTGGCGTAAATAAATTGGCAACAAAACATGTTGGCCTTTCGTCTTTGAAAATGGCCAAATACATGCCATTTTTAGGTCTCGCGCCTAGCGTTGCAGTGTGCAGCACTGCTCGCGCAGCGCGAGACCTCTAGAAAGGGCTTCTGAAAACGACCCACACGCTCGTGCGGTTTTGTTTTCAGAAGCCCACATTGGCTGGTGCGTCCGTTTTTTTTATGGGGACGGCACGCTATTGGTCAAAGGCGGGCGCATGTCCCGCCTTTGCCGCGCCCATTCCCGACGGTGGCCAGAACGCGCAGCAGCGCGCGTTCGTCTGCTGCCGCGCTCCCTCCCCCCGCTCCTCTGTGGTGCGCGCGCACCACTGGCTTTTATTTATTTAAAGGAAGAAGCAGAAGCACGAAAGTAAAGTCCTCTGCAGTGCTGTCGCCCCTAAAGGTAACTAACGCGCACTGCTGCCAGCCAGATGCACCCCAGGCTTTGCCAGCGTTACTGCCACAAGCGTGCGGCGTAAAGAAACCCGAGCCGCCGCCGGACACACTGTGCTGCCGAATGCTGATAGTTGTGGCAATCTGGCATCCCCTCTTTCCTGGTGACACCCCGGAGGGATTTCCATAGAACAATCCCCAATGACTTATGATTCATTTATTAACATGCAGCGAATATTATATGTTTGCTTTAGCCGGCAGAATAAATGTTTTTCTAAGCTCTCCCAGCTAGTCCAATTATATTTGCAAAATCGTGTTTAATAAACATCACGTGAAGTTTGTTACTCGGTCCCTGTTGCCAACCATGGTGAGTGCCCATGTGCCGCTAAGCTGCAAAGACTAATTAAGTAAGGCCTTAGCCGATGGCATTAAATTATCAGCTCCAGTCACCCCTACGTAGAGTGCCAGCATCTTCAAATAGAACAGAGTCATTTATGTTTCCAGCCAGCGCTTAAGCCCTTTCCTCCAGTGCATCAGGAGTCTCACGTAGAAGCACGCGGCCTGCGTTTGCTCTGGAACCCGATGTGTTCCTAGACTAAGAGACATGTGCGCACTCAGGTCTCCCTTGGCCTGGCAGCCCAGATGAGAAACCGGTAATACCCAGTGGGTTACCATCATATTCTGTAAGTTTCCCTAGCATGAGATACGTCACGAAATACCTTGCCAAGGGAGATGAAGGCACAGTGAAACAATGCCTTCAACTGCATAAGCTAAAAGTTTGGAATGTTTGCAAATAATGTGCCACCCCTCCCCACGTTTGCAACAAAAAAGATGCGTAGGAGTGAGTTAAACGAAGACATGTCAGTAACCAACAGTGAAAGGTGAAATGTGTGCATGCATTAGCTGATGATTCAAATGGAGGTGCAAAAAAGTGCATGTTAAGAACAACGCCCCGCTAAAAAGCCAAACTGGCTGCCGTGCACATCAAAATCAACTAGACTGAGCAACAGCTAAAACCACATGGGGCAGTTATTAGTCAAATGAACGTAGAGTCAATGTATGTGCAGATATGTACCTTTACTGGGTGCAGCCGGGGCAGATCAGGCTGTGCACAACACAGTACCGAAGGAAGACATGTATGTGTAATGCATACACTGCAGCATGTTAGCACATGCACTGCACATAACACAGGGAAGAGGTTCAGCTGACATTCAGGTTTACAGACAGATGGGCTCCCAAAACGTAAGAGGCGCCAAGGCCCCCCGGAGTGGGTAAACTCAAATACTACACTCACCCTTCAAGAAGTCCATCCGGGCCAGAATGCAGGGTTTCCCTGCAGCGAACATGACATGTCCCCCTTCAGCGAGTGTGTTTTTGTAGGGGCGCTTCTGGCCTTCCCTTGGAGGCGTGCCAATTGAGGGCACACGTGTACTATTTGTTCCCCTGCACAAACAGTGCTCTGTGACCGCATTAACTGCGCACCGCTAGTGGGTTCACCGTTAGGGCCTCTCTTCCTCCAATCTGTTGGTATGCGTAATATGACACAGGTGAATGGGGGAAAGCATTCCCTCATTAGCAGGGGGACAGGGCCACTATGTTAATGAAATAACACCTATTTGCTCTGGTGCCTAATTTACACCTGTACAGGATTGTTGAGCATCTGTGACCGGTCCTGTAGCATCAAACTTTCTAGGGATGCAGAAGTGTGTGAAAATCCATCACGCTTCGGGTATCATGCAGAGGCCCGTCACTCTCTTGAGGAGATGAGATGGATTTCTTCTAGCATCCTATACAATGAGTGCTAGGCGATTAATTGTACAAAAGGACCCTCTTCCACTCCACGTGGGCCTGAGTCACCCATGTGCGCATCTGGAGTGACACACCCTATTAGGCGACCATGTAAAGCTGTCACTTCAAAGGTTTCCTCATTAGAATTCAGACGACTGCAGTAATTTGCTGTTTGGGGTCCCCAAACAGAAACTAATCTAAGTGTGAAATTGTGAATCGCACCACTGTACCGCGAGGATGGGTACCCATTCTTTTCTTTTAAGGACTCATGAGCTAAATAAAGTGATGGGACACTGCCCAGAAGAGATTTCCCTGGTAGCTTTAATGTGCAGATACAGAGTTACCACTGCAGTTGTGTCATTTCTTTTCAACAGCGTCCAGGTTAAACTGACATCATTTTCTTATAAAAGTTTTAAAGAAATAGTTACCCATCCTTGTGACATAGTGGCGCGATTCACAAATATACCCCGGAATGGAGTAGTCTGAAAAATAAAATCCCCTTCATTCCTAACATACAACGTTGGTGTTCGAGCAGAAAGACTGCTCTCCTCCTAAGAACTTTTTTAAAGGGCCAAACAGTGAATTTTACGGTTGAATTTTGTAAAACATTTTCCAAAACCAAAATGTTTTCCATGTGGTTCTGAAGGGTAATCATCAGGATCGGTATTCAGGATGGATAATGCTCTATTAATGAGAATGATGAACGACGTTTATTATGTGTATGTTTTTGTGTTATGGAATTGTGAGTTTGTAAGATAATTTGTTCCGGTCTAGTAAAGCAGGAATAATTAAACGTCGTTGCTTCCCTGTGGAGGTGGGTCCGTGGGAACGAGGCTGTCTTTAGCTGGAACTGTATTCTAGGGTAATTGCTCACTAATGTTTGCTTGTGTTGGAAACCGAATAAAGAGCCGTGAGTTGGCATTTTTAACGCTTTCACAGAATAAGAAGCTGCGAGTTTGAATTTTTTTACTTTTTCTTATAGTTTCATGAAGCAGTGTATTTTTGCAAACCATAATAGGATTATAATTTCTCGACCTGCCTCTGTTTGCTTGGTATCATTGTTACACCCAATACCTGGGGATTTCTTAAAGGAAACACAGCCCCATTTTAAAGCAAATAATTGTTTTTAGATGGTCATGTTTGTTGCCATTTAATTTTTGTACTTTGGCCTGCAATTTTACGCCACATATAGAAACTGAATCAATGCCAGTGTTCCTTATATGAAGCCACATGTCTTTCAATGCCTTACCACATCTACTGAGCATGCAGATGCATTTCACGCATGGAAGTCAACACACCAGTATTTTTACTCTTTGCTATTGAGCCTATATACGACATTGACACTTTACTCAAATATTCAAAGACTACAGTTGGAATAGTAAATGCAGTGCTTAATTTGTTTTAAAAAAAAAAAGTGCCTGGTCTCTCGGCAGGAGGCAGCTTGCACCAGCCCATTGCTCCCATTAGCGCTGCCTATAACAGAACTAACTATTAACCATGAAACCCACAAGTGGGGAGAGGATGTGGCATAAGGGCCAGAGCTGCTGACTTTGGAGCTGGGGAATCCGGTTAGAGTCTCGGCGTAAGCTCAACATCTTGAGATTCTGGGCAAATCACTTAATCTCCCCGTGCCTACAAAAAAATGAATATGTCCTTCACTGGTGCTCATGAAAAGTGCTCCAATATCTTTGAGTCAAGTTTACGCTGAAAGTGCCGGTGTTAACAATTAAGTGCTGGTGCTGAGCACCGGAAACCACCGGCTCAAATTAAGCACTGATTAAATGATCCTGTCCTTGAATATATGAGCATATATTTATGCCTCCACTCCGCTTTATAGAGGAAGCATATTGGCTGTCTCGGAGTCTAGCCCAAGCTGTCATAACTGTGAAATAAGCGGATACACTTATGCATGACTGCTTGCCAAGTTGTGTAACTGTTGGTGTACTACTTGAGGCACTTTCAGGCTTACCTTCTAGCCCCCAATGCTCTTTGAGAATGTTTAGCAAACAAAACAATGTGGCTTGAGGCAGACCTTTTGCAAAACATCCTCAGAAGTCCGTTTCTGATTAGTTAATTTTTTTACAACACAACAGTTTCTGTGGTGGGTTGCTTTTGTCAGACCATGCTGTTTTACTCTAAATCTTGCAGTGCTCCAGACAACCTCACTGAAGGAAGCAAAGATTTCTTTAATTCTTTAAGCCGATGTCGTGAGAAGCAAGGAAGGAGGTATCCAGTGGCCTCTGTAGCGAAGAAAGGGTTAAACCATTTTGCATGAGTGGGAACAGCTTTGTGCTGCCTTGGCCTGATAGCATTCCATACTGGGCATGTGGTTGACGGTACATAATGATAATGTGAATCAGAGGCTGACTGGCCTGTGGGAAATACAGATGATGTCCAGGCTGGCCACCACGTGACAGGACAGTGGGGCCTGGGAAGAGTCAGTAGCATATCAATTATGTACGAGATCTGATTAAGTTGCGTTTGTCCCGGCCTCACCTGCCTTTGAGAAGCGTTGGCCTTGTTGGTAAACAGAAATCCCTTAATTTTCTTTGGAGAATTGCTGGAGTTATATGGATACACCAAAGGTGTCGGAGCGCTTCACGATTGCACTGTAAAATCAAACGATCATTTGCAGTGCAATAGGTCTTTTATTACTGAAAGTTTGAACTATTGGCTTTGCATTATTATTTGCACCGCCAATTGCTCAAACCTTAATTAATGCGAGACCTATTGCATTGCAAATGCTTGTTTAAAATCTGAGGACACTCACAGCATCAAATAAAAGGAAAATGCTACTTACCAGTATGCATCTGTCCTTGGCATGTAGAGCTGTAGATTTATACTTGTGCATAGATCGCCATCTGGTGTTGGGCTCGGATGTTTGCACTTTGTTTTTGTCTTGGAAGAAGTCTTTGTAGTCACGAGGTAGGTGACTCCTCCTTAGGGTGATAGTGTGCATGGGCATCATCTCCAGATTGTTTGCCATGAAGGGTTATGATGGAGTTAGATACATTACACATGGACATCTCTTCCTATTTCTTACTAAGTAAGATAGTACTGCAACAGATAGAGGTTGCAGTACGGAGGAGGGTGGGCGTATATGAATCTACAGCTCTACATGCCAAGAACAGATGCATACTGGTAAGTAGCATTTTCCGTTCGAGGCATATGAGCTGTAGATTATATACTTGAGCATAGACTATACAGCAGTTCTCCTTAGCGGTGGCTACCTGTATCTTTTGGCAGTGGTCTGAAAAAGTGTTCTTAATACAGCCTGGCCCACACTAGCTTGTTTTGCTTGCACATCTACACAAAAGTGTTGTGAAAGTGTGCGGTGTAGACCAAGTTGCTGCTTTGCAGAGGTCATCTAGGGGAATGTTCCCTAAGCATGCCATAGAAGCCCCTAGTTTACGTGTGGAATGAGCTCTAGGGGGAATTGTTAATGTGCGTTTGGCTTTAAGATAGCATATTTGGATGCATTTAACAATCCACCTTGCAATCCCCGCTTTTGAAATGGGATTGCCCTTATGAGGTGGGGAGAAAGCCACAAAGTTGTTTAGTCTTTCTAAAGGATTTTGTCCTTTCAATGTAGTAAAGTATTGCTCTTTTAACGTCTAGCGTGTGAAGAGCCCGTTCTGCCACGGTGTCTGGTAGAGGGGAAAAAAAACTGGGAGTTCAGACTGGTTAAGGTGGAAGGCAGAAACTACTTTAGGTAAACATTTTGGGTTAGTTCTAAGAACCACTTGGTTATGATGGATTTGCAAAAATGGTTCTTGTATGGTTAATGCCTGGAGTTCACCAACTCTTCTAAGAGATGTGATGGCAACAAAGAAGGCTGCTTTCCAAGTGAGGAACTGTAGTTCGCATTTGTGTAGAGGTTTAAACGGGAGACCCAAAAGTCTGGTAAGGACAATATTTAAATTCCATACTGGAGAGGGTGGAACTCTGTGTGGAATTATTCTTTTAAGTCCTTCCATAAATGCTTTGATAGCGGGTACTTACACAGACAAGTGTTGTCTGTTTTGGAGATAAGCTGCTATTGCAGCGAGATGTAGTCTTATGGATGTATATGCTAGGTTACATTGTTGTAGGTGCAAGATTTACCAGATAATGTTTTAAATAGAAGCATCTAGTGGATTGATTATTATTTGTACAGTAAATTACAAATAGTTTACACTTTGCTGCGTAGCATGCTCTGGTGGTAGGATGTCTAGCCTCTTTAATGAGGTTCATGCAGTCTGGCGGGAGATTGAGGTAGCCAAACTCGAAGACTTCAGGTGCCAGATCGCAAGGTTGAGTTGACTGGGATCTGGATGTCTTATCTCTCCATGGTTCTGAGTGAGAAGCGGGTGAGAGGTGTAGCTTTTGATGAGGAACTACTGATAGTTCCAAGAGGGTTGTGAACCATGGTTGTCAGGCCCATGTTGGAGCAACCAGGATCATTGTGAGGGAATGCAGTTTGAGCTTCCGAACCACTAACTGAATTAGCGGGAGAGGTGGAAAAGCGTAAGCAAATTTGCCTTACCAGTTCATCCATAGTGCATTGCCTTTGGACAATGGGTGTGGATACCTGGACGCGAAGGTTGGGCATTTTGAGTTCTGGTGTGTGGCGAACAGATTTCTGGGTGGCCCCACATGTGAAAAAATGGAAGAACTTGAGGATGAAGTCCCCATTCGTGGATCTGCTGTGTTTGACAACTGAGCAGAACTGCAATCTGATTGTGTACCCCTGGGAGGTGTTCTGCAAGGAGATACATGTTTTGCAGAATGGCCCATCTCCATATGCTTTGAGCTAGGTGTGAAAGCTGGAGTGTTCCCCCCCCCTGTTTATGTATGTAGTACATTGCTGTTATGTTGTCTGTACGGACCAGGACAGCTTTGCCTACCAGATGGAGTTGAAAGGATTTTAATGCCAGAAAAATTGCCAGTAATTCCAGGTAATTTATGTGGCGTTTTTGCTGAGGGGTCCATATGCCCTGAATGGTATGGTTTTGAAGATCACTCCCCAGCTGGTGAGCGATGAGTCTGCTGTTAGCACGATCTGTGGAACCGGGTCGAGGAACAGCCGCCCTTTGGAAAGGTTGTGTGTTCCACCACTGCAGAGAGCGATGTGTGCGGCTGTCCACCAACACCAGATCTGTTAACTGACCTTGAGCCTGGTTCCACTGAGGTGCCAAACACTCCTGTAAGGGACGATGAGAATGCAAGAGGCCATCATCCCGATTAACTGCATGAACACTCGAGCTGGTAATGACTGTTGAGGATGAAATTGTGATATTAGAGCTTGAATGTTGCATATCCTATTGCATGTTTTTGTAATGGAGAGAACACCTCTCGTTTTAGAAGCGTCAGATGTTCCGAGGACATTGGACGTCGTCTGGGAGGAATGTTTGGGGGAGTGGAGGTGAGTTCCAGGCAATAACCATACTGGATAATTTGTCTTACCCACCTATCGGTTGTGATGGAGTTCCAGACAGGTAGGAACTGTGAGAGACATCCCCAGACAGGAGTGGAATGATTCGGGAGGGGAGGGGGGGGGGGGGGGAGTGGAGGGAGTGGAGAGAAGTCACTGCTTGGTGGTAGGGGAGCTGCGGGTGTGGTTACCGCGGCCTCTTCCCTTATAGTGGTTACCCCTGTATCCTCCTCTAAAATATACTCTGGAGGAGGTAGTTTGATTGGGACTTTTATATGATGGAGCGATGTTCTGAGCCAGTGGTTTTGGAGCCAGCCCTGTAAAAGGAGCGACGAAAAGAGCCTCCAGGGGAAGACAATTGCAAGGCCCCCCATGGACTTGGCAGTCTCAGTATCTTTTTTCAGGTTTTCAATTTTGTCGACTTTGGGCCCAAAAAGATGCTCTTGGTCGAAAGGCTGATTAATAGTGGATTGCACCTCTTGCTTGAATCCGGATATGCGGAGCCAAGCATGCCTGCATAGTAAAACGCTGGTATTAATAGCACGAGATGCTGCATCAGCCGCATCGAGGGCACATTTTATAGATGTGTTGATTATTAGTTTACCCTCCTGTATAAGGTCATTAGCTTTGTTCTTATATTGGTCAGGCAGATGTTGCATAATCTTTTCAAGCTCATCATAGTGAGCTCTGTCATATCTGGCTAACAAAGCTTGGGCGTTGGAAATCCGCCAGTGATTTGCAGCCTGTGACGCAATTAGTTTGCCAGATGAGTCAGAGTTTTGATTCCTCATCAGGAGGAGGGGCGTCACCTGTGCTCTGTGAATTAGCCCTCTTGTGTGCATTAGACTCCACAAGAGAATCTAAATTGACTTGGCGTACACTGGCTCTGATGTACACTGGGTCATTGGGAGCTGCCTTATATTTTTTGTCCACCCTGGTGTTCAGGATCCTGGCTCTGACAGGGTCTTTAAACACTTCTGGTGCATGTTTTAGCATGCCTTTTAGCATTGGAAGGGTTTGTGGACTTTTGTGAGGGTGCAAATGTTTCCAATAAAAAGTCTTCCTCCAAGGGATCAGAGTGTAATTGAACCCCGTGGTATTGAGCAGCCCTATTAATTAGTTGCACAAACCCAATATCATCATCTGGTGGTGATGGCCTAGAGGGATAGAGGTCCGGGTCATTGTGTGGATCGGGATCTGTATTGTAATCATCCCAAGGACCTACATCGTGTGGGATGGTATGTGCGTCATCATGCCTATCTGGAGCTCCGTTCCCATCCCCATCATTATAATCATCCTGTGGTTGAGGTGAAAATGTATGTTGTGGGGAGTGTGCTGGAGAAATTAACAAATTAGGATCAGCTGGAGAGGGAGGTGGAGAAGTATTAGTGCCCATTTCTCTCTGTTTAGTGGGTATTTCAGAGTCTGGTGAAGTGTCCAGTTTCCTCTTAGGAGGCTTGGCGACAACGTGACTGGTTTGTGGGTCAATGTGTAGTGTTTTTTGCTTTGGATCCGAAAATCTGGCACAGACTGTTTGGGTACAATGTCCTTTTTCGGTGCCGAAGGTTTAGGGTCAGAATGTTCTTTTGCCTTCGTTTCTGAAGCTTTCTGCGGGGTCTTGGACTCTTTAGCTTTTGGTATAGGAGTTTGTGGCTCCGAGACCTTTTTCGGCTCCAAAGGTTTGTCCTTTGTTTGTTCCGACGCCGAGGGCTTTGGCGTCTAGTCTGTTTTCGATGCCGAGGAAGAAGGGTGTGGCACATCTTTGGTTTTGGGCTTTGGTGCCGAAGGAGACTCGTCAGCACCGGAACGGGGTTGGCTTGAGCCGGAAGGCTTTTTTCGGTTTCATAGCCGGGCCAGAGGGCGGGGCGTCTGAAATATGTTGCTGGTGTCGACCTGAGCCAGAGGGCGAAGGTGTTACCGGAGATTTTTGTTTGGGGTTGGGCAGGAGAGGGGTCTCGGTACTCGCGGACCGCTGAGCTGGTGTGACTGCCTCGTCTTCGATGTCGGAGTAGTCGGCTTCGGAGACGGAGATCTCTCCTTCATCAGCTTGTTGTTCTGGCTGGACTTTGGGATCTGCTCCAAAGATGTCCGGAACCGAGCTGCTTTCGCTGGACATTGTGACGTCGAGCCAGACGGTCACGGATGGTTTTCTTCGACCTGAAAGATGCAGATCTCAGTTCTTGTCCTCGTGCTCTGGGGAGAGGCAGAGATTACAAACCTGGTGTAAGTCCATGTGTGGGAACTTAGAACCACACCCGTGGCATTTTTTAAAAGGAGTTCTTTCCATTGACTGCTGGCGTGATCGGCGCGGATAGGCCCAACGGCCCGCGTCGAAGATGTAGGTCTAGGATTTCTATATTTTTCGAAGATGTGCGTCGAAAGGAAACGCGATCGAGACAATACAGTCGAGTGGTGAGGGATTGCGCGAAGGGGGTTCGAGCAACAACACCAACCTGGAGCGCAGCGAATCACATCCGAACCAGATGGCAAAAAAAACAAAAAAAACAAACAATCTGGAGATGGAGTCGATGCCCATGCGCACTATCACACCAAGGAGGAGTCACCTACCTCGTGACTACAAAGACTTCTTCCAAGACAAAAACAAAGTGCAAACATCCGAGCCCAACACCAGATGGCGATCTATGCACAAGTATATAATCTACAGCTCGTATGCCGCAAACGTATGTTTTTGCAAGTGAGTTATACCTCATTTTAACTTAGAGAACTGAATCTTTCACAATGGGGGCCAGTGGGTACTGAATGACAAGCACTTACAGTGCATCTATACACATTTTTCATCTGCTTTCTTTGGTTTCCTCACTGAGAAATTTGGACATGCTTTTTTCCCCCTTTATGGTCATGAGTCACCGATGATAACGTGGGCAAACTGGTGAGTACCAACCAGCAGCTCCCCTGGTGACGCTTACATGAGGTACTTTCAGACCTTTCACTTATTTTTTTCACCAACAATTCTTTCACCAATCTTTCATATATTTTTTCTTTTGACACATGTAATGTGGTGGTATTGACGAACTTTGAAAATGAACAATTTGACTAATAGGTGAATGGCAATGAGTCCATCCCGTGAGGGAAGTTTAATGTTTTGAAACTCCCCCTGTGTGCCAAAAAAGATTACTGCCCTCTTTAACCAGCCTGATAGTCATTAAGAAAATGTTTATTAGTGCGTGCCCTCTGAGCAATTTTGCAACCTCTAGGAAAGTAGATTTTGGGTGGACAAATGTCCACATCAAAGGATACAGCCACCACTTGCTAGATTTCACTAAAATTACACAAATTAAACCTGTGCTCAATCCCTAGAAAAGTGGCACAAAGCAGTCAGGATTAAATCAAAGGCAATGTATTAAAGCAGTGGACTCACAGAAGGTCACAAAACACAATGAAACTTCACAAATCAATTTTAAAATCAAGAGAAACAGCAAGTAAATTAAGACCAAAACTAAAAAAAATCCAATATGCGGAATTGAAGATATTAATTTTTAAATATTTAAGTGAAAACAGCAACACAAAAGTGCCAATGATAGTCTATGGAAGTGGTAGACTGGGACCTAGGCGCAACTTGAGGCAAACCACGATAGAGCCCTGGTAAAATATAGCAAGAGTAGTGGCCATAAAAAGTTTAAAAAAGTCTCTAAATCACAACCAAGAAAGGGAGTGTCACTTTTGAAAAGAAAAATTCTCCCAGATTGGGCAGCTGCTAAAATTGTAGACCGTGCCATGGTACTGAAGGCTGGATACTTGAAACAGGTTGGTGCCCCTGGAGCTTTGGAGATTACTTTCTGAAAAGTTTAAGTCCCAATGCAGAATGCCACTCAGTTTTTTTGGAGGTGCTGGGACGGGGACAAAGCTAAAGTTAATCCCAATGCCGTCGAACTGCCAGATACTTTTTCTGTGCATCCCAATGGATCACTGGAGGAAACATTTTTCAATGCTTCTGAACTTTCTTCTGGTGCCCAAACAACCACAGGGGTGCACTAAGGTTTCCAGGAGCTCAGGAGAGGGCACTTGGAGACTTTCAAGGTGTCAGGAAAAGGCCAACAGCAAAGTTCAATCCAGGTCCAGTTGCTACTGATCAGCTGGGCATTTTCAGGAAAATGAATCTTGCAGCGTCTCTTTAGCCACAGAGGATGTCAGCCAACTGAATCTTGGAGTCCACATCTTTGACCTGGGTTGAAGAGGGAGCAGGTCCAGTCCTTCAGGGCTTCTCTCAGGTCACAGCCCTACAATCTTCCAGAGGTTTGAAAATTGTTCTGGGGAGGGCCCCTGGAGGAGATGCTACATTTATTTATGCCTGGTACCAGCTAGTGGGAGGGAAGAGGAGAGAGGGGGCGGGGAATTCGGACACAGACTCCTAGGCACTCCCTAACCAATAGGGTAAAATTCCTGGGGCACCCTTAACCACTTTTTCAGTAGTCTGTTCGCCTTACTGCAAACAATTCCACAATGCCCCTCATTCTCTAAATCTAAGATGGGGAAACCTTTTAATCTTGTGCAGAGCCTGTGCGCCCACCCAGAGGAGTGTCCGGGGTAATGAGAAGTCTTCTTCTCTGTGGTAACTCAGAACAGGTTCTGGGGTAGTTTTACTCCTCCTGGGTTTGGTGCTAGCCTGACTAGGAGAACAAAGGCTGGGCTATATAAGGGTCACCCGATTGCTTGTGACAAGGCTGGTCCTCTTGCAGTTGATGAAGCTCCGGGGCCAACCCTACCTGGGGAAGAAATCTCCCTACTTCCATGAAAACTGTCTCTGCTCTGGCAGCATTTTCACACCCAATTCAGGCCAGGTGCAGGTTGCGCAGCTGATGAAAAGCTAATGCAAATTAGCCTTCTGCAGCTTCAGGTAGAGTAAGGGTAACTGTCTGAAAGGTACATTTCCAATATATTTAATAAAATTCCAACTTCACCATTAGATTGGATTTTTATTGAATACTGAATTAGTCTTTGGAGTCTGTAGCTGGTAAAAGTCAATTGTTATAGATTGAAGTGTAGAATCTATACTTTGACTTTTCCTATGTACCAGTTACAGAACCTTATGTAAAGTTAAATGTGTATCTGTTTAAGTCAATTGAGACAGGTTTAGGGGTCAGAGCACATAACACTAGGGCACTGCTATCCAGTGTAAGAGGAGAAGATGAACAGCAGGAGAGTCCCAAAAAAATGAAAAACTGGGGGTCTCGACCTCAAAAGAGGTCACTTTAACACAACCTTTTTCAGAATCTGTGAGGAAAGGACAGGGCTAAATATGGGACTGTAACCATCCAGGGAGGTTTGGGGGGGGGGGGGAGAAGGGGGGGTAGAATGAGGGTTGCAGTTTTCTTCCAGAAGCAGAAGTGATAATAGGATGCTTTATGGGGTCAGGTATGACTTCTGATCGGAAAAAAAAACCATCGTCCTATTAGTTTATCCAGTGCAAGTACAGAGCAGAGGGTTCCAGACATGCAGCAAAACAGGGCTATGCATCATAAAACACTTTCATTTTGGCATCCAGACTAATGAGCTCATTAGTTTCTAGACTAGGTTTGAGGGTTGCAAATGTGCACAAAGGGTTGAGGTAGAGGACATCCGTCTGGTGTGCTGGAGCTGAGCATGTACATTTTGTATACAAAGATGTCTAGTATGTCTCAACAGTGATGATACCCCTGGGTTGCCCTTCAGAACATCCGGTTTGACCAGCTCATGATACAGGAGCAAAATCTTTCAATTTACTACAGACTCAGTAATGTGTTTAGCTTAATAGTCCTGTCGGACTCAAACTGCCCTAAAGCAGCCTTTTCTGTGTACCAGACTGGGATTTTGTTCCTCTTGAATGGCATCACTGGCTTCCAAGTTATGATTGGCGTACTTTAATTTAGCAGATTCTGCTTTGAACCACCTGAGGTATTTGAGGTCTTGTTTGGGCTTGAGATTTGACAGCAGCAACAGTATTTAGGGCAATCAAGATTTTGTGGCAACGGTTCCTAAGACGTATGGGGGTAGAGAATCAGATAACAGGGTTTAAACAAGTTGACTCAAATACTTCAATAGGCTGGCAGGTTACCAGGACCCAGCGTATCCCGCTATTCAGGGTCACCAAGGCCTGAGAGAATTCCTCAACCATCAGGGAAAAGTCCATCTCTGCTCATGGTATGCCAGCACCATTTAGCTCAAGGTAATGGGTGTGAAGAAACGCCTCACACTTTGATTCCTTGCCTATGGCCTTGGCAAAGATAATCTCTTTACTTGGTACGTAGTTCTGGCACTAGCCTGCTGGGCTCCTCTATCGAAGTCAGCCAGTGCAGTAATTTCCCTCTTTGTCCCCAAATTCATAGATGCAGTACTGTGAGGTAAGGCTGATCATGTAGATTCTAGCGTTTGATGCCTCAGGGCCACAAGGGTTGCCTCCAACTGACAGAGGAAGGAGTATGCCTATGTGGATACATAGTCTTTCTAGTGTCAGGAGGCCAACTTCGATGCCTGTAACCTCTCCTTCAGTCTGATCTGTCAGCACCAGAATGCCATCTCCCCACCAGCGCCCCTATGGACAAGAAGATCATTGTAAGTAGGGCTTAGTTTCTTCCCTGAGGAGCAAAGAAAAATAGTCACCCGTCAAACACCAAGTAGTTACCCTCCAAATGATTTGAGCCAATACCTGGCTCTGCCCCAAGTGAAGTTAGACTGCTGCATGATCAGATGGCTTGTGTGATTATGTGGGCATGTCAGGGGGAGTCTGGATGGAAGATTAATCCCTTACTGAGATTTGGAACCCACAACAATGGCTTGCATTGTAGGACCTCATAGGTCATATTTTTTTGTCACTGTTCCTAATGTTTAGCCAGGCATTTAGCTTGGTGAAAATATAAAACCCAAAGCAGTCTAGTAGGGAAGATATCCAATGTGCTGTTGCATCTGCATCTTCTCTCCAAAGAAACAGTTGCTCCTTTGAAGAAGAAAAAAACATTTCATGAATCGGTGTCCAAATGAATAACAAAATTGAGTTAGAGATGCAGAGGGAATTGATGTGTACTTGAGAGAATAGGGGAAAATCAGAAGTCTTGTTGAGCTTGCTGGAATGGGGCGACATTCATCTGCTAATCACAGAGACACCAGTGGTTAAAATATTTTTTCCAACTTGGGTGTACTGTTACCATGGTCACACATTGATAAATCTAAAGAGCATTGCAACCCTAACAAAAACTCTTGTACCGGTAGTAGTCTTTTCCAACTAAAAACAGAGACAGGATACTCCTAGAACCCCAAAGAACATCTTAGCAGCTTTACAAGCACTAAGCATAATCTTTTTTGCATGACCCATCACGTTCAAAGCACTCAGCAGAACACATCTGCCTCACATGGACCTCATTTACCTTCAACAAACGTTCGACTATACCAACCAAGAAAGAACCTAATTTTTGTAGAGTTATAGTCTTTCCCCTCGTTCAAACAATGACAGATGGGTAGGACTGCTTTCTCTGCTCCGGCTGCTAGGTTATGGAACACACTACCATGACAAGAAAGAAAGATCTTGCAGTAAAGACACCTTTTTATTCTCCATTATGGTTTAAGTCTCCAGACGAATGTGTCGCATATGGTTTAGATGAGATTGCTTCCTCAATTCACACCACAATGAAAACCTCCACACTACAATTAGTGGCCTATTGAAATGTGGTTAATATTAGACACATCATTGTTTTGCTGACTGAAGGATCATAAATCAAGCATGCCATATTGCTTAGACAGCGGTGGTTTCTGTGTGAGGGCGTTGGGGCTCCACCCCCCTTTGCTTTCATGAAAAAATAAAATGAAATCTGTATTGTTAAAAAAAATAAAAACATATGCACACTGTAGGAAAGTGAAAGTAGCCCTTTGACATGGTCACCCCCACTTTTTGCCTGGTAACTGATGTAATTTCGACTGGAAGTGCACTGTGTTCTTGCTTACCTGGTCCCCAGTACCAGAGCGCTTTCCCAAAACTGTACAGTTCTCCCCCCCCCCCCCCCCCATTGGCAAAACCTTTAGCACCCTCTGTAAGTCCCTAGTAAATGGTACTTCTGGTACCTAGGGTCTGAGGTACTAAAGAGGGTCGCAAGGGTAACAGCACAAGTTGTGCCACCCTTAAGGACCCCTCACCAAGCACATTGACTGCGTGTCTTGCGGCAGACAAAAGTGAAAACCCAACATGTTCCACTTCCCTGTGTGCCATGTCCCCTAACAGCATGTAATATTTGTAAGCCACCTCTACAGCAGGCCCGACAGCCCTAAGGCAAGGTGCTGATTATTACATTTGAGAGCATATGTGCATGAGCAGATATGCCCCTGTGCTGGTCAGTCCTATTACTGCAAGTACAATTGACCAGGGAAGCCATTTTAAAACATGTGCTGCACACTGGTGAAAACAGGTCCCTCCCCCCCCCACCCCCCCCCCAGCTACATTACGGCTTCACTGAGGCCAGGGATGTTTGGTATCAAACATCTCGTTGATAAACCCACACTCATTCCAGTGATGGATTTACCAATACATGCACCCTGAGGGCACCTTAGAGGTGCCCCCTGAAAACCTATCAGCCTCTGGTGTGCTCCCAGACTTGTTTCTGCCAGCCTGCAAATGAGACGCTGTTCTAACCTCCTAGGGTGAGAGCCTTTTGCTCCCAGGAGACCTAGAACAAAAGCCTATACAGGAAGAGGACCCGCTGATTAGCCTCCCCAGGCCAGCAGAGGAAGCCACCCCCCTTTGTCTCAAGCCCCAGGGGGGAAAATTAGCTAGTCAAGTACACATGCCACCCCCAGGCTAGTACCACACCTAAGGTGGAGTTCAGAGGTGGACACGATTTTTCACAAGTAGCCATCTTTGTGATGGCATATTTAGGAATTCTATGACAGGGTTATACCCACTTCCACAGGAAGCGCAGATATAGGGGGCGTAGTAACCCCAAGGGTCAGCAGTCCATTGGCTACTAGCCTACATTACCCTGGCACCCCTAAATTCTGTATTTGGAGAGCCCCTGGCACTAGAGAAGCAGGTCCGGACGACCTACAAGGTAGGAAACAGAGCCGCAGAAGACTGAAGAAAGCACACGACTTGGCCCCAGCCCAGCTGACCCGTCTGCTGTTCAGTCTAAACTGCATCAAAGAAACCTCTTCCTGCAGCTGTGTGCCTCCAAAACCTGGAGGACTGCCTGCCTTCATTAAAGACCAAGACATCCTGAAGAACAGCGGAACTGTTCCCTGCATCCCGCAGAAACTCCAAAAGAAAAAAGACAGAACTCTGGAACAACGAAAACCAGACACCTGAAGCCACCACTGCAACAATGGCTCCCAGCCCGAGTCGAAGTGGGCCAATGGTGTCAAGGTCTCCCAGCCCTCCAGAGCCGGAGTCCATCCTGGTTTCACCCCTCGTGGACCCACCGACACCTGCACGCAGGCCCCCTCTACCGCAACTGCTCTCGCTAAGAAAACCACACAAACTCACCTCTGCATCCGTCACCCCCAGGCTGTGGAGAAGACCAAAGGTGTCCCTACATCCAAGCATCAAAAGGTGGGAGCCCCCCTATTGGTTCAGGCTGACTGGCCTTCCAGCCAGAGCCTGCAGCCTCTTTTTTACAGTGATCGATCTCCATAGAACAATGCACTCTACGCTGTTTTGCACCCTGCCACCCTCGTGTTGCTGTGTACTGTTGGAGCTGCCTTGGACCCTACCCACCTCTCACCTTAACTCCTGAAGATTGGTCCTGTAAGTTGCTGTACTATACCAGTTTGCAACACTTGTTCTTCTCTTCATAGGAGAGCATTGCAGAACCCAAAAACCGTATGCATTTTTGAACTGAAAAGAACATTTAAAATATACCTACCTGAACAATTTCATTCTGATGGCTAAACGTATATATAGAGACTTTCTATTTTTATAAATTGGTGTGAATCTCCTTTGAGTTGCATCTCATTTATCATTGTGTGCTTTTCAGATGTCTTGCACTCCTCTGTGGTAAGCCGAAGGCTGCTAGACCACACTTACCACCACCCACAATCGCCCCCACCC
Organism: Calotriton arnoldi; assembly: GCA_963921515.1. Classification (NCBI taxonomy): domain Eukaryota; kingdom Metazoa; phylum Chordata; class Amphibia; order Caudata; family Salamandridae; genus Calotriton; species Calotriton arnoldi. The sequence continues at coordinate 102,550 of CAWUFW010002845.1, forward strand.
CTCCCCCACCAACAAAGCACTTTGGGATTGCCACAGGAAGCCCCTGTCCACTAATAAGGGAACCGCTGGACTCAAAACACAGCATATCTGATTTTTGATATATCACATAACGAGCCAGTTTCCTACACAAAGTCAGAAACTTGAAACCCGGGGCTTCGCTACACTCAATGGGTCAGTGCAAATTGCTACTCTGGGCAGGCCCAAAGTGTAAAGACCATTTACCAGGCTGGCAATCGCTCAGCCCGGCGGTCTGTGAGGTCATCAGCTTGGTAAAGACCTAGCACCAAGGGCCAGTCTCCAGCTCCTGATGACGGGGGGGTGAAGTTAGCCCTGGGTGTTTTAGACAAGCCCTGTAGCGCTAAACCTCCATGTCAATCAGGGAGTGGAGAGCGCATGGTCACGCCACTTTTTCCCAACTCGTCACAGGGTGGGGAGGGACTGGCTGGGACCCACTGATGATGTGGGAAGGTTGTGGTAAGACACTGCGCAGACTATTTGGTGTCTGCAAAACCTTCTCGTAGGAGTTAATCCTGGATACTATGGAGGAGGATGCTCTTCAAAAGCTGCACGCAGTAATTTGGCGTGTGGAGATGCAGTCATGTGCTCAGGTGGTCTACACTTCCAGGATCTTTGCATATGCAAAATGAAGTGCACCGTTCTCACGTGCCGATTGTGCTGGTCTCATACCAATGGAGACATGCCCCGGGTCATACTCCGGCCCCTTTATTGCATCTTACCTATAGTGCTGTTTATGTCATCCATCTCTCCACCAGTGGAACCCTGTAAGGATGATGTAACATGGAATGTTGGTGTATGAAAACCACAGTTGGATAAGGGCTGAGCACCATGCTGGCTGCTCCTGGTGGGGCTCTATTATTCTGTACTATTGATCTACAATAAATACTCCTAAAACATCTCAACCAGCTTGGAGTGATTACTACAATTTTATGGCGACGAGTTGAAGCAAAGAATCTGCGTGTGCTACCTCCAAGGCCTTCAATTTCAAGTCTGGAGTATCTGAGGACCTACTCAAGCTAAAGCAACTCTGTCTTTAGCTGCACTTACTTAACTACTGGCTACACATCAGCCCCACCAGTGACCTCCCATCAGTCGCCCTCTACGCTAAAGTGCCAGTTCCAGTCTCTACGCAGCTCAAGTATCTGCCTTCTGTTCCTACAGCATCTCTAAAGCTGCCACATCGATCTACAGTGTCGTCAATCTTGAGCATCTTCAATAAAAGGGCACCTTCTGGGACAGTATTATCCTGCCACAACCGCGTACACTGGTTGAACACATGGACCTCTCAAACACCTTCATGCTCTAGGTGGTGTCCATCTTGGTCTTTTACGTGGGGCACAGCAGTCACTTCATGGCTAGTTTTGTGTGACATGCGATGGCAGTTCACGCTCAAACACCTTCACGCTTGCGCAACCTTTGCGCGTCACCTAAGTTTGAGTGGTGGGATGATCCAGTTAATTGTCACATTTCTACATTGCCTAGAACAGTTTATTTTTGGGTGTTTTACTTTTGTGACAACAGCAGTTCAACCGCTACTGGACATTTTGAAAATATACACGCGTGCACACTCCCCTTCGTGTGTGCCGCCTGACTACTCTTCGCCGACGTCTCTCCTTCACGTTCTCGGAACCTTCGGCACTGCTGCGTTGTCTGTTCTCGGTTGGTACGTGGGCACACTGTTAGCCACCCTGCCCCACGTCATTTACAGAACTTAGACCGAGACACTTCCTCATCAACTGTGATGCCTTTTGGGTGTTTGGGAGCATGCGCATGCCGTGAACCATCCGGCATGGCGTGATCCAACGTGCAGCCATTTGAGTTGGCAGAGTATGCTGCTATGCCAACCACGCATACTGTGAGTGCGCGACGTTTCCTAGGAAGTTCAAAGAGGTCTAACATGGACGTCGTGTCAAGATGGGAAGATTCAGAGTGAGATTTATTATTTAATTTTTATTTATTTTTTTAGAGCGTATGAATAATCTTGTTTTGAGTGAATGCGCCTCTATCACCAAAGAATATTGCAGCGTTGCGTTTCTTTCAATGAAACCTCTTTCGAGTCCACTACGTGGGATTATCATCGTTTGGACTGTCTCGCCTCGGAATGAGATGGCACCATGTGAACTGTCATGCTGTTTGTGCCATCGGAGTGTACGATGGCATTCTCAGGTACTGTTTTTAAGTCAGCAGTTTTCGGGATGAAGCAACACGAAATGGAACCTTCACAGAGATCAGATTTATTTTGAGGGATAATTTTTCATGTTTCAAATTTTCCACAACACGTTACTGTCTGGGTAATACTAGTATTTTGCTTGGACCTGTACTGCATGTTATTTATGCATGCTCCTATGGTGGGATGTTATCCTCAAATTGTGTCTTTACAGTTACACATGTTATTGACCTGATTTCCTTACGCTAGGGCCGAGTATTTAAAGTTTTTGCCTCTACCAGTCTTTACTCTAATTACTCAGTTAATGGTGCACAATAATTTTAGCGTTGTACGGTGCACAATATATTTTACCTTCACACAGTGCACAATGTCTAGGTTTCAGTCCTGGGTTACGTTTACATTTTACTCTACATAGGGATTCTAAGGTTTTGTTTATGGGTCCTTTGCCCATTTGTTACAGTGCACAATGTTTTTACCTCTTCACGAGGTGTTTCACGTGGGTTGTATTCCCTCTAGTGCACAACGTTGACCTCTCTACGAGGTATGTCTCTTTTGTTTCAGTGCACACTTTTACCTCAAGTTTCACATGTTGCGAGGCTTCTGTCCCGCATTCTCAATCACACGAGGGGTTGCGCGGACTGTTGTCCCGCACATACATGCACATTTCTTGACCTCTCCGCGAGGCGTGTTTTTGGGTTTTTCCCTTTTCCTTGTGCATATCAATAGACCTCCAGTTGAGATATATTTCACGGTCTTACACCTTCACTACTTAGTGCAATGTATAGACCTCTCTTGTGGTTGCCTCTGCACGTTCATATTGTTACCCACATGGGAGTATAGTTTGGTTCTTGTCCATTAACTATAGTGCATTGGTTCACGTTAGACTGGGCGTTTCTCTCAACTCTTTTTTCATTCTCAACACTTTAGCCCAGTACTTTTCTATTTTTTAACTCAAGTTTATTATATTATGGAGAAGTATGAGTTATATAAGGTATTTCTCTTCTTCTCAGTCATCTTCTTTCCTTCTGATGTGGGTTGCCCTCTCGCATACTTACCTGGCCAGTGGGTGTGCAGAGGGTAGTCATTGATGGTTTCTCTTTCTATTCTTTATTTTCTTTTCTCATTTATAGAAAGGAGGATGGGAAACAGGTTATGTTTATCTGTTTCTTCAAGTTTCTTGTTTTTTTCCTTTCTCTCTACCTCTGCCCTGTTTCTTCTATATTTCTCTTTTCTGTTTTCCTTCTGGAAGAAAGGAGGATATGTTGTATCTTAGCTATAGTGCTGTTTATGTCATCCATCTCTCCACCAGTGGAACCCTGTAAGGATGATGTAACATGGAATGTTGGTGTATGAAAACCACAGTTGGATAAGGGCTGAGCACCATGCTGGCTGCTCCTGTGGGGCTGTATTACTTCTGTACTATTGATCTACAATAAATACTCCTGAAACATCTCAACCAGCCTGGAGTGATTACTACACCCTTGTTATCTCTGAGCCAAGTGTTTCCCGCTTACTAGTGCCTTTTCTGGCACTCCCAGTGCTACAGTGGCACTGGTAAAGCAGTTCAGCCTGGTCTCCTGCATATAAACAGAAAAGTATAATTACTTCGCCTGCGAGTATGGCCAAGAGTATGCCACTGCACTGTGCCAGGAATTTTATAACTTGCGCCATAAATAATCATTTGAATGCACCGTTATACATTGTATGGATCTGAGTGGCGTTTGCAATGGTAAATCAAAACGCACTCACCAATGAAATTATTTTACATTCCTTCTCTCCCCCCCCCCTTCAGCCCCCTCCCCCCCCCAAATACAAGCCCAGCACCACTATTGCAGTCCTCACCAGCCACCATTGCCTGGACTCATTTTGGACCATTCAAACCTTCCAAGGACAGCACTATTTTGTCACCTAAATCCTCTATATGACATAAGCCAAATCACAATCACATGCTCTACCAACCATGCACCCAAGCTCTGGTTTGCATCCAACTGGATAAAGCAAGCAGGCATGCGAGTACCAGCTTGTACCACATCGGACAAGGTCTCTAGTTCTATAGAGCCGCAGCAATGCACTATACAATTGTCAACACATAAATTTCAGAAAGTTTACAATTGCACTTAAAGTACTAACCAGTACCAGCTCAGCTTGCAGAAAAAGATACAAAACTAAATACTACCACTTACAGATGCGTAACTTTTGCAAATGGAAAATTTAATTTTCAGCAATCTACTACACTAGAGCTCAAATAGTTATTTGCCTCTTACTTTTAAAGGCTGTACGGTTCCAAATTTCAATTTGATGCGTTAAGACACCAATTCCTCATTTACAGTTTGTAGAATACAGCAATATGCATTTTATTATAAAAATATGTCACCTAGACTGATATAACTCGAAGGCTGGAGGCTAATTACAACTGAATAAGTTTATGAAATTGATTATTTTCATTAAGATATTAGCACTGGATGAATACAAGTAACTTACCACTTGGCATTCGGAGGGATGACCAAACATCCTGTGAGCCCCAGTCAGGTGTGAGGGGAGGGCAGTTAATAACCGGGTATGCAGTGTTCCCCGACATCACTGGTCCTAGGCCATTGCTTCTACCTGCTACTGCCACAAAGACTGTAGGGATTCCATCACCTGCGAGCAAAGCAAAGGTCAACCGTCTAGTTTGTGTGGAAATATTCAAAACTTTTGAAATGTATGTCTCTTAAGAAGGCTTTTCAGGAATGCATATGCTCTGCTGTTAGAGTTGAACTAGAAAGAGACAGAGGTGTCTCAAGTACCCTTCGAAATATATTACATCAACTTAATTTCCATCATCTTCGCAATGAAACTCATAGCACCCTCAGTATGAACACTCAGGTTTGTACATAGCCATCCATAACATGTGCCACCAGCTATTGAAATGGGTTATCTGCCCAATCTATACTTACCAGTGACAGTTTAGGTTTTATGCACATTTCTCTATATTATTCTCAACCATATATGACAAGACAGTTAATGCTTTTATTAGCAAATCTGAGGTATTGAAGAACTACAGGCATCTTTGATATTAACAACCAGTTTAAAGCAATTTCCAAGCAAGAGTTTAATAAAGGGGAGAAGATGGCAAATGCAAAGTGTAAACGTTCGGCTGTTGATGTTGGAAAAGTGTGACAGAAACTACACTAGAAACAGAACCATGACTGGCTGATTCTGGCACACAGCGAAAGAAACGATGTGGAAATGTTGTTATATGTTACCTGGGACATGGGGCATCGTACCCAAACATGGCTCACAAAGACAGAACACGGACTGAATAACAATGTAACAGTTGACAGAGAATCAAGGGGAGTCTGACAGTCCAACCAAATTCTGCCACTGAATTTCGTATGGTATGGCACTATGAACAAAAGTCTTGTTTTATTTTTCCCTTTCTTGAAGTTTTTATGGGGCAGGAGACGCTCCACCGCCATGGAGGAAGAGCCGCCGCTGTTCACATGGATAGTGAACAAGTTTAGGCTCTACCTACTGAAAGACCAGTCAGGGCCTTTGTGACAGAAAGGCTCCGGACACATCCACTTTGTTCTAAATGAAGTTTCAGCATGAAATATTTTTGGACCAATTCTTTCAAAGAAATTAATTGACGGATAGGCCCATATCATGTAGGCATTAGTGTACACTGAAGCCCACCTCTCCAGGCACACTGACTGTTTCATGGTTATTCTAAAGCTCAGAAATCTAAGGAGCATCTGATGCCGGAAACGAACACATTGCCCAAACAAATTATTTTCAAGCATGGGTATCCTACAGAGATTCATATGTACCACACCCAACATTTACTACTTCGAGATGGTGCTCCAAAGTAAACCCAAACTAAAGGCTTGGATTCAACACGTGGTCTACTGTATTTTGTGATGCTGCTACATCTACCTTCATAGGAATTCTGTTGTTCCCTCTTAAAGCCATCAGCAGTGATGTATTTGCAAGCATAGAAAAGCCTGGCAGAGAACACTCCCAGGGGAAAAAAAAAGTTTCCTTTTATTTACACCGACACGTTAAGGAAAGGTGGCAAAGATCCCAATATTCCTCCCCTACACCCATGAGATTAAAATGGCCTGCTTAAGTGTGCAGTACCCCTAAAAATGAACTATACCTTCATACTCCGCTTTGATCCTCAGTGTTTCATCCGGACCTTTATGTGCAGACGTTACTCTCAGCTCACAAGGAATCCCATAGTTGGCACATGACTTTTTGATCTTCTCACAGTGCATAAGATCGGAAATGGACCCCATCAACACAACGACTCGACATAGGCTCTTTGACTCAAGAAGCAACTTTAGGAAAAAAAGACAATACTTCAAATGGGTTTCAGAAAAATAAACATGAGTCAGCTACATTAACAAGTATTTCCAATGCAATAGGTCTTGAATTAGTTAAATTGAGAAGTGTGGCGTACGCCTTTTTTTTATTGACCTTTGTAGCAATGGCAGCACTTTAGATGTTTAAAGCACAGCGTGCTGTGATTGCTACAAAAGTCAATGCAGTGTCGTGCAGGTCAGCAGCACAGTAAGGACGGCAGCAGTGACGAGAGGGTGCGAGCGAGGATGCAACAGATGACCAACCAAAACAAACATTGGCATAGCCAATAGGTCTCGCCTTTGGGACCTTATAAGTGTTAGCCATGCAACAGTTGATGTTGTTGCACCAAGGATATTGTACTGCATAACTAAATACTTATAAGGTCCCAAAGGCAAGACCTATTGGCTATGTCAATGATTGTCTTTAAGGTTGCTTCATATGTGCAGAGCAAAAACTAGCCAACCCGTTTCGTCCATACACAAATTGACTTCAAGGCACAAAAGAAGAAGTGGAGACATCTATTGTGTAATCCACTCGTGCAACAAGTTAGTTTCACCAGTCGATCCAGGTACAAGTCTTCCTAGAACATTCCATCAAAAGGTTTAGAATTAATGACATTTCCTCCATCCCTTCGTCTAAAGTTCATGCGTCACATATGTTTCAAACGGATGCAAGAATTAGGGCAGGTCAGCCCATCATCGAACACTACAATTGGGGCCAAGTAGGAAACGGAGAAACCCCCCTCGACGGCGGTGCCACAAGACTAACCGCCAGAATACAATGCAGCAGCTTCATAACCGCCACAACACAGGCACGCCCCTGCCACCCTGACCACCACAAAGTCTGTCTTTCTGACTCTAAGCGCTATAACAATACATACAATGCATGCGAAAAAGAATTACATTTTGAGGTCCAATCTCTGGAAGACCTACTGCATGTTTCTGGTACATAGTGCACGTGTATAGCACCACAGAGCGGTCACATCGCTTATATACACCGAAGTCATACATAAGAACTGCAGATCTATTCCATAGGTCCTACTATATACGTACAGATATAAACAGTGAAAATAAAAGTAAAGGCAACAATCTTTGATAAAAAATGATGTGATGGAACACTCCCAAAATGACATGTAGGGCCCTTGTCTCAGACTTACGTTATAATTGTGGTTACACTGATGAATTGGTCTTGCAAGCCTCGCGAAACAAACAGAATAGCCTCTAGGCGCTTTGGGTAATGTTCAGAAAATGTATTCAACTCAAGAAATTCGAAAAAACATACCATCCAAACTGCCTTGAATCAAATTAAAAAAATAAGATCTCAAATTCTGCTCCTGCGACACCTGCACCCCGCCCCCTTGCAGGCCTTGGGTGCCTTTAAATACCCTTGCCTTTCTTTCAGTTTACCAACTGCTCGGTTGCCCCTTCACTATGTTTGATCCAGGGGCGCAACTAGAAGCAAATTTCGGGGGTGAGGGGGTTAAGAAATTTTTTCGAGGGGGCTGACTCTTCCAGTAGAGTGGAGATGTAGGGGCTCTAGAAGGTGTGAACAAACCAACAAAGCCTCATTTACAAGCGAATGGTCTTTTAAAGACCTGTGAAGTACTCGGGTGCGGCTGTGTGTGTGCCCGGGAAGCTGTCTCTGCCCGGGCTGCCACACACGACCAGGGGGGGAACGGGACTGAAGCCCTATAATCCCAATGGGCGTTGCGCACCTGGTTTGATCCGTTGCAAACTGCTCACCGTAAAGCGCCGAGAAGCCTTCCGGGCGGGGGGCAGAATTACACAAAACTATGCTGGCAGGGAGGGTGTGTGTTCAGCATTAAAGCCAAGCCCTCGCCGTCTGTGCCAGCTTCTACAACTACTTGCCAGAAAGGCGCAACCCCACCTTGGCAGGGGTCATGAGAGCAGTGGCAGTGACCCCATTCAACGATCTGTCTTTCTGCCCCCGACAGTGCCAAGAAGGTGTTTTGTTAAAATAGGTTTGGGGTCTGTGCAGCAAAGGGAACAAACATAGAATGCATGGGAAGAGACATGCACTGGCGGAAAAGAGCAGGGTGGGGAGGAGAGAAAAGATTTATAACGCTCAAAAGCAAACATAACCCCCTCTGGGCGCTTCTGTGCTCAACAGAATAATTGATGATTTACCTAGAACTAACAGGGGTAGGCAGATTGTTTCCACGAGTGCATATTCTGGCAGCCCAGGGAGCAAAAGCAACCGGAGAGAATCTGCTCTGCCCACCATCACACGGTGCTGACAGTTGGGGAAGCCGAGATTGAAAGTCAAGTTTCCTAGTTCCAATGTATGGAATGTAGGCGGCACATCACGTATCTAGAAGTCTCATAAAGAGCAAAGCTGTTTTCGTTAAACAGTGGTAAAACAGCAAGACCTAAAACAATGAGCTGGCTGCTTGTGTGTCCCCTCTGTCCTAAATCACATTTGCTGCTGTCGAAGTCGGAACTGCTTGTGGCGTGAGCACCTCATTTGATGCCGTTGCCCAGCAGATTAAAGAGAATTTGGCTGTAAAGTATTGAGTTTGCAGATTTTCGGTTGCAGCTGAGAAGCTGACATTTGACTATGTAGAGGAACTCCATCTCCCAACATGCAACTGAAAAGCACATGAAAGATTAAACCCGGATTGGTTGCCAAACCGATACCGAAAAGAGAAAGTGCACAACCGATATCGGTGAATAGAAAGTGCATGCGAGTTATCTACCACGATCGTGACCTACTGCCAGATAATGATATGCAAAAATGCATAATCTGACCTCTGAAATACTGAATCCCTGCTGTTTTGACAAAAGTATATAGTGTGTCCATCGTTGCAAAGCGCTAAATTTGGAAATCTAAAAAGAAATGGCATTAATGATCAAAAAGCTGATACGTGTTATTTCCACATGCCCGAAGGGTTTCGCTTACCCAAGTCTTTGCTAAAAAGTTTCCTTCGTTGCGGAGCTTGAAGTGTTCCGTGCTACAAAAGTTATGTATTTAAACGTGCTTCATTGTGTGCCCCCGAACGTTAGGGAACGAGTGAAAAGAAAGGACTCTGGATGATGCCGATCTTTGTAGAGTGTTAGTCGACTGGAAAAAAAGTTGAGAAATACAGCGGCCGGGAAATGGGTTACAAGTACCGTGTATTTTGGATGTTATGGTACTTTTCTGAAAAATAAAAATAGAATAAAACACGCTGGTGAAAAAGGTTTAACAAGCGCTGGTCACATGCCGCACCCGGCACACAAAAAAAAAAAACAAGCATTGGCCGCGCCCGAAAGTGAAAGCAGAGCGATGGGGCGGAGGAGAGTGAAAGCAATCAAGTGAGGGGAAAGACAGATGGCGCCTGATCAGGCGCTGAAAGCTGGCGGTTGCGCGCTATCGTGAACGCAAGCTGGTCGCCAGCAAAAGCCACTGCTGTTTGCACTTCCAAAACCAGCTTACTAAAACTCTCGCCGAGAGCAGTGCTAAGCGCCGGCACAGGAGAGACAAAAAAAATAAATAAAAAAAAAATAAAAAAACACAATTGGCGATGTCTGCCGGGAGAGAACCAAGCACACAAATGTGGGACATGCAGACTGTATTAACCAGAGTAAAGTACTTTTGAAAGGCAGGCCAACTAACCAACCAGAAGCGCTGGGCTTGTTGAATGCCCATATCCTGAATACAGAATGTCTAAGACAGTGCAAGCACTGCCTAGACGCAACCTGAAAAAGCAGTGTTACTTTACATCCAATCATTAAATGCAGAGGAGACAACCTGAGCTTTGTTAGCACTTATCATGCCTTTCACATGAATGAAAATGTACACATCTGAGATTATAAACTAATTGTTCCAACTGAGATACAAGTGATTCTACTGTGCTTGACAATTCTTAAGAATCCACATAATATTACCTACAGTCAGATTTGGTCAAGACCCACTGGGCATGATGTTCTTCCTCATTTTATTGGCGCGCTCGTGTCATAGGACAAGATCCATGGTTAGGTTGATGTTAGAAGTGCCTTGCGATGTGCTTACATCTCATTCTCCTCTTTTCTGTTAGCCAAGGCACTTAAACATTACTCCGAAAAACAAAAAGAGAGCGAGGATTTTGGGGTACGTCCTAATCCCCTGGATAAAGTTATAAAGAAACAATATGGACGGACCCTGAAATAGTGGAGATCTATCAATCACTATGTGTGGTAAGTCCAAGGACCATTAGGTATATTTAAAAGACCCTCACACACCAACCTAGTTGGTGTCACGCTTCATCATTGGGGTCCCAACCGGGAGGCCTAATGCCGCCCGGTTGTGCTACGACGCCTGATTACAGCGGAGCAGGTGTAGTGTGAAGATGTGATGTAAAAATTAAAAATACCTCTGAGAATCCTTGCCCAGTAAATTTATTAGTGGCGGCTCAGGGTATGGTTAAAAACTATGTGAAACCGACTAACAAGAAATATTCATCTGTAGTGGTTTAGGTGATGCGGTCTACATGTTTCAGCCCGTCAAAAAATTCAAATGGGCTTTCTTCAGGACCTAGAATTCAAGTGAGTGGCAAAGTGAAGGCCACGTGAAAAAGTAAAGTACCAACACACGCACTAAGGTGTGTGGACCCGGTGTCGATATACTTACAGACACCACTCAAAAAACCTGTTAGGGAGAAAGAAATAGACAGCACAAGACATATAACGTTTAGCAACATAAAATGCAATCTTTTAAAGCAACTCAAAATTGCAATCTCCAACAAGCCGTCAAGAATGACCTAGCCACCATCGTGACAGTGATAGTGTAATGATGATATAGCATGCACGTTTCTAAGGCATGCTAGGAAATTAGATAAAACTGAATGAACACATAGGGACGTCATGTGCTAAGACGTGTATTATATAAACCATGTGTCCATGCTAAAGCGTGAATTGAATAATCACATCAAGGCATGATAGAAGCCATGTGCTTGTATGTATCCAAGCAGCGAGTGAGAAATACGCGCTGCATGCCGAGTGATGGTAAAATAATGCGGCGTGGCACGACAGTGGCGAGTTGCATGTGCGGCCGATCGAGCGCCTGTAAATGCATGTATTACAAATTATGCAAAAAGCAAGTGTTAAAATGGTAGAAAAACATGTGGCAGCGTAAATGAAAAGGGTCATAATTACAATTAGTAGAAAAGAAAGCAGCTAATCGGGGCATGAGAGGGGTTTCAACCGATCAACCGATCTGTGGGATAACATGGAGAGAAACAGAAGATCGATTTTTAGTGCAAAGCGGCTTTTAGTGAAAAAGCCAAAGAGTCGTGGGGCAGAATGCCCGTCGTCCACAACTACAAAACCTTACTTGGTTCCGTGAGGATTCCCATGAGACTACCTACTGCGGTCTCCCGAAGTCCCGGCTGGTGAGGGACGCGGTGGGAGAACGAAGTTAAATCCAAACTACAGGCGTCATACAAGGAAATGACGACACTACGTAAGGAGATGGCATTAGCAGGGAACAACTGGTCTGTGTATAGCAGACAAAACAGCAAAAGTGCGGCGGCCATGTTGGAAAACTCGCGAAGTAAGCGAGATAGACAGTGGCGGCCATACTTAAGTGTTGTCTGTCCTTTATCTTTATTTGTATTTATATTGCTTGGTGCACCACCCTCTAAACACATCTTCGTGGGCATCATTTACCCCCCATTTTTTTCCCCCCTTTTTTCCCCCCTTTTTTCAGTTGATATAGAGCACACACTATGGCTCTCCTGCATCTATATCCTGATCTTTTAACACTTAAGTATGGCCGCCACTGTCTATCTCGCTTACTTCGCGAGTTTTCCAACATGGCCGCCGCACTTTTGCTGTGTTTTGTCTCATGGGAATCCTCACGGAACCAAGTAAGGTTTTGTAGTTGTGGACGACGGGCATTCTGCCCCACGACTCTTTGGCTTTTTCACTAAAAGCCGCTTTGCACTAAAAATCGATCTTCTGTTTCTCTCCATGTTATCCCACAGATCGGTTGATCGGTTGAAACCCCTCTCATGCCCCGATTAGCTGCTTTCTTTTTCTTTTCTACTAATTGTAATTATGACCCTTTTCATTTACGCTGCCACATGTTTTTCTACCATTTTAACACTTGCTTTTTTGCATAATTTGTAATACATGCATTTACAGGCGCTCGATCGGCCGCACATGCAACTCGCCACTGTCGTGCCACGCCGCATTATTTTACCATCACTCGGCATGCAGCGCGTATTTCTCACTCGCTGCTTGGATACATACAAGCACATGGCTTCTATCATGCCTTGATGTGATTATTCAATTCACGCTTTAGCATGGACACATGGTTTATATAATACACGTCTTAGCACATGACGTCCCTATGTGTTCATTCAGTTTTATCTAATTTCCTAGCATGCCTTAGAAACGTGCATGCTATATCATCATTACACTATCACTGTCACGATGGTGGCTAGGTCATTCTTGACGGCTTGTTGGAGATTGCAATTTTGAGTTGCTTTAAAAGATTGCATTTTATGTTGCTAAACGTTATATGTCTTGTGCTGTCTATTTCTTTCTCCCTAACAGGTTTGAGTGGTGTCTGTAAGTATATCGACACCGGGTCCACACACCTTAGTGCGTGTGTTGGTACTTTACTTTTTCACGTGGCCTTCACTTTGCCACTCACTTGAATTCTAGGTCCTGAAGAAAGCCCATTTGAATTTTTTGACGGGCTGAAACATGTAGACCGCATCACCTAAACCACTACAGATGAATATTTCTTGTTAGTCGGTTTCACATAGTTTTTAACCATACCCTGAGCCGCCACTAATAAATTTACTGGGCAAGGATTCTCAGAGGTATTTTTAATTTTTACATCACATCTTCACACTACACCTGCTCCGCTGTAATCAGGCGTCGTAGCACAACCGGGCGGCATTAGGCCTCCCGGTTGGGACCCCAATGATGAAGCATGACACCAACTAGGTTGGTGTGTGAGGGTCTTTTAAATATACCTAATGGTCCTTGGACTTACCACACATAGTGATTGATAGATCTCCACTATTTCAGGGTCCGTCCATATTGTTTCTTTATAACTTTATCCAGGGGATTAGGACGTACCCCAAAATCCTCGCTCTTTTTGTTTTTCGGATTACTACGCAGCGCACAGCTGTGAGAGCTATTTTTTCATCTTCTGGTAGAACTCATTACCAGCGTATCCAACCATGGCAGAAAATCAAGGCTTGGGTTTCACCTTGGACGATGTCACCAACATTCTATCCAACCCTCCTCTATTGGCAGACTTCAATGTATCGACATCTATTGCACAGACAGCTGATTGGGACAATCTCAACGAGAAAAAACGAAATCGCATTAGGATTATACTTCATGGGTTGATCCTGACAGAATATTTAAGAACTAACACTGCTCCAAGAGGCTTGATCGTTACTAATGCGCCACGTATCTTTTTAGACGATGCAACTTTCCGCAAGGATTGGGCTCAGATAGCGTGGCGCTGTACACGTGACTGGATGATCCTAATCATACAGACCGCTACACGCCTCTCAGAAGCCATCCTTATTGATATCCAGTTGACAGAGACACATTTCAAGGCCACCCTAACTTCTTTTAAGAAAAAACTAGATGAAACTAATAAGGAAGTTAATGAATACAAGGAGAGCCTAACTAAGACCAAGATTAATAAATTCCAGAAGGACCTTAAAAAGTTCTTACACCAAAACCTATCCCTACGCTGACAGTGACTATAAACCACCAATACGAACAGATGCTTCAGGGGGATCTTCGGATGAGGACTCTTCTGGCAGCAGCGGTTCAAGTTCCAATAGCTACCGCAGGAGACCACAGAACAGGGGAAGGCACACAGGCTGGCAACAACCCTGGGCTCAAGGACCGCCGGGTGCTAACATGCACTTCATGACCCCCTATCCTCCAATGCATCCACAGTATGGATATGGCTGGAATCCGCCTCTTGCTCCACCACCATACTTGAATCAGAATCAACAGTTTCCTTTTTAGGAAGGGGTCCCCGAGGCCGTGGAAGAAGACGAAGAGCAAATCAAGTGCATTGGGAAGACGATCAAACCCAAGGCACTTTGACAAGGAGCAAAACAAAGGATCTACAACCGGGACCCAGCACGAGATAAGTCTGGTTACCAACCTCTCAACTTATGCTCTATCATCATCAGACTTGTCAGTCCTAGAAAAGGGACTCGGTTTTTCACCAACGGCAAAACTTGACAAATTCCGACTACACTGCGAATTGGCAGAATTCTTTCGTAAACTCAGACTAAAAGCCTGCTTCGAAAGTACACCACAGCTCACAACTGATCAACCGGGTGACACCCAATTTCGTGTTAAATCCACCTACATGCCACCACCATGTGCAATACCACCAGAAATCACTGTTTTTGAGCAAGCTGTTTTTAAAGACGTGGAAAGTCTCCAAGACAAACATACCTTCCAAAACTTCAGCAGTAAGGAGTATCAGGCCCTGGAATCACTAAGAACTAACGATGCTATCATCATAAAACCGGCGGACAAGGGTGGTGGCACAGTGATCCTTAATCTTGAGGACTATCGACAGGAATGTGCCCGCCTCCTTAACGATCCCAAGAACTATGAAAAATTGACACAAGATCCCAGTGAAAAACTTAAAACTCGCATCCAAACACTGGTTGATGATGCTGAACACTCAGGTCAAATCACAACCAGGGAAGCTAAATTTCTGGTTACGACTTCTGGTAAAATACCTTACTTTTACATTTTGCCCAAAACTCATAAAAACAAGTTTCCACCTCCGGGACGTCCCATAGTATCGGGCATTGGGTCCTTATTGGAACCCTTATCACGGTATTGTGACTTTTTCTTTCAACCAATGGTACAGTCCACCAGTACGTAACTCAAGGACACAAAGGATCTTTTGAGACTCATTGACACTCTAGCTTTTAATCCTGATAATTCCTTCCTGGTTAGTCTTGACGTAGAGAGCCTTTACACCAGCCTCCCGCAAGACGACACCCTTGAAGTATTGAAAATAGCTCTTAATGAATCTGACTGGCAATACCAGACGCCGAAGATATTCATTCTGGAGTGTGCTGCTTTAGCACTCAAAGAGAACTTCTTTGAGTATGAAGGCCAACTCTACTTGCAGAAATATGGAACTTCAATGGGGAGTGTTTTTGCCCCCAGCATAGCGGGACTATGTGTACCATTTCGAATCAAGATATCTATTAGACAACCATACGCCATGCATCCCTCAGATCAAATTTTACAAACGGTATATTGACGACATCTTAATGATCTGGGAAGGAGACACCGAATCATTGTTACTCTTCTGCACATGGCTGAACACTTGCGATCCCAACCTAAAATTCACATACAGTTTCGATCACAATAAGGCGACGTTCCTTGATCTGGATATTGAAGCAGAAGGAGGTCTTTTGAAAAGCAAAACCCATTTCAAACCAACGGCTCGCAACTCACTTCTCCATTTCTCTAGCTTCCACCCCAGACCCCTGCGGGAGAATCTTCCCTATGGTCAATATCTTCGCCTCCGTAGGAACTGCAGTGACATAAGAGATTATAAACAACAAGCATCCGATCTTAGCACTAGATTACGGCAGCGAGGTTACCCTCAGCGGATCACCGATAAAGCAAACAAGCGTGCTCGCAATCAAAATCGTGAGGGTCTCATTGAAGCACAGAAGTGTGCATCTACCTCCATCCCACTCACGTGCGTCACTACTTATAACGCTGTCTCTCACGCGGTGTCTGATATTATAAAACGACACTGGCAGATTCTTAATACAGGCAACCTGAACTGGGAACCTCCACTGATGTCACACAGAAAAGCTAGATCTATCAAGGACGCTTTGGTTTCCACACGACCTGCTCCCCAAAGGAAACCCACTAACACTATTCTCAACGCATGGGGGCTCCCTAACATTGTGGGCCACTACCCGTGTGGAGATTGTAGTGTATGCCATTTAACAGTGACCACCAAAAGTCTGAACCTAGAACCAGGCAAGACCTGGCATTTAAGGACACACACGAACTGCAATACAGCTCACGTCGTATATCGTATCACCTGTCCTTGCAATCTCTCGTACATTGGGATGACTAATCGGAAAGTGAAGACTAGGATTTGCGAGCATCGTAGCACAATCAGATGCAAAAAGTCAACAACAAGACTGACAAGCCATTTCCTTGAAGTTGGACATACCACTAACGACATCAGCTGGGTAGTCATTGAGGTCCTAGATCCTAACCTACCTAACATACAAAATCGTCTACTGGAGAAAGAACAAAGATGGGTTTATCGCCTATCTAGTCATCTGACGGGACTTAACGATAATATTCCTTGGCAAAGTCTCAGGAGACAGTAGTCCTTTCTCCACACTTTTATCAGCATAGGAGATTCACTCAATAGCCTTCTTTTCTGACAGAATTTAGATCAACTGCTATCTGTCTTTGAAATTAATAGCTATTCATCTAACAGAATCCATATCTATCTGCTATCTGTCTTAGAAATCATGCCCAATTGTGCATACTGTGCTTTATATGTGGTCTTTTCCCACACTATTTTGGTTGAAACACGGAGCGCATTCTATGCTCAGCGCTATCCGTCTGTCTGTCCTTTATCTTTATTTGTATTTATATTGCTTGGTGCACCACCCTCTAAACACATCTTCGTGGGCATCATTTACCCCCCATTTTTTCCCCCCCTTTTTTCAGTTGATATAGAGCACACACTATGGCTCTCCTGCATCTATATCCTGATCTTTTAACACTTAAGTATGGCCGCCACTGTCTATCTCGCTTACTTCGCGAGTTTTCCAACATGGCCGCCGCACTTTTGCTGTGTTTTGTCTGCTATACACAGACCAGTTGTTCCCTGCTAATGCCATCTCCTTACGTAGTGTCGTCATTTCCTTGTATGACGCCTGTAGTTTGGATTTAACTTCGTTCTCCCACCGCGTCCCTCACCAGCCGGGACTTCGGGAGACCGCAGTAGGTAGTCTCATGGGAATCCTCACGGAACCAAGTAAGGTTTTGTAGTTGTGGACGACGGGCATTCTGCCCCACGACTCTTTGGCTTTTTCACTAAAAGCCGCTTTGCACTAAAAATCGATCTTCTGTTTCTCTCCATGTTATCCCACAGATCGGTTGATCGGTTGAAACCCCTCTCATGCCCCGATTAGCTGCTTTCTTTTTCTACTAATTGTAATTATGACCCTTTTCATTTACGCTGCCACATGTTTTTCTACCATTTTAACACTTGCTTTTTTGCATAATTTGTAATACATGCATTTACAGGCGCTCGATCGGCCGCACATGCAACTCGCCACTGTCGTGCCACGCCGCATTATTTTACCATCACTCGGCATGCAGCGCGTATTTCTCACTCGCTGCTTGGATACATACAAGCACATGGCTTCTATCATGCCTTGATGTGATTATTCAATTCACGCTTTAGCATGGACACATGGTTTATATAATACACGTCTTAGCACATGACGTCCCTATGTGTTCATTCAGTTTTATCTAATTTCCTAGCATGCCTTAGAAACGTGCATGCTATATCATCATTACACTATCACTGTCACGATGGTGGCTAGGTCATTCTTGACGGCTTGTTGGAGATTGCAATTTTGAGTTGCTTTAAAAGATTGCATTTTATGTTGCTAAACGTTATATGTCTTGTGCTGTCTATTTCTTTCTCCCTAACAGGTTTTTTGAGTGGTGTCTGTAAGTATATCGACACCGGGTCCACACACCTTAGTGCGTGTGTTGGTACTTTACTTTTTCACGTGGCCTTCACTTTGCCACTCACTTGAATTCTAGGTCCTGAAGAAAGCCCATTTGAATTTTTTGACGGGCTGAAACATGTAGACCGCATCACCTAAACCACTACAGATGAATATTTCTTGTTAGTCGGTTTCACATAGTTTTTAACCATACCCTGAGCCGCCACTAATAAATTTACTGGGCAAGGATTCTCAGAGGTATTTTTAATTTTTACATCACATCTTCACACTACACCTGCTCCGCTGTAATCAGGCGTCGTAGCACAACCGGGCGGCATTAGGCCTCCCGGTTGGGACCCCAATGATGAAGCATGACACCAACTAGGTTGGTGTGTGAGGGGTCTTTTAAATATACCTAATGGTCCTTGGACTTACCACACATAGTGATTGATAGATCTCCACTATTTCAGGGTCCGTCCATATTGTTTCTTTATAACTTAAACATTACTGCCATACTTGGCTGCCTGAGTTCTTTGCTCAAGGGGCGTGGCCAAGACCAAAATGGCATAAGACACTAATCTCTGAGCTCCTGTAGCCAATTCCCACTCAGTCCTGAAATCCTGCCAGTGAGCAGCCATACACCCCCTTCCCCATTGACCTCCTATCAGCCCCTGGGTCATGCTTTTCAAGCCCCTGCTCCCACCTTCAGGGGCAATGGCAGTAAGGGCTTAGAAGTCCAGGCTCCCAACACGTCACACACCAATTATTACTTCTTGGAGGGTAAGCACTTTGTCTTTGGAAGCCCACAACATCTGCCAAATTAACGTATCTAATTTTATCCACCAACATATGGGCAAAGCCCTTGTGTAGTACTGAAAGCTTTTTTACAGGTTGATCACCTAAGGCCTGCTGACAGCTGTGCAGTGAAACCAGCCCCAATAACGAGCTTGGAGACCACAAAACCGCATGCTTGTGAAACCTGGTTCCTAATTCAGTAGATCAAATGGGAGCTTTATGTTCACCATATACAGGGGGCTTGCCAGACCTCTGCCAAGGCAACAGTGGCAATAAAATCCACATTTCTACTTTTTATAGGTTTCTCATGTAGAGTACATTACTTCTGTTGCTAGCATGAATTACAAAGATCCATCAATTGCCTTCTGTTTAGAAGCTGCAGTTTAATCAATTTGCCTTTATAAAAGCACTGCATCACAGGTGTAAAAAAAAAAAAAAAAAAAAAAAAAAAACAGAAATACCTCCACTTTTTCAGCGACCCATTCAAAGTTTCTCTTCACCATCTGTAGAGCTTCAGGAGTAACTTCTTTGAGATCACGATATACCTGAGGGAGTAGAGAAATATTTTAGTCTGGAAATACTTTTCATAGGATTAAAGAGTCACAATATTAGTAGTCCTGTCAGTCTTAGGGTGGTCTTCCAAAGTTTTTGCCTACTAGGCTCATATTTTTCTGAATTCAGTCGTCGTTGGCCTTAGAATTCTAGCTCTGGTTGGCAGTGGTAAACTGTGCAGCGTGCTTGTGCTCACTCCTTAAAACATGGTAAAATTGGCTTACACCCAATTGGCATATTTAATGTTCTTATAAGTCCCTTGTAAATTGGTATACCATATACCCAGGGCTGGTAAATTAAAAGCTACTGGTGTGCCTGCAGCACTGCGCCACCCACAGTAGTCTCAAACATGTCTCAGGCCTGCCATTTGCAGCCTGTAGTGCAGTTTAAACTGCCAATTCAACTTGGCAAAATAACCCCTTGTCAAGCCTAAAACTCCTTTTAATACATAAAGGTCACCTCTGGCGTAGCCTTAACATCACACATCACAGGGTGCATTGCATTTAAAGAGTTGAACATGCACTTTTAGGTTTTACATGTCCTGGTAGCAAAAAAACTCAAATTTTAAATTGCACCACTGCGACACCCACCTCTCCTAGGATAAAACTGGATTCACTTATTACATTGAATAAGGGTTAACGTTTGGCTGGGAGCAGGTAGAAATAGGTTTGGTGCCCTGCTGCACCAAGAGGACTGCCTTTCTGCCTGTGCCCTGCCACACCAAGAGTACTGCCCTGCCACACCAAGAAGATTGCCCTTCTGCCTGTGTCCTGCCGCACCAAGCGGACTGCACACTTCAGCTTGCACCCAGGACTTCGAGCGATTCCAAGGACTAGTTGGCTGGCCTCTTGATCAGAGCCTCAGGGACAGAAAAGGCTCCTACCATCTTGAACCCGCACCTTGACCCAGCCGGAGCAAGCCCTAACCCTCCAGTCCTGGACCCTTGAAGTGGTGTTTAAGATGCCCAGATAGCCGAAATACACTTGGGACTTATAATACTTTCTGCCAAAAAAGTGCCTGAAGAACTGAGACCTACCTGCCCTCTGATCCACCCAAGGTTCATTGCCAATCAGCTAATTTTGCAGAAACTCCAGCTGCATTCTTCTCTGCAGCAGCAAATCCTGTTCAGCTGCTCCGCTCTAGAAGGGTCCCCAGTCTCCTGGCTCCCATGTAGGATACAGCCTGCAGATCCATCCCGCTGGAGATGTAACTTACCCTGTAAGCATTTGTTCGTGGCATATAATGCTGTAGATTCACATGCTTTGAATACTCCTGCATCTTGTTGGATTCAGATGTGTGCAAGTTGTTTTTCTTCGAAGAAGTCTTTTGAATCACGAGAGGGACTCCTTTTGGCGATAATGCGCATGGGCAAACTCCATTGTTACACTGTTTTCTCACAGGCGGGTAGAGTAATGCAAGAGTAGTAGAGATGTCCATGCGTATTAAAGGTAAAGGAAACTGCAACGGCCACAGGTGTCCGGGAGGGTGGGCGCATGCGACCCTACAGCACTACATGCCATGAACAGATGCTTACAGGGTAAGTAACCTAATCCGTTCCAGGCATGTGTCGCTGTAGATGCATGCTTTTCAAACCAGTGCTGCCCAAGCAGTGGGTGTTGGTTGTTTGAAAGATTGTATGTCCTGTCCTGCATCAGCTCGTTAGCGTGCTAGAAAATTTACACAATGCTTTGTGCAGGTGTGTGGTGTTGACATGTAGCTGCATTGAAAATGGCAGCTAGTGGGATATTGCCTTGGAAAGCCATAGAAGCCACTAATTTACGAGTTGAGGTTGCTCTAAGGGGTGTAGGTAAAGTTGTTTTGGCTTTAACGTGACAAGTTTGATTGCACTTCACTATCCATCTGGTGATTCCAGATTTGGGTGTAGGCTTCCCTTTTTGTGGCAGTGAAAATGCCACAAAGTTTTACTAAAAGATTTATTTGTCAATGTAGTACATGATGACCTGTTTGACATCTAATTTACAGAGAGTCCTTTCTGCAACAGAGTCTGGTTGTGGAGAAAACACTGACAACTCAATTGATTGGTTGAGATGAAAGTGGGAGACTACCGCTGGAACGAATTTTGGGTTAGTGCGAAGGACCACCCAGTCTGTGGAGTTGGAACTGTTCTAAGGTTAATGCCTGGAACTAACCAACACGTCTAAGTGATGTGATGGCGATAAGAAATGCCACCTTCAGTTATGCAGGGGTTCGAATGTAATACCCATGAGTCTTGCAAGAACAATTTTAAGATTCCAGGATGGTGCAAGTAGAATTATCCTTTAAGCCCTTCTATGAAGTTAAATAAAAAGGTACTTTGAATAAAGACAGGTGTGGTCTATTGGAGATAGGCAGCTACTATTGCTGCAAGGTGTAGTCATATGGATGTGAAAGCGAGCCCAGAAAGCTGTAAATGGAGCAAGTAACAAATAAGGTTTTATATAGTGGAATGGAATGGATTTGTTTGAGGCAGTAACCAAGCATTTTTTCCATTTGGCTGTGTAGCATGCCTTTGTGGTGGCTCTACGTGCTTCTTTGAGAATAGTTATATGTTCAGGTGGAAGACAGATCTGAATTCTATGACCTCAGGAGCCATATCGCTAGGTTGAGCGTTCTGGGATCTGGGTGCGTGATTTCTCCATGGTTCAGAGTGAGAAGTTCTGGCCTGATGGGGAGCTTCTTGTGTGGAACTGAGAGATCTAGTAACGTTGTGTACCATGGCTGGCAAGCCCATGTAGGGAATACATTATGAGTTTGATGTTTGAATGAGTTTCTGAACCAGAAAGGAGAGGAAGAGGCGTCAGTGTAGGCAAATATTCCTTACCAATTCCTCCTCAGAGCATTGGCCTTTGATAGTAGATGTGGGAACCTGGAGGCAAAGTCTGCACATTTTGCGTGGTCTGCTGTTTTAAACAGATCCATTTGTGCAATTCCCATTTGTGGAAGTAAGGGAGGCCTGGAGGTGGAGCTCCCATTCATGGATTTGTTGCCGCATTCTACTGAGGTCTGCACAGTTGTTGCCAGTTCATGGAAGGTGCTCCACTAATAGATTGTTGTTGTGACGCAGAGCCCAGCACCAAATTGTCTGAGAGGCGTGAGCTGTGGAGTGTGTCCTCCCCAGCCCCTCTTACTGAGTCGAGGCAGGAACGCTTTCAATGCTAGGTGACCAACTTGAAGCTTTAGGTAGTGGATGTGGAGAGTCTGGTGCTTGGAACCAGAGAGACCCTGGAATGGGAGGTCTTGTAAGTGTGCACCCCAGCCTGTAAGAGATGCTTCCATTGTCAGAGTGATGTGGGGAACAGGGTCTAGAAAAGGCTACCCCTTTAACAGGTTGTTAGTGTTACACCACTGCAGAGAGTGATGTGTGTGGCTGTGTATGAACACAAGATCTTCTAACTGACCCTGTGACTGAGACCCCTGTTGCGCTAGGCATTCCGGTAATGGACGCATGTGAAGTCAAGAATGGGGTACTATGGCAATAGAGGAAGTCATCATGCCTAGGAGCCGGACTGCTTGTACTGATAGTTGCCGATTGTTCTGAAAACTGGATATCAATATTTGGGGTTTTGAATTCTTGCTGTATTGGATATGCTAATCCTAATTGTGCGTTTAGGATTGCCCCGAGACTATTTTGGATTTGAGGTTGAAGGTGAGATTTTTTTTTTGTTGACCCTTGGTGTTATTATATGGGACTTAACATGGTCTTTGAAAATTTAGTCTGAGGCAACATCCCTTTTAGCATTGGCAAGTATTGTGTGCCCCTATGTGTGGATGATGTTTCAAAAATCCTCCCCTAGACGTTTTGTATAATTGGACTTTATGGAAATAAGCAGCCCTGCCTAATAACTCCTGGTATGTGGTGGAATCAGGAGGTGAGGGGCATGATGGATAGAAGTTAAGAACAGTGTCCCCTGGAGGGTCCACATTGTATGCATTACAGGGGTAATCGTGGGGTGGTTTACCAAATGTGTCATCCTCTGCATCATGTCCACCATTCCCATCACCAGGGGTACACCTCCCCCCCTCGGTGAGATGTCTAGGGGATCCTCAATAGACTGTGGTGGAGATGCAGAGTCTAGTGGAAGTGGTAGCTTTGTCCAACCTTTTTTATTTTTGGTAGTGTTGGAGCTGCAAGCTTTGTGAGGATGCATCCAGTGTGAGATTGAATACGAATCTGCCTCAGTTTAGCATTTAGTTTCTCCTGTAGTTTATGGAGAATTGGTTCGACCAGAGTTTGAACAGTCGGTCGATGTTGGCTTGGGAGTTCTGTGCCAAAGCAGTGGATGTTGAAGCTCAGCACCAAGGGGTGGGCAGGGGCCGACCTGTTGATGCTAAAGGATTCGGCTGGTGCTTCGGAGCGGAGCCGGAGGACAGGGCTTCCAAACTAGTCGCTCGGTGCAGACCATGGCTATGAGGCCGAGGTGGTCTGAAGGTCTCTGGTTCTAGAGGTGCCAAGTGTCTAAAGGTGTTCAACATGTGGTTGAGGGGCAGAGCTTACATTACTTATGGCTTCAGCCTCCGGTATGTTCGCCGTTACTTCGTAATCTTGTTCGGATTTCAAACTGTCAACGGATAACACCTCTTCCTCAGCTATGGAAGCCTGTGGGTGGTGTTTTTCACTGAGGTATTCGTAGTCGGAGGAGCCTTCGGTGTTCCTTCACTGTATTGCAATCCGCCTCTTTGTTCCAGTGACAGAGGTTACAGACCTGATGAGTCAGTCCATGGGTATTTTGCGTGGCAGCGGGGTAGAAACGGAAATGCATCTGTTCCATTACCAGCAGGGCTGTTCTTGGAAGACCTGGTAGAATTTAAGTTTGAATGCCCCCAAGGGAAAGGCCCTGTAGGGGCTCCAGTAGAAGCGAATAGACGCAACAAGAAACTGTCCCTCGGTACGCAGAGTGGTAAAGCACAATTGAAAACAATACTGGTGCGGGTTAGAGTGGATTGGGAACCAAAGAGAGATAAGTAACTGTCTTTACCCGAAGCACAAGCACACACATCCAAACCAGATAGCTGAAAGAAAACCAAATCCAACAAGGGAGTCGATGCCTAGGCGCATTATCACCAAGAGAATTCATCACTCAATCTAGGGACTCAAAAGACTTCTTCAAAGAAAAACTAGCACACAACCAGATGAAACACTTGATGGCAGGAGTATGCAAAGTATTTGTATCTACAGCTACACATGCCTCGAACTTTTAACTTCCATAAAAGAAACAAAGTCCAAATGTAGAAATCTTAATCGCAACTTCGTCTGACTGCTGCCCAACAAACCCTCCTCCTCCGACACCGCCGGCAGACTTGCCACGCTGAACTTTACCTTCAGACATTTTTTTCTTGAAATTTCTTCAAAGTTCGAAATTAAGCAGAGACTGGGCCCACATTGTGCACTCACGGTTGGCGATAACTTTAGACTTTTGCCCTTGTCTTGCGTGACTAGATGGTCAGTGCGAATGGTGCTCTGATCTTTTAGGCACTAGATTTTACTAAACACTTTATAAATCTGATTCTACGGATTGTAGTTGTCATTTTAATGTCAAATACTTTATTAAATTTCACTCTATTTTTCTAAATTAGTGTGGGATTTTTCCTTGGTTGGGTTTTCACTTTATTACTGTTTAAATGCTGCATAAATACTTCACATTGCCTCAAAGTTAAGCCTGGCTGCTTTTGTGCCAAGCAGTCAGAGGGTTAAGAACAGGTTAATCTAGGGACTTTGTGGTTCACCTTGACAGACTGTTGATCGAGCAGGGTTTCACCCCCACAACCAACAACCTAATTTCTCACTAATATTTAATATACCAAATGAAATCCAGATTGATCAAGCCAATCAGCCACAAATGTATTTTAGTATAAAGCCAGCTAAGTTTACTTCTAAGGTTGAAGAAACTCAAACGTTCAACAACATCTGACTATGAAAAATCCTCCCCTAGTTCGGATTACTGGAGATGGAAGCCATACATGTGACTTTGGTTTTGTTATGTACTGCCAATGATTGACAATATACCGCTGAAGGTAGGAACAGCCGTGCAACATTTACTGTAAGAAAGGCAATCTTTGGTTTTAAGAACTCTTCTGAAGGCACAATGGTCAAGGATGAGCCATATGACTAGGAACAGAATTCAGCAGTCGCTACTGCAACAAGCATTGGCATAGCCAATAGGTCTCGCCTTTGGGACTTTATAAGTGTTTGGCTAGAGCTATTGGTTTTGCCAATGTGTTTAATGTATGTTGTAGAGCAACTAGTTGGAGCCAAAGAAACGGAAAATTGATAGGGTATAAAAATATAAGCTGCCTTTAACTGAATTGTACTCTAAATGTTGCCCTTTGAAACAAATAGGACGAGAAGCTAAAATAAAACAATGGAAAACAAACGAGAGGCAAGCAAGAACTAAACTGAGCAATAACCACTGTGGTTGCAGAATAGAACCACCTAGAGGAAAGCCTACTTCCACATTGTATGAACATCTGGACTCCACCTGGTAGTATGTGGCGATAGAGTAGATACTGAAGCTCTCGCAGAGCAGCGTCCTCGGGGAGGATAAAGTTATTTTCAGAGCTGGAAAATAAAAGGATTTCAGACTTGTGCTGCTATGAGAACAATGAAAATAGGCATTTGTGTCTGAAAGAAAGGTGCATCTGGGTCACTTGAGGGCACTAGGAAATAATGACAATTAAACAACCACCAACATCAACTGCTGCAACCAGAAGCTGGCTGAACAGAACGTGCACACAGGCTAAACCGCATGCCTCGGTTTTTAACCCTTACTGTCTGCAGGTTATTTTTATGCACCAAAAGCCTGTGTCACTGCCAGCAGGCGTGTTATCTGTCAGCAATTGTCTTTCGACCTTGGATTTTGGTGTAGGGTAGGCCATGACAGAGTGGGGCCTTTCAAGGTTTTAAATCACAGTTAGTGGGATGGCTGCAGCTTATTTAGTCACCGTAGCAATAAAAGGACAAAGACCCATAAGTGCTGTGCAGGGACCGTTACGAGAACCATGTTCAAGTACAAACAGTGTTGTGAGGAATGCTTGCGGCATGCAGCGCTTTATAAAAATGTGAAGAGACCCGTAATCCACCAGTTTTGCAAGCCCAACTCTTTCAAGCATGTTGTGGTAGGAGGGTGTAAGGAAACGGCAAAACAATCTGTACTAAAAGCACGCTGTACAAAGTCCTTAAAAGACACTCAGGATGAGCAGAGCAGGTGCTTCGCTGCCCCATAGATAGGCAACACCATCACTCAGGCTAGGCTAGTATTACAAATGGTCTGTGTCAAATGGATACCTATATTGCGCTCCCTAATGCCTATCCTAAACGCCGACCATTAACCAATCAGTGTCAACATTAAAGCTATTATGCATATGGCCACAAATCTTGCTTTCAGTACACGAATACTACTCTAGGACCTCTGGAAGTCGCTGAAGAAACAAAACAGCAAGACCCTCACCGGCCTGTTGCGGCTCCCGCTGCCCTGAACTGGTGAGCACGCGTGCGTGCTCAGTCTTCCCAACGGAATACCGAAAAGGAAGCCTATGGACAGAGGAGGCCTACACATGGCTTTCCTGACACTCTCGCTCTCTCTCCACCTCCCACCACCGCTTCCTTACCCAGGTTCTGTGTCAGGAGGATGGTGTAGGGCGGGCTGTCCTGCTGAGGAGCATTACTCTGGCACGGGCAGCACCGCAACAGCAGGGCGAGCAGCCACAGTACCAGGTACGGCCAAGCATCACCAGTCCTCCGCTGGTGGGACAATGCAGCTCGGGTGAAAACAGCTGCCCGAATTGAGCGACTTTGCCAGTGGCAGCTGTAACTGTACCTACCAACTACTGCTCCACGGAATAGACAGGGTAAAGCAGCAGCATTTTTTGGCATACTTTTGGCGCGCATGTGTACGATGTAAGGAATCGTGCGCATGCGAGTCAAACAAGCATTTCAAAGAAAAGTAGGGCGCGCCGTAAAATCAAATAGTAACAGGATACAGGATAATAGGTTAAGCAAGGGCGGCAGTGTTCGGAAAGGCAATAAATTGCTTTACCAGATAACAAGCAAAAGCGAAAGCATGTGACCAAGGAGGAATGCAGCTGCCAGCCTGCTCGCTCCTGAGAGCAAACATTTTAAGAAGAGGTGGGACATGCACCCGCCTTTGACCAATTGCGTGCTTTCATTTTTTTAAATGAAACACGCAAAGGCCAATAGAATGTGACAACCACACGCACAAGCTTTCTGAATGTCTGGAGTGATTCCAAGAGGCCCTTCTCCTAGAGCAGCGCATGCGCACTGCGCTAGGCTCGACCTAAAGATTAAAAAATTGTGCCCATATGTATAGGAAGGCTTCAGTTTTGAAGTGAGCAGTAGATGAAGACAAGTGCAACATGCTTCCAGGATGTTGGGGTTTGTTCTGGAGGTTCACGGAGCTCAGATGCAATAACTGTGGACAAGGCCTTGAAACTAATTCTTTCCTAGTGCCAGTGTACATTCTGCAAAGCCAAGAAAAAGGAAGGACAATCAAGTTTATCCTTGTTGCCACATTCTGATGTTTTGCTAATTGCTGTAGCATGCATTTGGCAAGCTCAAGTACATGCTACTTGAGTACTCCATCACGGAGTAGGAGGTTTGCCACATCCCTGAAAGTGATAAACACTTTCTAGCATTCTCAGATAAGAGGCCAGTTTGTACCACAGTGGACATATGTGGGACCAGAAGCAGCTTTAAGTCGGCTCCCACTATAGTTCTCATCTGATCTGTCAGATGGTATAATGGCAGATGTACGGCTGGGCCTTCACCTACACCCCCCCCCCCCCACAAGCTGGGTTTTAGTAGGATTTAACATCAATTTATTCTGGGTCGTCTAGCTGGTTAATGGCCAACAGACTACCCATGTATTTGGTAACTTCAGAGTTAGACTTTCATTTCTTCAAACCGGTTAAGAAACTGTCCAATGTGTCGAAGGAGATTGACCAGTAATGCAAAATCAGTGTGCCAACAGTTGCTGTTGACTTCTCGTTAGAATTCAAAAACAATTTTATCCCCAATCTAGTTCCTATACATTCTAATGCCCCCACCATATCTATGATACGGTAGCCTCATAAAATGACCACCTGCTCAATAAGGAAAATGCTACTTACCCAGTATGCATCTGTTCTTGGCATATAGAGCTGTAGTCATATGCTGTGCATAGATTGCCATCTAGTGTTGGGTCCGGATGTTTGCACTTTGTTTTTCTTCGAAAAAGTCTTTCCAGTTACGAGGTAGGAGACTCCTCCTTTCAGCGATAGTGCACATGGGCATAGACTCCATTGTTAGATTGTTTTCCCGCAGAGGGCGATAATGGAGTTAGTAAAAGGAGATGTCCATGAATGCATGCATCTAAGTAAGATGTTACTGCAACAGGTATAGGTACCCGGGGAGGCGGGTGGGCGCATATGACTCTACAGCTCTATATGCCAAGAACAGATGCATACTGGGTAAGTAGCATTTTCCGTTCGAGGCATACGAGCTGTAGATCATATGCTGTGCATAGACTACAGAGCAGTTATCTCCCAAAGCGGTGGCTAACCTGTAGCAGTTGCTTGAAATAGTGTACGTAAAACTGCTTGGCCCACACTAGCTTGCTGTCTTGCTAACATCTACACAATAGTGTTTTGTGAATGTGTGAGGTGTAGACCATGTTGCAGCTTTGCATAGGTCTATGGGTATATTTCCTAAGAATGCCATAGAAGCCCCCAGTTTGTGTAGAGTGTGCTCTAGGGGGAACTGTTAATGTTAGTTTTGCATAGCATATTTGAATACATTAGACTATCCACCTTGCAATACCTGATTTTGATATGGGATTGACTGTGGTGGAGCAAATGCGACAAAAAGTTGGTTTGTCTTACGGAAAGGTTTTGTCCTTTCCATGTAATAAAGTAATGCTCTCTTCACATCTAAAGTGTGTAGGGCACGTTTTGCCACAGAATCTGGTTGAGGGAAGAACACAGGTAACTCAACAGATTGATACCAAAGGCAGAAATGACTTTAGGAAGGAATTTTGGATTGGTTCGAAGATCTACTTTATGTTGGTGCATTTGCAAAAAGGGTTCTTCTATAGTTAGTGCCTGAAGCTCACCGACTCGCCTCAGGTGATGTAATAGCTATGAGGAAAGCTACTTTCCACGCGAGAAATTGCAGTTCACATTTGTGCAATGGTTCGAAGGGTGGACCCATTAGCCTGGTGAGAACAATGTTGAGATTCCACACTGGAGCAGGTGGATGTCTTGGAGGAATGACTAGTCCTTCCATAAAAGCTTTGATGACAGGCACTCTAAAGAGATAGATGTTGTCTATTCTGGAGGTATGCAGCTATTGCAGCCAAATGTAAGCATATGGTCGTGTACGCTAAATTGGAACGCTGTAGATGTAACAAATAATGTTTTGAACAGAAGCATCAAGCGGGTTGATGTGGTTGTTAGTACAGTATATTACAAACAGTTTCCACTTTGCATTGCAGGCTCTTGTGGTAGGACGTTTAGCCTCTTTGATAATATTCATGCAGTCTGGCGGTAGGTTAAGGTAGCCAAACTCTAGGACTTCAGGTGCCAGATCGAGTTGACTGGGGTCTGGATGTCTTTTGTCTCCATGGCTCTGTGTGAGGAGACTGGGTGTAAGACGTAGCTTTTGATGAGGAACTACTACTGACAGTTCCAACAAGGTTGTGAACCAGGGTTGACATGCCCACGTGGGAGCAACTAGGATTAGTGTCAGGGACGTTTGTTTTAGTTTGCGAACCACTAATGGAATGAGTGGGAGAGGCGGAAAAGCGTAAGCCAATATCCCTGACCAGTTCATCCATAGTGCATTGCCTTTGGACAATGGGTGTGGATACCTGGACGCGAAGTTTGGGCATTTTGCGTTTGTGTGTTGCGAACAGATCTATGTCTGGGAAGACCCACATTTGAAAGAATGGGAGAACTTTAGGGTGTTGTTCCCATTTGTGGATTTGTGTCTGACGACTGAGCAGATCTGCCATCTGATTGTTTACTCCTGGAAGGTGTTCCGCTAGGAGATACGTTTTGTGATGTATGGCCCATTTCCAGATGGTCTGTGCTAGCTGTGACAGCTGGAGAGTGTGTCCCCCTGTTTTTGTATGTAATACATCGCTGTCATGTTGTCCGTACGAATCAAGACAGCCTTGCGTACTAGATCAACTTGAAACGCTTTCAGCGCCAGAAAAATTGCTAGCAGCTCTAGGTGATTTATATGAAGTCGTTTCTGCTGCAAGCTCCATATGCCCTGAATTGTGTGGGTTTGAGATGTGCTCCCCAACCAGTCAGTGATGCGTTTGCTGTCAGTACCATCTGTGGAACCGGGTCGCTGAAGGGACGCCCTTTTAAAAGGTTGTGTGTGTTCCACCACTGCAGAGAGCAATGGGTGCAGCCGTCTACCAACACTAGATCTGATAACATACCCGGAGCCTGGTTCCACTGACTTGCTAAGCATTCCTGTAGGGGACGCATTTGAAGTCTTGCGTAAGGGACTATTAGAATGCAAGACGCCATCATTCCCAGTAACTGCATGAACACACGAGCTGGTAAAGAGTGTTGAGGCTGAAACTGAGACAGCAGTACTTGTATATTCCGGACTCTGACCGGAGTTGGGTATGCTAGAGCTTTTTGTGCTTCTATAGTAGCTCCTAGATATGCTTGAGTGTTGGACGGTTGGAGATGGGATTTGGACAGATTCTGTGAATCCCAGCTCGTGGAGCAATTGCACAGTTGTGTGTGGCGTAGACAGCTGTCGTGCGAGCTGGCTTTTATGAGCCAGTCGTCCAAGTATGGGAAGACGTGAACAGGTCTACGTAGACGGGCTGCGACCACTGCTAAGCATTTTGTGAAAACCCTGGGTGCTGTTACTCCGAATGGACTGTTCCCACAAGGAACAGGGTCAAGACTGATTTGCATATGGCTGGGTCCAAACTGGGGTGGTGTGGTGAGCAAAAGAATGATGGATTTAACCCAGATCCTTGTGACTGGGGGTGAATGTTTGCATTGTCCAGCATTCCGTCCATCAATTGTTTCTTTTGCGTTACTCCGAATGGGAGCACCTTTAATTGATAATGCTGGCCTGCTACCACGAACCCGAGGTATTTGCGGTGTGCAGGATGTATTGGGATATGAAAGTAGGCACCCTTTAAATCCAGAGTGGAGAGAAAGTTGCCTTGCTGAAGGAGCGGAAGCACTTTGAGTGTTACCATATAAAAGTGGTCCGACTGAATGTACAGATTTAGTTCTCGGAGGTCTAATAAGCCTGAGAGCGGTCCTTTTTGGGAATTAGAAAGTAGAGTGAGTACACACCTGCCCCTTGGTATTGTAAAGGGACCGGTTCTATTGCACCTTCCTGCAACAAAGAGAACCTCTTGCTTTAGAAGGGTAAGCTATTCTTGTGACATGAGGTGTGACCTTGGAGAAATGTTTGTAAGCTCCAGGCAGTAACCAGATTGGATAAAAGCCGTCCCACGACAGGAGTGGAATGATCGGGGGGGAAAGGGTATGGAAAGGAAGTCTGTTTGGTGTTTGCAGGGGAAGTGCATGTTGAATTACCTCTGCCTCTTCCCTTTCCGTTGTTTCCTCTATATCCACTTCTGAAGTAACCTCTTGAAGAGGGCGAGTGATTGCCTCGTTTGTAAGAGGAGGGGTTTTCTGTAGATATATTTTTTGGAGCCACCCCTGTAGAACGAGCGACAAAAGGATCCTCTGTTGGAAGGGGATTGTAAGGCCCCCATGGATTTTGCAACCTCAGTATCCTTTCATTTTTTCCAGTGATGTATCAACAGCTGTCTCAGCGCAGAGCCCGAAAGCGGGGCGCTCAAAACTCTCGGTGCCGACCTTGGCCCAAAGGCAGAGGAAGGACCGGAGCCTTTTTATGGAGGGGAAGGAAGTCTCTGTACTCATGATCCGTTGGCCCGGTGTGAGGTCTTCGGCACCGGAGTCGGCTTCAGACATGGAGATGTGCTCCTCCTCGCATTCGGCTTCCTGCGCGTGGGATTCTTCATGTTCGGAGTTGTCCCCGACAAGATCTGGTGCGGAGCCGCTTTGTTGGTGCATTTCGTGACGTCGAGCCAGACGGTCACAGAGCGTCGTCTTTGATCGAAACGACCGACACGTGTCGCAGTCTCTTGTAGTGTTCTGGGGATAGGCAAAGGTAGCACACTTCGTGCAAGTCAGTGCGCGAAAACTTAACACGACACCCTGGACAGAACTTGAATGGAGTCCATTCCAGAGACTATGGCGCGGGTAGGCCCAACGGCCTTCCACGAACCTTACGATCGAAGGCTTTCGAGTGTAGACGATACGCGGAGATAGGGAAACGCGATCGATAAACAATACCGTCGAGGGTAGTGGATTGCGCAAAGGGGGCCTGAAGAACGGTACCGGAGCGCAACAATTCACATCCGAACCCGATGGCGGAAAAAAACAATCCAACAATGGAGTCGATGCCCAGGCGCACCATCTCCGAAAGGAGGAGTCACCCACCTTGTGACTGGAAAGACTTCTTCAAAGAAAAACAGAGTGCAAACATCCGGACCCAACACTAGATGGCGATCTATGCACAGCATATGATCTACAGCTCATATGCCTCGAACCTACATTTTCCAGCTTCTGGACAGGTTAAGACAGGTTTCAAGTCTGAGAGACCTCAGTTCAACTATCAAAGAGGAGGGCTACAATTTTAGTACTTCACGCACTGAAACCGTTCCTGATCACATGGAGAACAGAAGGAAGAATGTCCAATTCCAGAATTATGATTGCGCACTAGTTTCATCTGGAGATCTATAGCTTTTTAGGTCGAGCATGGGCAGCGCATGCGCTGCGAGCCATGCTGTATTTGAGTACATACTTGAAGCCCTGCCCACTCTCCGCCCATATTTGACATTGGCATATGTCATGGTCCTTCCTAAATGCTAGCTCCCGATTCTTTAATAGGCTTTTTAGTCCCTCCTTAGTACCGCCTTGCCTTCTGTAACCTCCCATCAGGACGGGACCTTTTAAGTGTGTCCTTTCGATATTGCCTGCATTAACCCTTCCGGAGAAATTTTTGCCCAATTAAATTTAAAGAGCACCAGCTTTAGCAATGGCGGCAGTTTATTTTTTCAATTGGTATTTGCAGCGTGCTTTCACTTAATAGGCTGCTGCGGAACGTGGGCGCTGTGTTAATGAAGGCAGCATCCAAGGATATTTCCCTCATTGTCACCCCACTGTCCCCAAGCCCCGCCCCCCTCCCCCCCAACGGCCCTTCGTGTGGCTTGCGTGTACAGACCGTCAGCTTCACAGTTTAATATATCAGAGTTGGAAGCTATTCTATTCACTACTGAATGTTAGTTACAACTAAAACAATAAAAGCGTGCATGTTGTACACACTTAGGAGCTTGCTGGTTGTGCCGGCTTCCACTCAACCACGCAGCCTCAATATTTTGGCAAATCAACCCCCTCTCAGGGCTGTGATTTATAACTGCGTTACACTTAATGGTTTTCTTCTTGTTAAAGCATTGCACGCCACGTTTATAAAGATAGCCTGAGCCCTCCACATGGCATGCAGATTTTCCACTCTCCGATGCAGCTGCCCACAGAATACAAGCATTTTCAATGCAGTAGGTCTCACATTTGCGAGTGTGAGCTATTGCCATTGAAATTGACAATGCCTTGTGTTTTTCAAAACCGATAAAAGGCAGTCATTTACAATGCCAATAGCTTAAACTCACATACAAGACCTATTGCATTGCAAATGCTTGTTCTCTTACCAAATACGACATCATTGATCCAGCTAAAACATTTCAAGAGGCCCCAAAACAAAAACACATCCTGAACTAAAATTAGTTGAGATAGAAGGGACAGTTAGGCACATTCTATTTAGCCCAAATTCAAAATTATTTTATTGCCAAAAAAAAAATAAAAAAAAAAATTGCCCAATCACACTGCACAGGACAACGAAAGTTTTAGTTCCAGACCTCAGTGAACCCTCCAGATTTCTTTTTGGGGGTTAGATGAAGTCTGATGGCAGAAAGCAAAAGTAGAAGACTTTAGTTTTGAGCGTTAGCGGAGAATACAATACCTTCCCACACTGACAACCAAGCATGCACTTGGTTTTGTGATACTCCTCAAGTTAATTATTAAAATGTTTTTATCTTCCATAGCTGGTTGAACCTTAGTTTTCCCTCAATAGAATTGCCTAGTCAAACCCAGCTTACAGTAAGGTATTGTGTTGATCAAACATCCTCAGTGCCTGTCCCATGTGGAGTAATGGATTTTAACTTTTGATCAAGTGCTTGACCGTTAAGGTGTTTTTAGCAAGCTTGATATTGAAGGAGATGGCTTACCTGGAAGCCTTACGTTACAGTTCATGAACATGAATGGGGCTGGCTGTGAGATCAGATAACAATATCGTAGGATCATCCATGTCGTAGCTATGGTCCCTGACCACTTGAACAAAATTAAACATTGAGGCGGCTTAACATCTTGGAGTAATAAATGTGGCCTGCCTATCACAAAAACTAAATAAATCTTATTTGAGACACAGGAGACTAGTGCAACAAACACGCCTAGGAAAGGTGCATGTTGGGATGGGCCCGCATAACATAGGATGCCACAGATTGAGACTACACTGAATTAGGAGAATGTCTGCTGTACGAATAGGATTCAAAGGGAGTTTGCCCATCCTGACAGTCTGCTGCACTGTACCACCAACCCAGCTTTTACATGGTTTCACACATTGTAAGTGCTTTGAAATAAAAAAAATGTAAGGGGGGGGAGATTACAGGGGACGGCCAGATCTCCGCTAGGACAGGCAGGTACAATTTATAACCGAGGATTAAGTCTCGCATTTCAAAATTGCATGCAATAGCGGACCTAATATTTAATACTATTAAAAACTTTATTTGCTCTCCAATTAAAAAAAAAAACAGTTTACATTTGAAGACTTTATTATATGTGGTGATGAGCACTCAGGCCAGTTCTGGCAATCTAACTACTGGCACTTGCTCAGGGTAGCATTACAACCAATCATGTTTTTTGCCCACCATGCCACCTCAGGTTAGACCCAGCTACATGCAAGTCAGCTTGATCCGGCTACAATACAGCACAGCCCGAACTGCCAAGTTCCTCTGAATTAGGGCACAAGCAATACAAGACTGGTTTCTGCCTGTTTGGAACCAAGCTGCACCCGACTGAAGATGCCCAGTGTCCTGGTGAGCATGGGACCCTCGTCAGAGCATATCCTTGGCCACTTAGGGAATTATACCAAACCTAAAAAAACAGGCACATGGTAATACTTGAGCTCACGGACGGCATCTCATTTTTAGGTCTCGCCTGAGCCAGCGCATGCGCTGGTCTGGCGAGACATTTAGTGAGTGGGCTTTAGAAATCCGACCACAAGCTTTTGCTTGTGGCCTAAAGCTTGCGGTTACACGCGCACAGCCGCTATCTGGCTTTCCTCGAGGCGCCATCTGTCTTCTCTCGCTTGCTCTCCCAAGCGCCTCGCTCCGCCCCTCCCCCACCACAGAGCGCGTCTCGCGGCCGTGCATCTTGTTTACATTACTGTGCTCGTCCACCATGCACAACCTCAGACGCTCTCGGACCCTTAAATCTCCCGGTAAACGCGCTTCTTTTTTCTTTTACCATGGCGCCCGTTTCACAGGCCGCCATACACATGTTAAAGTGCACGGGCACCGTGCTTTATATTCTACCACGGCACCCGCTTTCACCATTTAAAAAAAATCATGTGCTCTGGCGCCCGCTGGCTAGCACGGTTTCATTTTTTTTTTCTTTCTCAATCTTTGTGACCTCGGACCCTCCTGCACCCTTGGATTTCTGACAAACTTTTTTTTGTATTAACCATGGAGCCCGTTTCACGGCCGCAATACATGTTAAATTGCAAGGCGCCGTGCTTTGTATTCCAATTCTTTCAGCTATTTGGCGGCATCGAGTGCGAGTTCCCGCTGTTCTTCATCTTCATGATGATTGATGGTACGTAGGATGGAACACTTATCTTGTTAGCGAGCAACACGGGCTTGGGTCATCTTAGAGGACAGAAATAAAATGTGTTTTATACTTCCTGGAAAAATAGGATCCATAACTTAGCGATAAAAGTCAGAGTGAGTTATGTCCGTCTGTGTCAGCAGTAACATTTTAAGAACGGTTTCTGTTACTGCCTTATAAATAATGTTTTAAAAGCGCATGAGTTTTGGCATATCATGGCACTGGCTGGCAGAGTGATTATTACATTAACAAGCATTTGCAATGCAATAGGTCTCGCATTTACCAGAGTTTAAGCTATTGGCATTGTAAATGCCAATGCCATTTATTTAGGTTTTAAAAAAACAAAAATAAAAGGCATTGTTATTTGCAATGTCAATAGCTCAAACTCACGTAAATGCGAGACCTATTGCATTGCAAATGCTGGTTAGATGTTGACTTGAGTAGCCAGTCCAACAGTCATGGTTTACTCTTTAAGAGTAACTTGGGAATAAAACCGCTAGAAATAGCCAGTGCACATCACTTGCAAAAAAAAAAAAAGTCAAGCAGTGCCTTTCATTTTGAATAGGCAGAAGCCGTATTAATCAAACAATATGCTCAGTAGTTTTGAAATGTTCTATGTCCTCAACCATTCTCTTCTGAATGCGTATTTAGTTCTCATAACTATGCTGGGAGTTAATCATACTTGCACTGATCAAGGCTTCAATACAAGTGGCTACTTATTTGTATTATGGCCAAATGCAGTACCAGCTTCAAGAATTCTTTGGATCACAGTTTGATGTCCAATTAAGTTTTGCTCAAACGTTTTTGTCTGATAGCTACACAGAGCGCACAGGAGACTACGCTTCTCAGCAATTTCCCAGGTTGCGGGTCCAGGATGTGGAACAAACGCCAAGGGTGGTACATGAACACCAGTCACAGCTGCCTGCCCTGGTAAAAGGGAGTAGGGCTCAGGTGGACATTGCACACTAGCTCTCATAATGGCTGGGCATAACAGGAGTACAGCCAAAACAAGATGTCCTTACATGATCAAAGAGTACAGAAATAAGTTAAGCAAATTCAGGCTGCAGATACATCATGCTCCCACTCAGAGTACAGAAAAGTTACCATACTCTGGTAAAACGAAGAAGGCACCCAACTTTGAGCACCACTCATGCCAGGGGCAGGGTTTGTAGGCTGATTGTCTTGGCCTATCAGATCTACTCATGGCAAGTGGCAGAATGCCAAATTCTAACTGGAGAGCAGTCCACCTGCTGGTTTCGTAGCAGCAGAGTATTTTCCCCTGCAGAAGAGGGGAAAACAGTATTAATAACCCTATGGAGCACACTATAACTAGCTCCATAAATAAGGAGGAATACTGACAAGATTACACCACACGCTTCCCAAGCACTGATAATGTTATGCAAATAACCAGGTAAAATGAGGAAAGGGCCCAAGCTAGGTTACACAACACAAATTTACCCTGGAGAGCTAGTAGGCTAGTGTGGCCTGTACCCCACAAATCAGTGACCTAACAGTACATGGTTATGGTATTTGTTATGTTTTAGTAGCACCAAGAAGCTTTGGTGCACATTAAGCTTCAAGGATGAAATTATGAGCTATTCAACCTAACCATTATGGCACGAAGACTTGAGTAAGTTCCAGCTTACATCAAATAATTTAGCAACTGATTTTCACTTTTGTAAAGTGGAAGGAAAAAAAAAAAACTCCCAATACTTAAAGCAACATTTATGAATATATTCCTTTCCAAACCAGAACGATGTGGTGAGTGCAAAGGACTGGCATGCAATTGACAAGCACTTCATTTAGAAATATTAGCTTCTTATTGCCAAAAGGGGGAATGTAATCAACTTCCTATAAGCTAGTACATATTCAGACTCGAACGCTAATTGGATATGGCCAAATGATTTTAGGATTTAGGCTAAAGTGCATGCGTCTGAAGAGAAATCAGATACCTATTTTCTAATCGAATAAGCTATATCTAGAAAACTGTTGGGGGGAATTACCGAAGATTGAGCACAGTAGCCGAAGATATGCAGAAGACAATTGCCTAGCTTTAGATATACAATAATTACACAATATCAGTAACGGGTCAGAGAAATATAGTAAGGTGAAGAGTGAAATGGGGGAGGTCTACGTGTGGTAATAGAGTTCATACAAAACTGAGAATGCAAGTGAAGAAAAAAGGAATTGTGAATTACATTCTGTGAAGCAATAAGGTTCATTGAGAAGGCAACTACTCAATGGCACAGACCTGCTAAGCACATTTTCTGCTAAATGAATTTTAGGAACTATCAAGATTTCATACCACCTTACAAATAAACAAAAACCTGCAACAAAAAAGCCGCTAAAATACAGACCTGCTTGTCCTTTTGCTGGCTCCGATCACCTGATGGCCAGAGACGCCAAGAATCATTGTCAATAACATCAGCAAGGACAATTTCTTGTTTTGATACATCTACGCCAAATTCAATCTGTTTAAAGACAGAATATGGATGTGAATGCAGGAACAGAACACTTAGGAACCCATAAAGTCACAGCTCTAAATAGCCAGGGATGCGGAATTCCTATAGCCCGACGCCTGGGACATATTGTTTGAGGTCAAGGGCAACAAGTTAGTGTATTTTGTCCTTGGGACAAGTAGGCCCAACCCCCTGCAGCACAAGCCATTTGGCTTGCCTTGGGACAAGTAGGCCCAACCCCCTGCAGCACAAACCTTTTGGCTGCCAGTTTATAGTACCACATTCTGGATCAGGGAAAGGCATTGCCAGCAGTTCAGGTAATTTGTGTCCATGTGTTAATGCTGTTCAAACTTGTATTTATGGTTCAATAATGCAAAGGCTTTATTATTAGGGTGAGCGCTCGAAGTAAATGTTGCAAGCTCAGACTGCACTACTGACAGTAGTAGAGTATAAAAATGTGTACACGCGTTTTCAATTTTTAGCAATATGAGGCTATGTATACTGCTCCCAGAATGCTCTCCGATTAGATGCAAATATTTGCAGAAGCTTGAAAGCAAGATTGATGATTCTTTGCTTTCAAAATAAAATTCACAAAAGAAAGTGATTTTTTTTTTGCTAAACTACTGAAAAAATGTAGGTACCATTTCTTTGCTGCATCATTTAGTAAAAGTGTTGATGCACGCTAGTATTTCCCAAAAATATTTATAATGGAAAAATCAGTAACCAGTTTTAATAAGATTATGGGAAACAAAAATAAATAAGCATTGGTAAAGACCGGTCTGAAATTGTTGGTTAGCCTTTTGGTTTTGTCAATGCGGGACTTGTTTTGGCATGGCTTTTGTAAAACCTTATTGGTGTGGGAGCTGCCAGGCCCTCATAACAAACATTGGCAAAGACAAAAATTGTTTAGGTCTCAAAAAACACAGCACACATTGCACAGTAGTTCCTGGCACTGAACAATACGACTGTCGATATGCTCCTTGTGGAAGAACAGAATGCTGTCACTCACAGTGAAGCTAGCCGATAGACAAAATTTTAATAAACACAAAAGGTCATGGTTAACGCCAGACCTAATTAGGGGTCCAATTATTAAATAAAGTGCACCTATGTCCTTGGACTAAGGGCAGATATAAGACTTTCGTGAATTTACAAGACTTTACAGAAGTAGGCCAAGAAATAGTACTCCTAGAAAATATTTGTGATCTGCATTTTAGCATGAGCAAATATGCAGGTGTAGATTTGCTCATGCGAAAATCTGAGTGTTTGC
The DNA here is from genome assembly GCA_963921515.1 of Calotriton arnoldi. Classification (NCBI taxonomy): domain Eukaryota; kingdom Metazoa; phylum Chordata; class Amphibia; order Caudata; family Salamandridae; genus Calotriton; species Calotriton arnoldi. Next base: position 142,872 of record CAWUFW010002845.1, read on the forward strand.
AAGTTCACTTTCCCTCCAATCACTCCCCCCCCCCCACCCTGGAAGAATTTATGTCTGCCATTGTCAGGAGTAAATATCCAACCTCTCTCAGTATGGGAAAAAGATTAGCGAAGAGTTGGTGAAAACCCTTAAAACATGCAAGTTAGTAAAACCTGCAAAGACTCAAAAGGGCATTTCAACCCTGGAACGGTTGCTTACCATTACGTTTAGCCCCAGTATGTAGATCTGTGGAAACATGCCAACGTAAGGGAATTGCTAGTATTCAAACCAAACTATGAAAGGAGCCCTGGCATAATCAGAGACTATTTCTGAGCTCTTATATAATGAGATTGGCCATAATTTGTCACTGCATTGCATGGCACACAAGGGACAAGTGGATTTTGTTACAATACTAGTAGATTTATGAAGCAACCTTCCCCATGGACAAGTAGATATTTTATTAAATTCCACACCCCTGATGGCAAAAGCATATTTTTGGACAAGATCTTCTGGTTTTCCATACCTTCATGTCCACCAGTGTACAGTCCTGAGTTGCCCAAGCCTTCTCCAGGACCTCAAAAACTGCTAGCGTGGAACGGTTCATAATATCCACCTCAGTCTGGCCAATTTCAAGTCCAGCGCACACAAATTTTGCTGCCATCATCTGCGCTTCAGACCACTCAGGATCATTATTGGCATCATCCTGAAATAAAGTAAAGTCTGTGAAAGAACATATTAAAAAGTACAAACAGAACAAAATAAATGTTTGATAGCAAAAGAGCAGATAACGCTGCATATGAATAGTTCCAAATCCTCTATCGAGACCCAACATATCCTGAGCACATAACCCATCATGCACATGAGCACTTTAGGAAAATAGTGCTGTTTACCATCCCTTTTTCTAGCACTAGCAAAATGACAGTGAAGAAGTATGTTTTAGCCATTAAAATTTCATACAAGGCCGTTATTTACGACTGAACCTGTTCCATGATTTATTCATAAAAATGAATCTTGTGTTTTTCTTCGATATGAACATACATCAAGAGGTATAATAATAAAGGATTATTGAACAATTGTATGAAAACAACTTTTCAAACAGAAAAGCCCTGGGACGAATTAGAACCATAGAGGCATTTGCAGGTTAAAAGATGGCAATAACATTGCTACTTGGTATACACTTTACCTTAGTTTCCTTCTGATTGTTGTATAATACATAATGAATGAGTAATTGCGCTAGTAATCGTGAACAAGGCTCCTACCTTGGAGTGCCCACATCGTTCAAGAACTTAGCTGTGGAGAATATATATATATATATATCCTCCACACACTTCCCAAGGAAATAGGTCGCACTCCGGTTCGTGTTAAAAAGCTTGCAGTGCTTTTATTTTACCAAGTAGCAATTACTTCATATGGCAAACAACCAAAACCAACGCGTTTCGGTCTCAACTGAGACCTTGCTCACGGTAACGCCCTTTCCGGACACATGTTTTAACCTTTCCTCAAGTCATTACATCATTTCCTGTGTCTCATGAATGGGGCATTATGGGTGTTGTAGTACAAAAGTATAAATACTTTTTCTTGCATCATAAATATTTCAAATATTTTTTTATCTATACTTTTAAACTTATTTTTCCACCTATATACATAAGTTTAAAAGTATAGATAAAAAAATATTTGAAATATTTATGATGCAAGAAAAAGTATTTAGTTTTAATGGCAAAATGTGATATACTTTTGTACTACAACACCCATAATGCCCCATTCATGAGACACAGGAAATGATGTAATGACTTGAGGAAAGGTTAAAACATGTGTCCGGAAAGAGGGCGTTACCGTGAGCAAGGTCTCAGTTGAGACCGAAACGCGTTGGTTTTGGTTGTTTGCCATATGAAGTAATTGCTACTTGGTAAAATAAAAGCACTGCAAGCTTTTTAACACGAACCGGAGTGCGACCTATTATTTCCCTTGGGAAGTGTGTGGAGGATTAATGGCGACCGGGCTCGGCCGCGAGGTAACGCACAGCTAACCAGAGCGCCATGCCAGCGAAAGGAGCCACAGGAGAAGGATATATATATATATATATATATATATATATATATATATATATATATATATATATATATATATATATATTAAAAGAGTTTCGGGGTGATCCGTCAAGCGGGGGCTGAAGGGGAAAAAAAAAAAAAAAAAAACTCGTTTACCCCATGTTAGGTCTATGGGGAGGGAGCCGTGGAGCCCTACATGACCCTGGGGACTGCCACCCCCCAGGGCCGGCTCCAGCAATGTTGTGGGGTGCCCAACCCGGGACACTGCAGCTTGCTATAGCTTGGCAGGAGCACAGCTCCAGCAAAGCCATAGCAAACTCCGTTCTACTTTCAGCAAGCGAGAAAAGGAAATGCTCTTCGTTGCTGAAAAAAAGCACAGGTCTGTTCCCCTGCCTACAGTCAAGCGAGCAGGGAAACAAACATTGCTTTGGGATCCAGGGAGCAGTATGTTAGCAGCTCCCTGTGTCTCAAAGCGTGCTGGCTACCGCAGGCGGTGTGGAGCCGGGAGGGACCGAGGGGGCCTTCAGGCTCTCCCTGCGGTCCACAATGTTTCAAAAGTGGGTGCCCTGGGTGGGACCAGGGCACCCACACTACAGGCTGGGCCCCCATTCTTAAAAGATAGAAGTAGAAAAATAAAAGCCGGCAACTCGACTGACCATGTCATGAGTGATGCACTATGTGAGGTGATAAGCAGTGCATTGCGGGAGCGCAAGTTAGTCAGCTAACCAACTGCTGAATTTCACTGGTTTTGTACGAGTGAAACCCGAGCTTAACTAGAACATACATGAGTACTGTCGGTCACCGGTAGTTATAGTTCGAATGTAGTTTCCATAGGAAGAGCGTTTCTCATTTGGCAATAACTTTGGCATAGTTTGGCAAATGTTCGTGAAATTTTCCAAACTAGTTTGAGGCTCACTTCAAATGCGGTCTTGAAAATTGCAGGGCGATCTGTCAAGCGGGGGCAGAGGGGGGGAAAAAAACCTCCCTGGGGCCAAACTTATATGGAGATGGCAGCGGGCTGCGTGACCCACCCTCGGAACCACCCCCTCCGCAGGGCAGGCCCCTAGTCAAGGAGGGAGGGGGCGCGCCCCATCCCCCTCTCCTTGAGACATACATGTCCCTGGGGACTGCGGCCACCCCCCCCCCCAGGGGCCGGATCCAGCAGTGTCCCGGGATGTCCACCCCAGTGATATTCCATAGTGCAATGGCATAGCGGGAGCACCACTCCCACCATGCCATAGCAAACAGTTCTCCACTGAGCAAGCGAGAGCACGTCAGCAACTCCTTTGTGTTTTAAAAGCAATGCAGTCTCCTGTAGGAGGTGAGGAGCAGGCCAGGACTCTTCTTTCCCCCCCCCCACCCCCCACCCAGTCCTAAACGTGTAAAATGTGGGTGCCAAGGCACCCACACCACAGGCCGGGCCCCGGCAGATGTCCCTGGGGCCAACATCGGCCCAGATGTGGGGCCGTGCGGCCCCCTTACATTTTGTTAAAAACAAAATTACACACATCTATGCAGGCCCAGGGGAGTCAGTCCCCACGGCTGAAAAGGGCCCAGGGAGGGGGAGAAGGCACGCAGACCACTCCCTAAAATATATATATTTATTTTTATTAAGCCTCCAGCAAGTTGCCGGAGGCCACGCCCCCTTCACCACCAGTCTGCAAACACGCCTCCTAGTGCAGTGGTGGTTGGAGAATGAAGTCCCCTATGATGTTATGGTTCCAAGAGCCCATTCTGTTACCTCCAGTACCAGTGAGAAGACTTGGAGGCCACGTCCCTTTTCTCCACCACTCTGCAAACACGCCTCCTGGCGTGCTGTGGTTGGGGAATTAATTCCACTGTACTCCTGAGGGCCTCAGAACTAAAGTGGAGTTCTACCCCCAACAGATAGTGCACCAAGCGTGTTTGCATGGTGGTGGAGAAAAGGGGTGCAGGCTCTGATAACCTCTTAGCAATCCTGCTGTGTGGGACTTACTGGAGGTAACTTGAGGGGGTAGTTGGGGTAGTTGGGCCCCCCCCCCCAGGACGTCCTTGGGGGCCAACTACCCCTCCTATTATCTCCAGTAAGTCCCACGCAGCAGGATTGCTAAGAGGTCTTCGGAGGCCACGCCCCCTTTCTCCATCACTCTGCAAAAGCAGCTCAAAGTGCACTGCTGGTTGAGTCCACTTAACTCCTGAGGGACCTTGGGCCAAGAACCAGTCTTGGTACACCCTGTAAGTACTACACAGCAGGATTCTGGAGAGCTGGTCGGAGGCCCAGCCCCCTTTCTACACCACTCTGTAAATGTGACTACTAGTTAAAAAAACCTTTGTAACCTTTGTTTTTTCAGTGAATTGCTGAGACGTTCTAGTTGGGCTAACATTTCACTCGTACAAAAACCAGAGAAATTCAGTTGTTCTAGTTAGTGAGCCACCTATAACGCGCACCACCGCATTGCACTGCTTATGACCTCACATTACATCACCCATGACATGGTCAGTGACACTGATGACATCTCAAATGACACTGATGACACAGAATCTGACACCCATATAACCATTCATACACCCACTCCAACCACCATTATCAACACACACACAGATCATAGATCACACTCATCCACTCACCCATACTGCCACCCACACACCCATACAGCCACTGACATCCACTCATTCAGCCACTCACACCGAGTCAGTCACCCGAAGAGCTACACCTACTTTCCGATACAGTCAATCACAAAGCCACTTACTCACCCATACAGTTACACACAGGCGCAGATCTACAAGAAACTAACGCAGCGCCACAAGTCATTTTGCTGCGCCGCCCTAGTTTAAGCACAGGGATGCGACATTTACAATAATATGTCGCATCTGTGCTTCCCCCTGCGCTGGCGCACAAACTCCTGCCATGCGCCGGCACCCTTGCACCATGGGGCAAGGATGCCTGCGTCGTGGGGAGATGGTCTTTGTGCAGGAAGGTGCCCCTTCCTGCACAAAGAATCAATTGAGGAGATTTCCTCTTCTAAAGTGTGCTGTAGAATGCAGCACGCATTGAGAGAAGAGAAATAAAAACATCTCCTCTTTGCACCTCGCTACGCCACCCCTAGGGTGGGGTAGCATTCTGACGCATTTCCAGATTTACGATTTCTCGTAAATCTGGAAATGCATCAGTGGGCATGGGTGTTGCGTGGGAACCCCCACAGCAACACCCATGTCACGCCCCTAACACACAAAGTGTTGCTTGAACAGGGGTGATATTTACAAGCACAGGTTAAGTCACGCAGGGTGACTACCTGTTCTTGTAAAGATCACTCAGCAGGCTGCACCACTGGTGCGTCACGCAACGTGATGCACCAGCGGCACAAGGGGCTTGTAAATCTGCCCCACAGATATTAAACACCTGCACTCACCTATATTGACACAAGCACACTCACCCATACAGCCACTCATTCACTCGTCCAGTCACTCACATATACTGCCTTCCACATACCTAGTTACTCACCCATATTCTACTGACATCCACTCACCCACAGCCATACACACATGCACTCACTAACCCCCACAGCCACAGACCCACTCACTCACCCATACAAGTCACACGTCATCACCCACCCAGAGACTCAGACACCCATACAGGTACTCACACAACCAGTCACTCACCCATACACCCACTGAAACACCTATTTACATACAGTCATGCAGCCAATGAATTACCCATACACCCACTGAATCACCAATACACCTTGCTATATAATTTAACATTCAATTTTTGTTTTTTACAACGGTCACCAGATGATGTCATCAGCGATGTCAGGGACCAGGTCATGAGTGATGCAATATGTGAGGTCATAAGCAGTGCATTGTGGTAGCACGATAGTTAGCTCACTAACTATAACGGCAATAGAGAATATATATATATATATATATATGTGTACACACACACACACACACACACACACACACACACACACACACACACACACACACACACACACACACACACACGGGCAATTCGAAACTAAGCACGGGGGGGTCAGGGGGTATTTCTACCCTGGAGAGGGGGGACACACACCTGGAAATGTATTTAATTCACTCAGCAATTACTTAACAGATTTACACCATTTAACAAAAAGGTTGCTTTCTGAACCAACAGCTACCTTTCTGGGAGAGTTGGTATAATTCCATTCAGCAGTTCGGGCTGCAGCCTTGTTTATTTCCAAAGGACATTTTAAACATGCGGAAAAAATGTTTTGGGAACCCCCCCCTTGACGGATCACCTTGAAACTTTCAAGGAAAACATCTGAAGTGAGCAGTGAACTAGTTTTCATAATTTCACAAAGATTTGTCAAACGACATAAAAGTTACTGGAAAAACAAAAAATTACCAAAACAAACACGAAAAGTGTGCACTTGAAGAAACAAACAAAGGCACCAGTTAGAGGTGGTAAAGAGGCTATGCTCCACGAGAAGTACAAAGACACACTGGACGGGCTAAAGCCAGAAGTCGAATTGCATTAAAAACCAGCACTCTCAAAGCCACCCATGTGAAGTCTATTGGCTTAGTCAATCTTTTTACATGGTGCACAGCAGCGTTGACTGCTGTGCAACACGGCTTAAAGAAATAAGCATTGCAAAGCCAATCAGTCTCTGCAATGCCAGAACTATTGGCATTGTCAATGTGGAATGCATAGCTGAAGCAGTCTAGACCTCATGCCTTGATAGCGTTCACCGGAGAAACCTATATCCCAATTGCACCTGTACAGTGCTAATCAAATGTGTTGGATGCGAAAACACCTTTTGTGTTAGTTTAGCTGGTGTGCAGCATGGCTTTTTTTGCATTTGAAGTTGATGATGGATGTGAGGACACCAGCTTTGTCAAGTTTCCAAGGAACCAGCGGGAGTAACTCATTCAGGTTTTTAGTTTGCATTCTATGACTTGTAGCAGTGGACAAGAAGCTCAGATGCGCTAGTGAGGGCTGCTGGCTTCTCCATCCTAATGAGGATACTAACAGACTATCCAAACTGATAAGTGTCTAAGTAAAATATGGTGTGGTTAATCACCAAGAGTACACAATCCACACAGAAGAAAATGAGACCAATTCAGAAGTCTCATCTCAATTAATATATGCCGACACTATCCAGGCGAGTGATTTAAGCCAAAAAATTGCATTTGTTTTGCGGTCTTGCTCACCTGAATTTACCTCTGCTGCAACAGAAGTCAATGGGATAATACATTCCCTAGATATTTTTCAAAATCTTTGCTTTTTTTAAATGTTGGCATGTATGCATTTGTTCATTTATCCCATGTCAAGCATGATTAGCTCAGCCAGTTATTTCACTTTCCATTATATTCTGGTACTCATTGTTTAGATGGTCTCACTATAAAGAGGAAACTACATTTCCCTGAAAACAAGCACAGCTAGCGATACAGTTTCATTCAGGTGTCACATGAAGGCAACAAACGTCACAAAAACAAAATCGTAAACATACGATGGGCACACATTCTTACAGACAGCCTGGCAGCTATGTGCTTGGTACTTGAACTCTTCATAAAGCGTGCAGTGCACACTGGATTCCCAAAAAGATCCAAATGCCGCTCAAGGATCGTGCATGGGCTCACGAAAGGATTTGGGTTTCTGGATAAGTTATCCAACCCACTCTGCTGGCCATTTTGGTCTGTTGGAGGCACGCGCTAGCAGCAGTTGTAGTTCATGAAGGTTTGTGGCCAACAGTTGGGGTGCGCAGCAGGAAATGGAAGTAGAAAGGAAAATGCTACTTACCCAGTATGCATCTGTTCTTGGCATGTAGAGCTGTAGAATAATATGCTCTGCATAGATCGCCATCTGGTGTTGGGTCCGGATGTTTGCACTTTGTTTTTCTTCGAAGAAGTCTTTCCAGTCACGAGGTAGGGGACTCCTCCTTTCTATGATCGTGTGCATGGGCATCAACTCCATTGTTAGATTGTTTTTCCGCAGAGGGTGATAATGGAGTTAGTAAGAGTAGTAAAAAGGAGATGTCCATGACTGCATGTATCTAAGTAAGATGTTACTGCAACAGGTATAGGTACCCAGGGAGGTGGGCGCGCACATATGATTCTACAGCTTTACATGCCAAGAACAGATGCATACTGGGTAAGTAGCATTTTCCATTCGAGGCATACGAGATGTAGATCAAATGCTTTGCATAGACTATATAGCAGTTTCTCCCAAAGCAGTGGCTAAGCTGTCGCAGTGGTTTGAAATAGTGTACGTAAAACTGCTTGGCCTACTCTAGCTTGTTGTGCTGCCAACACAGCCACAGAATAGTGTTTTGTGAATGCGTGTGGTATAGACCATGTTGCAGCTTTACAGATATGATCTATGGGTATATTTCCTAAGAATGCCATAGAAGCCCCCAGTTTGCGTGTAGAGTGCGCTCTAGGGGGAACTGTTAATGTCAGTTTAGCTTTTGCATAGCATATTTGAAAGCATTTGACTATCCACCTTGCAATACCTGATTTTGCAATAGGGTTGCCTTTGTGCGGTGGAGCAAAGGCAACAAAAAGCTGATGTGTTACGGAAAGGTTTTGTCCTTTCAATGTAATAGAGCAATGCTCTTTTCACATCTGTGTGTAATGCACGTTCTGCCACTGAATCTGCTTGAGGGAAGAACACTGGTAGCTCAGATTGATTGTGAAAAGCAGAAATGACTTTAGGATTAGTCCCAAGAACCACTTTATTTTGGTGCATTTGTAAAAAGGGTTCTTCTATAGTTAATGCCTGAAGTTCACTTACTCTTCTGAGTGATGTGATGGCAACTAGGAAAGCAACTTTCCATGTAAGAAATTGTAGTTCACAACTGTGTAATGGTTCAAAGGGTGGACCCATTAGTCTGGTGAGAACAATGTTGAGATTCCACACTGGAGCAGGTGGCTGTCTCAGGGGAGTAACTCTTGAGTCCCTCCATAAACGCTTTAATGACAGGTACCCTAAAAAGAGATAGATGCTGTCTATTGGAGGTATGCAGCTAGATGTAGATGTATAGACGAGTATGCTAAATTGGCACGTTGTAAGTGTAACAAATGCATATAATGTTAGACAGGAGCATCAAGCGGGTTGAGGTTATTACAGTAAATCAAACGGCTTCCACTTTGTTGCATAGCAGGCTCTTGTGGTAGGACGTCTAGCTTCTTTGAACATGTTCATGCAGTCTGGCGGTAGATTAAGGTAATACCGGACCCGGTAGGAGGGTTAGGTCATGAGACAGCGTGATACTGGCACGTATTACATGAGGAACTCCTCGTGTACAACCTACCGGGTACTGCTGATGCCTGGTTAGTCCGCAACATTGGGTAGTTCCAGTACTATCAGGTACACTAATAGGTAGTTGCTTGGTTGATGTGAGTATGCTTCCACGTCACCAATTCTAAGTTGTAGATAGTCTTTATTGCTTTGGTCCTGACGAATCGCCTGTAGACTTCACTTTGAGTGAGAAACATGTTGTCCTTTCACCAATAAGTACGCTCATTCCAAAACATTAGTTTGGTCGAGCGCCTTATTGCCCGTTTTTACTTAGGGTAGGAGACCTATTGAATAAAATTTGATGTCACTGGCACTCCCAACCCTATTTTAGATTCACCCTCCATCCATACATCTACACATTTCTGGCCCCTTACCCCCACTTCACCATACGGCTATTGGAAAAAGATCTCTGCTAAAACACCCCTACTATAGGGAGCCCGTCAGGTATTGCACCGCCGACCCGACGAGGAGCAGCCCAAATGAAGCATGACACCCAACTGGGTGTGTGAGGGCATTATAATCAAATATTTGGATCCCCAACTTTGAACCTATCCGGTCGGGTTGGTTTTGATTCCCTTGTGTTCTGACACGGATCCCCAAGGAACAGCATAACCTTCTTTTGTAGACTTTGGTAGATTAAGGTAGCCAAACTCTAGGACTTCAGGTGCCAGATTAAGTTGACTGGGTGTCTTATGTCTCCATGGCTCGATGAGGGAGACTGGGTGTAAGATTTAGTTTTTGATGAGGAACTACAGAGTTCCAATAGGGTTGTGAACCATGGTTGACGTGGCCATGTGGGAGCAACTAGGATTAGTGTCGGGGACGCTTGTTTTAGTTTCCTAACCACTAATGGAATGAGTGGGAGAGGCAGAAAAGCGTAAGCCAATATCCCTGACCAGTTCATCCATAGTGCATTGCCTTTGGACAATGGGTGTGGATACCTGGACGCGAAGTTTGGGCATTTTGCGTTTAGGTGAGTGGCGAACAGGTCTGTGTCTGGGAAGCCCCACATTTGAAAGAATGGGAGGAGAACTTGAGGTTGTAGTTCCCATTCGTGGATTTGCTGTGTCTGACGACTTGGCAGATCTGCCATCTGGTTGTTTACTCCTGGGAGGTGTTCTGCTAGGAGATACATTTTGTGATGAATGGCCCACCTCCAGATGTCCTGGGCTAGGTGGGACAGTTGGAGGGAGTGTGTCCCCCCGGTTTCTGAAAGTAGTACATGGCTGTCAAGTTGTCTGTACGAATTAGCACAGTCTTGCGTAGTAGCCGAGTTTGAAAATCTTTCAAAGTCAGAAAAATCGCTAACAGCTCTAGATGATTTATATGAAGCTATTTTTGTTGCAAGTCCCACATCCCTTGAATTGTGTGGGTTTGGAGATGTGCTCCCCAACCCGTCAGTGATGAGTCTGCTGTCAATACTATCTGTGGAACCGGGTCGTTGAAGGACCGCCCTCTTAAAAGGTTGTGTGTGTTCCACCACTGCAGAGAGCGATGGGTGCGGCAGTCTACCAACACTAGATCTGATAACTGACCTTGAGCCTGGTTCCACTGACGTGCTAAGCATTCCTGTAGGGGGGGGGGGGGGGGCATCTGAAGTCTTGCATAGGGAACTATGAAAATGCAAGACGCCATCATTCCCAGTAACTGCATGAACAGTCGGGCTGGTAAGGAGTGTTGAGGCTGGAACGGAGATATCAGGTTTTGGAAATTCCTGATTCTGGCTGGTGTTGGGTATGCTAGAGCTTTCCGTGTGTCTATAGTAGCTCCTAGATAGTCTTGAGACATGGATGGTTGGATATGGGATTGGGTCTGATTTACTGTGAAACCTAGCTGGTGAAGCAGTTGCACAGTTGTGTGTGGCGTAGACATCTGTTGTGCGAGCTGGCTTTTATCAGCCAGTCGTCTAAGTATGGGAAGACGTGAACAAGTTGCCTTCTCAGGTGAGCTGCGACTACTGCCAAGCATTTTGTGAAAACCCTGCGAGCAGTTGTTACTCCGAAGGGAAGGACTTTGAATTGATAATGTTGGCCTGCTACCACAAACCTGAGGTATTTGCAGTGTGTATTGGAATATGAAAGTAAGCGTCCTCTAAATCTAGTGGATAGAAAGTCGCCTTGCTGAAGGAGAGGAAGCAGTTGTTGGTGTTACCATATGAAAATGGTCTGACTATGTATAGATTTAGTTCTGAGGTCCAATATAGGCCTTACAGAGCAGTCCTTCTTGGGAATTAGAAAGTATAGGGAGTACACTCCTGTTCCTTGGTATTGTAAAGGGACTGGTTCTATTGCACCCTTTTGCAACAAAGAAAGAACCTCTTGCTTTAAAAGGGTGAGATGTTCTTGTGACATGAGGTGATCTCGGAGGAATATTCGGGGGAGTACTTGTAAGTTCCAGGCAATAACCAGATTGGATAATTTGTAGAACCCATTTGTCTGATGTAATCGTATTCCAAATGGGTAGAAATTGTGAAAGACATCCCGACAGCAGTGGAAAGATCGGGGGTATGGGAAATAAGTCACTGCTTGTTGTTTGCAGGGGAGGTGCGTGTTGAATTACCTCTGCCTCTTCCCTTGCCGTTGTTTCCTCTATACCCTCCTCAAAAATACCCTCTTTAAGAGGGCGACTGATTGTTGCCCTTGTAAGAGGAGGGAGTTTCTGTAGATACATTCTTGGAGCCGCCCCTATAGGATGAGCGATGAAAGGAACCCCTATTAGAAGGCAATTGTAGGGCTCCCATGGACTTAGCAACTTCTGTATCTTTTTTCCAGTGATCGACAGCTGGGCCAAAGATGTTCTTTATCAAAAGGTTGGTTAAGAATAGAGGCTTGCACTTCAGGCTTGAACCCTGAAATCCTTAGCCAAGCAGGTCAACGGAGTAGCACACTAGTGTTGATTGCCCAAGCTAATGTATCTGCTTGATCCAACGCACACCTGATAGGAGGTATTAGTGATTAATTTACCTTCTTGAATAAGGTCACTGGCTTTATCTTTATGCTCATCAGGTAGGAATTCAATTCTGAGGTCTTGGTGAGGACTTTGTGGCCCCGACTGAAGACCCCAGTGAGAAGTCAAGTCTCCAGGAGAGGAAAGCTCGTGGTCCTGTGCTGGCCCCTCCGCAGGCGGTATTCACATTGGTCAAGAGTTGGTCTGCGGGTAAGTGGCCCCGAGCCGAATGGACGCCCTGCCCCCACATGCCACCCAAAAAGACCACCCCATTACTTTGCTCCGCCTGGCGCAGGGACAGCTAGGGAAGGAGAGACGCATTCAAGTGGCAATATGGCCCTCACTCGGGAAGATTTGCTGGCATCCCTCAGGGAATTCAGGAAGGAGCTGCGCGAGGACAACAAGACGGACATGGATGCTTCCTTTGACGCGTTCAGGACGGAGATGAAGGTGAAGCTGGTGGCCTTACAGGCGGATGTAGATTCGGTAGGAACACGCACCCTTGACCTGGAAGCAAAATGCCAAGAGCTGGAGGATCGCATGATGCCTCTGGAAGAGAGTGCGGTGGGGCTACGTGACGCGCTGCGCTCAAATGTGAGGATTTAGAAACCCGCTCCAGACGGGACAATATCAGGGTCAGAGGCCTGTAAGAAGGCTGCGAGGGCCCTGACCTGGACGCGTTCATAGTAGGCCTCTTTTCCACTGTCCTCGGAGAGGGGGGCCCAGAGGTGAAACTGGAGCGAGTGCATAGAGTGGGGCCGAGGCTGCCCAGAAGCAACAGGAGGCCAAGAGACGTTCTAGCAAAATTCAGCTCTTTTAAGACTAAAGAATCGGTTCTTCAAAAGGCGAGAAATATTGACAAGGTAACCTTCCAGAACCTCTCACGCTCACTCTTCCAGGATGTGGCCCAGGCCACATTAGCGCGACGACAGCAGTTCTGCCCGATCACAGAAGCCCTGCGAGAACGTCAAATAAAGTATTGGACCTACCCCTTTGGCATCGCATTTCAAATAGATAAGCATCTCCACTGCACAGAGATGGAAGCGGCAGTCCTCCTGGGAATCAGACTCCCCTCCCCAACACGAGCGACATCGGGAAATGATGAAGGGAACCATCCGAAGGAGCGACGGCACATGGCGGACGACTGGGCAAAAAAGCACCGGACTGAAGGTGGGAGTGCTTGGAGACTCTGGCTTGATCTTCTGCAATATAGGCGCCCCAGCCTAAACTCCACTAGGATCAGTGTAAGGGGAGATGCTGCAGAGAGAACAATCAGGGAGTGACCCCATTACGGACGCATCGGATGCAGAGTTCCCTATCCCGACAGATAATCAGCGTCTCTGGGATCTTGTAAAACTGAGATGTGGGTAATTGAAACGGTCATGAAAGTGCCCTAGCAAATTGATTATGGGGTTCCGGGGAGCGGAAGTGGGCTCACCCCTGGAGTTAGTCATAGTGAGGCCTTCCTCTGGGATGGAAGACCCCACAACTCACAGTTCTCGTTTCTTCTTGTTTTATAGGTTATGTATCATGGTGCCCATGCAATCGATCACTCTAGCAGGGCCGCAGAGTGGGGGGCTGGGGAAGGGGAGATGTACAACGGGTGGAGGGGCTGGTGTGGGATCCGCAGAAGGGGGGCACACAAAATGTTAAATGGCGGTCAATTGCCTATCCTGGAACGTCAGGGGTATTAACTCCCCTAATAAGAGGGGGAGTCTGTGGTAATTCTTAACCGACCACCAGATGATAGCTGCCCTGCAGGAAACCCATTTAATGAAAAGAGATGCAATTAAAAACACAAACTATACCCGCAGATCTTCCGCTCCTCGGCCCCCACAAAACAAAGTGGAGTGGCTCTTCTCTTCCACTCCCCAATCCCCTTCAATCACCAAGCTACTAAAACCGACTCGGAGTGATTTGATGGTCCGGGGGGAGCGGTAGAGCATGCACCATTGCCTCGATTTATGCACCCAACACAGGGCAACTGGACTTTCTAGAGACATTTTTAACCACTCTGGAGGGCTTTGCAACGGGAGACAACCTACTGCTGGGGGACTTCAACATAATTTGGGACCCGGTTCTGGACACGACTCACCCGCACAGGGAAACGGGAGGGACATTAAGTAGGGCTCTTAAAGCCTCTCTTCAGCGTTTAGGTCTACTAGACGCTTGGAGGGCAGCTCACCCTGAGACCAAGGACTACACACTCTCACTCACTCCCACAGAACCTACTCTAGAATAGACCACATCTTCCTCAGTCAATCCCTTCTGTACAGTCTTGGATACAGAGTTCCATCCAATCTGCCTCTCAGATCATGCCCCCCTGGAGGTAGTACTAAATTGGCCAGCACCGCACATCTAAACAAGAGTTGGTATTTCTCCAATTTCCTTAGCAGGGACAGACTCCTCAGGGACAAACTCAGGAAAGCGATCACAGAGTACTTCAAGTCCAACGATCCGGCCCTTACATCTCACGCTAATAATTGGGACGCCTTCAAGGCGGTTATTAGGGGCAAGTGCATAGAGCTAGCCACTACGCTCAGAAATCGGCAGAGAGGGGAGAGATTACTGCTAGAGGGGGAACTCCAAGTGGCATAAAAAATTTTTTTTTAAAAACACCAAGAGAGCCCGTCGATTCAAACTCACTGCAAAGTCACCTCCCTAAAGGGGAAATTAAAGGCTATATACACTAACAGGGCAGAGAAATCTATTCTAAGGCTTCAGGCCCGGGGCTACGACAGTTGCAACAAAATAGGCACCCTACTGGCGCAGCAGCTAAGAGCAAAGCAAGAAAAGGAATACAACAAAAATAGTGGATGATGCGGGCGTATCCCATCTCAACAAGGAGGGTAAAGCTAACACCTTTGGGAATTTTTTTATCGCAACCTCTATGCTGCAGATTCGTTGGAGGTCCATGCACAGGAGGGTTACCTAGGGACAACCAATCTGCCTCAGGTCCAGCCCATACCAACGAGGAACTTAGTCGCCCCTTCACAGGGGAAGAGGTCCAGAAGGCGATAGACCCCTTGAACTACAGAAGGCCCCTGGCCCATGCAGGCTAAATGCTCAATTCTATCGCATCTTTGCACCCGAGCTGACTCCACATCTGGTGACCCTCTTTAACGACATAGCAAAGGCCCAAAGGGTGACGGATTCCATGGGGGAGGGGGGGAGGAGGCATTAGTCACTGTTATACCTAAACCAGGGAAGGACCCTAAAGCTTGCTCCTCATACAGACCCATTGCACTCCTGAACCTGGACGCAAAATTATACTCCAAAATACTGGCCACTCGCCTGGAAAATCTCCTTCCAGCTCCAATTGATCCCAATCAGTCAGGGTTTATTAAGGGAAGGCAGACCCACGATGATCTGCGGAGAATAGCTCACATAGTTGAGAAAGTACAGAAGGGCATTCTCGCGGCGCTCCTCTCGTTAGACGCGGAAAAGGCCTTCGACCGGCCTTTTCTCCTGCGAATACTGAGACGATTTGGCTTCAGTGAAGCATTTACTGGTATGGTGCGAGCCAACTATCACTCTCCCAGATCTCAAGTCCTCGTAAATGGGGTGACCTCCGACTCTTTTGCACTCTCGCAGGGGACAAAGCAGGACTGCCCTCTGTCCCCCATGCTCTTTGCATTGAACCTCTGGCGGAGCGGATCAGGGCAAACCCAAATATAAGGGGTTACGTTTGGCTCTGATAACCACAAGATCATTCTTTGCGGATGACGTCCCGCTACCCATCACGGACCCGCTGAACTCTGCCGGCCATACAAGAGGAGCTTGATCGCTTTGAACTAGTCTCCGGCTTCAGGGTAAATCTCTCAAAGTCATTCTTGCTCAACTGAACTCTGTTGGGAGAGGTGATGGAAAGGATAAAGAGACCTCCCCTTTCTGCTGTACAGGGAAAGACATAACATATCTAGGGGTCAAGCTCACCCCAAAGATTGCTGACTTTTATAAGGCCAACTACCCGCCCTTGCTGCGACAGATTAAAGCAGACCTGAATAGATGGAAATCGGCCTATACCTCCTGGCTAGGGAGAATTAATGCAATTAAAATGAATGTCCTTCCCAGGTTATTTTACCTCTTTCAGGGACTTCCGGTGGACAGGGTCCTTTTTGCAGAACTAAAAACAATCACTAAATTCATTTGGCAGGGACAAAGAGCCAGACTCTATCGAGTGTTAACCAGATCGCGATCAGAGGATGGCTTAGCCCTCCCAGACTTCCAGGGATATTACAGGGCTGCCCAGCTCCGGGTGTTGACGGAATGCTCCCTCAGAGAGTCCGAAAAACATTGGCTCCATATGGTCTGTCAAATAACAGGCAGAACCATCTGGGATCTTCTGTGGTTGAAGAAGCAGCATAGGCCACCCCAAACGCTTACCTCCGCACCCCCATGGCCACCACCCAGCGGGTCTGGGACCTGCTTACAAAAACATTATCCCCGACAACCTTCCCATCTCCCTACACCCCCATCCACTTCAACCCGGAGTTTCCCCCGGCGAAGCAGGCGGGGCCCTTTAGACATTGGAGAATAGGAGGCCGTCTTACGATCTCACCTGTACAACAGAGGGGGAACTCCTGATGTTTTCAAAATGCACCAAAACATTCCAACTGCAGCCCACAGAGAGCTTCCATTACACACAGCTTAAACATTGGGTGCAGCAGACCCAGGTGCGGCTGGTCGCGACCAGGGAACTGCTCCCAACTGAAACGTTTGCACAAGTGGGGGCTTCTTCCAAGGGGGACCATCTCTTTTCTATACTCCCTCATTAGGGCGCTGAGCCCACGGTCGACTCCGAGACAGAGGTCTTTCTGGGACTCTACCCTCTCTAGGCCACTGGAAGAGAAACAATGGAGCCGCCTGTATAACGACATTGCTAAGCACAACCACTCTATGCATTTGAGAGAGGCTCACTATAAAATTATGTACGACTGGTACTTACACCCCCAGACATTGCATAAAATATTCCCCAACTCTACGGACAGATGCTGGAGGGGGTGTGGGCTTTTGGGAGACTTCGACATTTGGTGGGACTGCCCCTCTATTCAGCCTTTCTGAAAGGAGATTCTCACAGATTAAACGGATTTTAGGGTACCCCATTCCAGACACAATAGACCACACTCTCCTGGGGATTCGAGATCAGACTCTGAAGCGGCAAACATACGGAGATCGCTCCATAAGGTGGTTGTGCCAGAGAGCTGCTAAGATGGCTATTGCGGCGGCCTGGAAGAGGGCGGAGGCTCCATCCCTCACGCAGTGGCACACCAGATTGTGGCGCTGATGTAACAGAGGGATCAAGAAAGGGGTTCGAGTATATTTGGTCCCAGCTAGTGGAATATCTATCAGAAGGACTGCCCTTATTTGCATGTAGCCCCAGACTGCGAGCACTTCCTCCTTCATATTTAATGTGGGGTGGGGGGAAGAAAGAGTGCTTTAGGCACCCTTTCGATGAGAGCGAGACGACCCTAGCCCATGAGTCCACCCCACCACTCTGCCCTCTCTGGGACACATTCACCATGACACATTAGTTCGGTTCACTCCTAGTTCTTCATTCACTTTCTTTTTTTGTTTTTCTTCATCTTTGGTGCGTGCCCAGCTTAGGGCTTACAGTTGGGGTAAGACACACAAGTACATCTTGGCAAAGCTCCAGCATCCGGGAAATCGAGTAATCATTGCAATAAACGATACTCAAGGTGTAGATTGGGACACTATTTCGAATACTTTTGGGGTTGAGCCCTTGTTAACAAGCGGTGTGCATCTAAGAGGTATCTAACTCTTGGTCTGTATGCTGTACTTGATGCGACTACAATATGTTCTCTGTATAGGTATAAACTTAATAAAAAGATTTTGAAATAAAATAATCTGCCCTTTACATGGCGCCCAAATAAACATGAGGTAAATAATTGCTGCCTCATATATATGGTTTATTAGCTTGGCAGGCTGACTATACGGCAAGCATTCATGGTGGACAAGGTGTGCTTGTGGTCTTTTGAGGTGTTGTTTTAAAGGAAAGAAAACTACTGACGTGACAGTACACAAGAAATAAAAGCAAAGGGGGCCAAGCAAAACGAGGGAGGAGGATGGTAAACAATGGACAGTGGAGTGGGGGGCAAGGGGGAGAAGAGGGCGGGTTAGAAGCAGGAGGGCAGCAGTTTAGAAACAAGGAAAGTGAGGGTGGGTTTTTCTTCAAGCAATTTGGCAAGCACACTACAAGCTAAACCTAGAGAGTATAGGAACAGAGTCTGATGGGCAGGGGGCCAGTGACCGTGGAATCAAAAGCATGGCTAAAAAGAGCAATATACTTTGTACTATCATGTTGGTCTTTCACCTTCAGGTAACTGCATTTAAAATAACATCTTAAATGAAAATACATGCAAGTTAAACTAATCAGCAAAATGCACTGTTTTACTCTGAAATCTCTATTGGTGAATGCCATCACTACAAATCTGTGTGTAACCAAAGAGTCACGGCATTGATTTCTGGTTGAGGCAGTGGGTAAGTGACTTGTTTGTTTTTAGTGTTAAGAGGTCCCAGCTTGCGACAGAACACTGAATATGTACGTCATTATGTCAAACTTGCCTAACAGTACAAGATAGGCTGCCAAAAAGTGCACAAAGAGATTTAGGTTTAAGTTGAAGTGCTTCCAAAATATAGATCCGAGTAATACGCAGACAATGCTTTTTTTCCCCTCATAACATTCTATTAAAAGCATAGACTCCACAGCACGAGATTACCTCACAATACTGTGAAAAGCAGCGAGTCTCCTGAGATCCCCAATGCAGCCCGGCACAAGGTCACCTTTAATCCACTTTGGATTCACTATCTAAAATAACGAGGCAGGCGCTGGAAGGCAAGAAAAAGGTTTATTACTCTTAGAGGAGACCACGTCAACTGCTGACACCAGGATGTCTTCAGGGAGGTGTTCTACTGGCAATGCTTCTGGCTCTTCCTTTTATACAGTTTTACACAATGTATTTGTTTCTTTTATCATGGTTACAAGCTTGGAGTCTCCGCCCCGGGCAGGTTGTCACACAAGCCTGACATTGTTTTATCAACATGGTTACACAAGCCCAACATTAACTCTCCTCCCACCCAGGTCAAAAACAGACAATTTAATTGCAGCTGGACCTTGCTTCAGGGTCTAAAAACGAGTGAGACCGGCCAGATCTAAGAGTCCGTTCTGTTGATAAGAACAGGTCCCATTGTTGGCAAAAAACCAGTCTTGCTGTGTGTAGTGCAATAAACCATGTTTGCAAGAGTCTGTTTGGTATTTGTAACCAGTTTGTGCAGGGATGAGAGGAAAGACGAGTTTGAGGCAGCAGGTGATGTTGATGTTTGTCGTGGAAATAGTTTATAGCCCCCAGCTCACATATCAGGTTTGGTCAGAGAGTCAGAAGGCTGCTAGAGGACAGGGTGAAATGAAGGTGACCAACAGAGTACAAAATGGCTGTGGTAAATCAGAATGACTGTAGTTTATGTGCACGTAGGAACTTTCAGACAAGATGGCGCAGAATGTTCATGATTGTGTTTTGTTCTTAACAATACCTCTCAAAAAGAATACTCTTCAAGTGACTCAATTAAAGGCAATAACGGCTTCCAGGCAATTTATCAAACGTTCACCGTTACATCTCTTTCAGGCAGCAGACACCCTGCCAAGAAGGCCCGTTTGTTTCAGCCGTCTGCTCTGCCTCGGGTCACAGCACAGTAGACCCCCTTCCACTTCAGCAGAGGCATAGCAAATGTCGGAATTAACCGTCACAGGGACGGTTGCTTTTAACAAAGATGGGAAATTGTCAAATTAAGAAACGCTTGAGCACATGGTGCCCCTCAGATCCCGTCTACTTAGACCCTCTGGCTGAAACAAATCACGGTAGCTCCTAGAAAGCAAGCAAATGGGACGGACTGAAAAAACTCCCCAAAAAAAAAAAAAAACACACAATACTAACTAATGGCGAAAAATTATTCCTAGGTCACCTTTCACTATCTCCACAATTGTCTGCAATCAGGCAACTATGCTGTCTGGTAGGCTTCAACCTAAAAAGGAGTCAATTCAGATAGATGTTTCACTGACTGGATATGATCTCTGCCAAGGGTAAAACAATCTTGTACAGAAGGGTTAGGTTCAAGCTCTCGGGAGGATAATTGAAAGCAAAAATGCTGCAAAAGCAGATGCTCCTATGGACAGAATGGAATGTCACTACACCGACTGTGAGAAAGTGCCATCTTTCTTACATGGTATGCCCCCACTTTTTGCTGAATGGCTGATGTACTTTGACTGAGTGTGCCCTGGGCTCCTGCCAACCAGGTACCCAGGGCCTGTGTTCCTTCCCTAAAATTGCATTGATACCTACACCCAATTGACATCCCTGGCCACAGGTCAGCCCCTGGTAAATGGTACCATGGGTACCCAGGGCACTGTGACCAGGGAAGGCCCCTAAGGGCTGCAGCACTTGTTGTGCCACCCTTAGGGACCCTGCACCTTTACACACACACACTGCCTTTGCAGGCTGCGTGTCTTGGTGCAGAACAAAAGTGAAGAGTCGACATGGCTCACATCCCTGTGTGCCATGCCTACAAGCCACTGCCCTGGCCTAGGTCAGCCACCCCTCTAGCTGGGTGCACTATGCCAGTGGTGAGGGCATAGAGGCATGAGCCCTGTGCCCCTACAGTGCCCAAGTCCATTCTTGGGCATTGTAAGTGCAGTGCTGCCATTAAGAGTATATGGTGCTGGGAGTCTGTCATTACGAACTCCACAGCACCATAATGGCCCCACTGAAGACTAAGAAGTTTGGTATCAAACTTCTCAGCACATTAAACCCCCACTGATGCCAGTGTGGGATTTAATGTAAAACGCACTCAGAGGGCATCTTAGAGATGCCCCCTGAAACCAACCCGACCTCCAGTGTCCGGACTGAGTGGCTGCCCAGGCTGCCACCACCAGACATGTTTCTGGACCCCTGGGTCGAGAGCCTCTGCTCTCAGGGGCCTGAAACAATGCACATCCCGGGACGAGGTGCCAAAGCCTCCTCCCCCAGGATGGGCAGGGGGAGCTTCAAAGGCCTGCCGCCTTTGGAGTTTCCCCAGACCATTTGCTGCTTCCAGCAAACTGGTCCCCACTGGTTCTACCCCCACTCCTGGCGGGAGAACCGGCGGGAAAACCAGAAGCAGGAAATGGGTTGTGCCCACCTCTGCCAACTCCACCCCTAAGGTGGGGGAGGCGAGGTGAAGCACAAACTCGAGTCCCCGCCATCTTGAGGATGGGGGACCTGGCCAACCAGGGACAGGCTCCTGTCCCCCTCCCACTGGAGAGGAACAGAATAGGGGTGTACCCACCCCAGGGAAGGGACCCATTGGTCCCTGCCCTTACCTACCTGTAACCACCCCTAAATTTAGTATTTAGGGGCTCCCTGAACCTTCCTTCCGCAGTTCCCAAATCCGAAAACAAGAAGAGAAGACGAAGCAAGAAGACCAGCCGTGCAGCTGCTAAAAAGGAGGCGACAACAACTGACTTGGCCCCAGCCCTACCGGCCTGTCGACCTCTGAACCTGCTCCTGCGGAATCCCGGCCTCAGCAACCTCACAAACCCCGGAGGACCTGACTTCTGTGCTACAGCCTTCGACCCAGGGACTCCCACGAGCAGTGGTACTGCTCAAAAGAAAACCTACCAAAGACCCGGCCCTGGCACGGAGCCGCGAAACCTGCACACTCTGCACCCGCCGAGTCCAGCCTGTGCCTGAGTGACCAAAGACCTCGAGGACGACCCCCGGCGATTCTGACCTGGAATCCAGTGGCCAAGGACCCTCCTCGACGACCCAGACGACGCCTGCAGCCTCAGGACAAGGGACCCCTCCAACCGCGACCAGCAGGGGGTAAGATTTCCCGACCTCAAAAGACACCCCTGCACCCGGCGCCCCACGGCCCCCTGTGCCCAACTCCTGGGTGTCTACCTATCCTCCAAGACCCCAACTTACCTCCTGAAGTGTTGGTCGTCCCTGAAGAATCACCGTCCCCGAGCCTGCAGCCTTTCTTCACCTTTCACGACCTCTATTGTTTAACATTGAGCGCCCGACGGCTCAAAAGCACCCTGCACCCAGCCGCCCGAGTGCCCCTGGAAGTGCAACCTCTATCCTAACCTACTTCCCCTGAGCAAGTGACCAGGAGCCCAGCTCCCACAGTCGCGTGGCCTGCTTGCCAGCAGCCACCAACCCGGGGCCCCCCGCCTGCCATAGGATAACATTGGGCCTTCTCACTCTGCACCCGGCCGCCCCTGTGCCGCTGAGGGTGTAAAAACTGTACTTACCTGATCCTGGGGGACCCCTGAGTCTTACCCAGAACCTTAACCCTGCCAGTCAAGTACTTACCCGAAATCCGATAACTCACTTTTCTTCCATAGGGTTCCATTGACTGATTTTCTGCGAAATTTCTTCTAAGTGTGGAGTTCTGAAACTTTAGAATATTCACCAAAAATCAACCGAGTCACGAAAACGAAAATACTCACCTAGTATTAGGAGGGGCCTCAGTGCTGGACCCGAGTGCCCAACACTGGCCCTAAAAAGTAATCGCAACGTTACTTACCGTTAACTCACTTTTCCTTCATAGGGATCCATTGACTGGTTTTCTGTGAAATTTCTTCTAAGTGTCGATTTCTGTATTTTACAAATATTCTTTAAAAATCGAACAAACTACAAAAACGTAATTACTTACCTGTTTTAAGTAAATGTCCCAGTGCTGAACCTAGGAGTCCAGCACTGGATTACAAAAGTAACGTAAACATACTTTGCTTGCACACTGTATTTCCTTTCATAGGATAACATTGGTAATTTTATCCAGAAAAGTTTCTAAGTGTCAGCTTTTGAAATATAGTAATATTCTTCAAAAATCACTACAATAACCAAAACGCTTTTTCTTACCTGTTTACAGGAAGTGTCCCAGGACTGAATCCAGGATCCAGTCCTGTGGTTAGAAAAGTGCTCTGCAAAGTAATCAATTGTAATTAAGCATAATTTTCCATTGAGCTCAATGTTGCATTGAATTTGACCCTGTGTTGCCTCTTGCACCAACTGTGATTACCACTATCTAAAAAGTCTATTGCCTATCTGTAAGGTGAATAACCAAAGCATCTCATACTGAGAAAGTATATTTTGACCCTATTGTTGGTTCTAAAATAAAACAAGCATATATTTTTTTATATACAAACCATTGGCCTAGAGTTCAGTTCTTGAGTGTGTGGCTTCATTTGCTGACTGAGTGTGTACAACAAATGCTTTACACTGTCCTCTGATACTGCCTTACTGCTCGACCAAGCTACCACTTTGGAGAGTAAGGTTATATCTAACTTTAGCCTCTGTCAACCCTCTGGGGACTGTGGACTCTGTACACCCTGAACCTTACTTGGGTACAGTATATACAGAGCCACTTTCCTACATTGGTGGATCAGCGGTGGGATACAAACTTGCATTTGTTGGACTACTTGGTTACCATCTGATCACACGACAGAACTCTTAAATTGCCTTTAGAATTCTGATTTTTTTAATTGGCATTTTTTTTTACCAAATTACTAAAAGTCTTGTTAGGGCCTTGCTTAAGTCCCTGTAGCATCTTAGAAAATAAAAAGTCACTATAGCCAAGGTTAGAGGGGTTAGATTTTTTTTTTAAAAATGTCTCAAGACAAGAACCCAGCTACTAGTGAAGATAATAATGACATACAGGAACTGGTTGAGGAGCTCGACCTCACCCCTTATCTTCATTTGTCTTTCAAAGAGATAAGGTCCTTATGCAAACTTAAAGATATACCAATGGGCCAGCATCCAACCAAACAAGGGCTCCAGGAGCTCCTGGCTGAGTATGCTAAAGCCCACCCCTCTGAGCATGGTGATGACCCAACAGAGGAGGAAAGGAATGAGGAGGATGGGGATGGTAACCCACCTCCATCACTTCCTAGGGAAGACAGGGTCCCTGCACCCTTAACTCCAAGAATAGACCTCTGGGGACCTAGGGGCCACCTAGGTGGTCCTGGTCCCAGAGAGGACACTGAGGATACCCTCAGTGAGGAGGACAACTTGTTAGCCAGGTTGGCCAAACGACTGGACCTAGAGACCAGACTCCTGGCTCTAGAGAAGGAAAGACAGGAGATGGGTTTAGCACCCATCAATGGTGGCAGCAATACTAAAAATAAGGATAGGGAGGAAACTTCTGAACCTAAAATCCCCAAAGGGATTGTCCCTAAGTTTGAGGAAGGTGATGACATCACCAAATGGTTCACAGCCTTTGAGAGGGCTTGTGAAATAAGAAGAGTAAAGAAACCTCTGTGGGGGGCACTCCTGTGGGAACTGTTCTCTGGTAACTGCAGAGACAGGCTTCTGACCCTCTCTGGGCCAGATGCAGGGTCCTATGACCTCATGAAGAGTACTCTGATTGAGGGATTTGGGCTCACTACTGAGGAGTATAGAATTAGATTCAGGGGGCTCACAAAACCCAGACCCAGTCCTGGATTGACTTCGTGGACTACTCAGTAAAGACACTGGATGGCTGGTTAGCTGGACATAATGTGCATGATTTTTCTGGACTTTACAATTTGTTTATGAAGGAACACATACTAAGTAATTGCACAAATGAAAAGTTGCATCAGCATTTGGTAGACCTAGGTCTAATTTCTCCCCAAGAATTGGGAAAGAAGGCAGACCACTGGGTCAAGACTAGGGTGACAAGGACAACCACTGGGGGTGACCAAAAGAAGGTGGTCACCAAACCCCCCAGGGGAAAGGTGGTGAGAATCCCCAAGATAAAAAGTCTGAGTCTTCCAAAGGGCCCCAAAAACCTGTTCAGGGGGTGGGTCCCAAACTACTCCCTATGTGCCTCAACCCTATAGGGGGAAGAACTTTGATCCCTTGAAGGCCTGGTGTAATAACTGTAAGAAGTCAGGACACCTCACTGTAGACAAAACTTGCCCCCACAACAAAGCCCCTAAGGCACCCAGTACAGCTACTCCTGGGGCAGCAAGTTTACAGATGGGATCAGAAGTGTACCCTGAGCAAATCTGGGAACCCACTGAGGCAAGTCTGGTCTCCCTAGGGGAAGTGGAATTTGCCACTGTAGCTGTGTGGCCACCCAACTTAAAGAAGTATTTGCAATACCCCTGGGTGAATGGAACTAGAGTAGAGGCTCTGAGGGATACAGGTGCCAGTGTCACTATGGTGAGGGACACACTGGTTTCCCCTGAGCAATACTTGATTGGGAAAACTTACCCAGTCACCAATGCTGACAGTGTCACCACTAGTCATCCCATGGCCATGGTGACATTAGGCTGGGGGGGTTACTGGCCTGAAGCAGGTAGTGGTCTCTCCGAAGTTACCAGCTGCATGTCTGCTAGGAAATGATCTGGAAACCTCAGCCTGGGCAGAGGTGGAGCTAAAGGCCCATGCAGCCATGCTGGGCATCCCTGAATTGGTGTGTGTAAAAACAAGAGCACAGAGCAAAAGGCAGGGTGAAGAAATAGTGTTGGAGCCTGAAATGATGGCCCAGCCTACCAAGAGAAAAGGAAAGAAGACTGGCGGACCAGCTTCTACACAGTCACAAGAGCAGGACCCCTCTCCTCAGGGAGAGAACCTGGAAGCCCCAGAGGGAACTGAGCCCCTAGAGCTTGACCCTTACCAGGTTGAACTCTTGGGCCCAGGGGGACCCTCTAGGGAAGAGCTGTGCCAGGGACAGCAAGACTGTCCCACTCTTGAAAGCCTGAGGCAGCAAGCTGTTTCAGAAGCCAAGGGAGATGTCAGTGGTACCCACAGAGTCTATTGGGAAGAGGGATTACTGTACACTGAGGCAAAAGACCCCAACCCTGGAACCACCAGGAGAGTGGTAGTGCCCCAGAAGTACAGGGAGTTCCTCCTAACTTTGGCTCATGACATCCCCTAGCTGGACATCTGGGCCAAACCAAAACTTGGGAAAGGCTAGTTAGCCACTTTTACTGGCCCCAGATGCACCAAAAGGTGAAGGAGTTTGTCAGCTCCTGTGTTACCTGTCAAGCCAGTGGCAAGACAGGTGGCCATCCAAAGGCCCCCTGATACCACTACCTGTGGTGGGGGTTCCCTTTGAAAGGGTAGGTGTGGACATAGTGGGTCCACTGGAACCTCCCACAGCCTCAGGGAACAAATTCATACTGGTGGTAGTGGATCATGCCACTAGGTATCCTGAGGCTATTCCCCTTAGGACTACTACAGCTCCTGCAGTAGCCAAAGCCCTCATTGGTGTCTTCACCAGGGTAGGGTTTCCTAAGGAGGTGGTTTCAGACAGAGGTTCCAACTTCATGTCTGCTTACCTGACCCACATGTGGAAGGAGTGTGGGGTGCAGTACAAGTTTACTACACCCTACCACCCACAAACCAATGGCCTTGTTGAGAGGTTCAACAAGACATTGAAAGGCATGATCATGGGGCTCCCTGAAAAACTCAAAAGGAGATGGGATGTCCTACTACCATGCCTGCTTTTCGCTTACAGAGAAGTGCCACAGAAGGGGTAGGTTTCTCACCCTTTGAACTTCTGTTTGGCCATCCTGTGAGGGGACCACTCTGTCTTGTAAAGGAGGGCTGGGAGAGACCTCTCCAAGAACCCAAACAAGATATAGTGGACTATGTGCTTGGCCTAAGGTCCAGAATGGCTGAGTACATGGAAAAGGCATCCAAGAACCTTGAGGCCAGCCAGGAGCTTCAGAAGCACTGGTATGACCAAAAAGCTGCACTGGTTGAATTCCAACCTGGGCAACAGGTATGGGTTTTGGAGCCAGTGGCACCAAGGGCCCTCCAGGACAGATGGAGTGGCCCTTACCCTATCCTAGAGAAAAAGAGTGAGGTCACCTACCTGGTTGACCTGGGCACCAGCAGGACACCCAAAAGGGTTATCCATGTGAACCGCCTAAAACTCTACAATGACAGGGCTGACATCACCATGCTGATGGTGACAGATGAGGAACAGGAAGCTGAGAGTGAACCTCTCCCTGATCTCCTCTCCCACAGCCCAAAAGATGGGTCAGTAGATGGAGTTGTCTTTTCAGACACCCTCACTGCCCAACAGCAGACTGACTGCAAGCAAGTCTTGCAGCAGTATGCTGGGCTCTTTTCCTTGACCCCTGGTCTGACAAACTGGTGTACCCATGATGTGGACACTGGTGACAGTGCACCTGTCAAAAACAAGATCTATCGTCAGTCAGACCAAGTTAAGGAAAGCATCAGAGCTGAAGTCAGCAAGATGCTGGAGCTAGGGGTTATTGAGCCCTCTGAGAGCCCCTGGGCTAGCCCAGTGGTTCTGGTCCCCAAACCTCATCAAAAGGGTGAAAAGAGAGAGATGAGGTTTTGTGTGGACTATAGGGGTCTCAACTCTGTCACCAAGACAGATGCACACCCTATCCCAAGAGCTGATGAACTGATAGACAGATTGGGTGCAGCCAAATACCTGAGTACCTTTGACTTAACTGCAGGGTACTGGCAGATTGGCATGGCCCCAGGAGCCAAACAGAAAACAGCATTCTCCACACCTGATGGGCATTTTCAGTTCACTGTTATGCCCTTTGGTTTAAAGAATGCCCCTGCCACCTTCCAGAGGTTGGTGAATCAAGTCCTTGCTGGGTTGGAGTCCTTTAGTGCAGCTTATCTTGATGATATTGCTGTCTTCAGTTCCACCTGGCAGGATCACCTGGTCCACCTTGGGAAGGTTTTAAAGGCCCTGCAAACTGCAGGCCTAACTATCAAGGCATCCAAATGCCAGATAGGGCAGGGCACTGTGGTGTACTTGGGCCACCTGGTTGGTGGAGGCCAGGTACAACCCTTACAGCCCAAGATCCAGGCTATCCTGGACTGGGTAGCTCCAACAACTCAGACCCAAGTCAGGGCATTCCTTGGCTTGACTGGGTACTACAGGAGGTTTGTGAAGGGATATGGGTCCATTGTGACTCCCCTCACAGAACTCACCTCCAAGAAGATGCCAAAGAAAGTAAACTGGACAGTTTGTTGCCAAAAGGCTTTTGACACTCTGAAAGAAGCAATGTGCTCAGCACCAATTCTAAAAGCACCAGATTATGCCAAGCAGTTCATTGTGCAGACTGATGCCTCTGAGCTAGGGATAGGAGCGGTCCTATCCCAGACCAATGATGAAGGCCAAGACCAACCTGTTGCTTTTATAAGCAGAAGGCTTCTCCCCAGGGAGCAGCGTTGGAGTGCCATTGAGAGGGAGGCCTTTGCTGTGGTCTGGTCCCTGAAGAAGCTGAGGCCCTACCTGTTTGGAACTCACTTCCTAGTTCAAACTGACCACAGACCTCTCAGGTGGCTAATGCAAATGAAAGGAGAAAACCCAAAACTGTTGAGGTGGTCCATCTCCCTACAGGGAATGGACTTTGAAGTGGAACACAGACCTGGCACTGCCCATGCCAATGCAGATGGCCTTTCCAGGTTCTTCCACTTAGACAATGAAGACTCCATAGGGCAAGGTTAGTCTCATCATCTTTCGTTTGGGGGGAGTTGTGTGAGAAAGTGCCATCTTTCTTACATGGTATGCCCCCACTTTTTGCTGAATGGCTGATGTACTTTGACTGAGTGTGCCCTGGGCTCCTGCCAACCAGGTACCCAGGGCCTGTGTTCCTTCCCTAAAATTGCATTGATACCTACACCCAATTGACATCCCTGGCCACAGGTCAGCCCCTGGTAAATGGTACCATGGGTACCCAGGGCACTGTGACCAGGGAAGGCCCCTAAGGGCTGCAGCACTTGTTGTGCCACCCTTAGGGA
This sequence comes from Calotriton arnoldi, assembly GCA_963921515.1. NCBI lineage: Eukaryota > Metazoa > Chordata > Amphibia > Caudata > Salamandridae > Calotriton > Calotriton arnoldi. Next base: position 171,881 of record CAWUFW010002845.1, read on the forward strand.
CCCTGCACCTTTACACACACACACTGCCTTTGCAGGCTGCGTGTCTTGGTGCAGAACAAAAGTGAAGAGTCGACATGGCTCACATCCCTGTGTGCCATGCCTACAAGCCACTGCCCTGGCCTAGGTCAGCCACCCCTCTAGCTGGGTGCACTATGCCAGTGGTGAGGGCATAGAGGCATGAGCCCTGTGCCCCTACAGTGCCCAAGTCCATTCTTGGGCATTGTAAGTGCAGTGCTGCCATTAAGAGTATATGGTGCTGGGAGTCTGTCATTACGAACTCCACAGCACCATAATGGCCCCACTGAAGACTAAGAAGTTTGGTATCAAACTTCTCAGCACATTAAACCCCCACTGATGCCAGTGTGGGATTTAATGTAAAACGCACTCCAGAGGGCATCTTAGAGATGCCCCCTGAAACCAACCCGACCTCCAGTGTCCGGACTGAGTGGCTGCCCAGGCTGCCACCACCAGACATGTTTCTGGACCCCTGGGTCGAGAGCCTCTGCTCTCAGGGGCCTGAAACAATGCACATCCCGGGACGAGGTGCCAAAGCCTCCTCCCCAGGATGGGCAGGGGGAGCTTCAAAGGCCTGCCGCCTTTGGAGTTTCCCCAGACCATTTGCTGCTTCCAGCAAACTGGTCCCCACTGGTTCTACCCCCACTCCTGGCGGGAGAACCGGCGGGAAAACCAGAAGCAGGAAATGGGTTGTGCCCACCTCTGCCAACTCCACCCCTAAGGTGGGGGAGGCGAGGTGAAGCACAAACTCGAGTCCCCGCCATCTTGAGGATGGGGGGACCTGGCCAACCAGGGACAGGCTCCTGTCCCCCTCCCACTGGAGAGGAACAGAATAGGGGGTGTACCCACCCCAGGGAAGGGACCCATTGGTCCCTGCCCTTACCTACCTGTAACCACCCCTAAATTTAGTATTTAGGGGCTCCCTGAACCTTCCTTCCGCAGTTCCCAAATCCGAAAACAAGAAGAGAAGACGAAGCAAGAAGACCAGCCGTGCAGCTGCTAAAAGGAGGCGACAACAACTGACTTGGCCCCAGCCCTACCGGCCTGTCGACCTCTGAACCTGCTCCTGCGGAATCCCGGCCTCAGCAACCTCACAAACCCCGGAGGACCTGACTTCTGTGCTACAGCCTTCGACCCAGGGACTCCCACGAGCAGTGGTACTGCTCAAAAGAAAACCTACCAAAGACCCGGCCCTGGCACGGAGCCGCGAAACCTGCACACTCTGCACCCGCCGAGTCCAGCCTGTGCCTGAGTGACCAAAGACCTCGAGGACGACCCCCGGCGATTCTGACCTGGAATCCAGTGGCCAAGGACCCTCCTCGACGACCCAGACGACGCCTGCAGCCTCAGGACAAGGGACCCCTCCAACCGCGACCAGCAGGGGGTAAGATTTCCCGACCTCAAAGACACCCCTGCACCCGGCGCCCCACGGCCCCCTGTGCCCAACTCCTGGGTGTCTACCTATCCTCCAAGACCCCAACTTACCTCCTGAAGTGTTGGTCGTCCCTGAAGAATCACCGTCCCCGAGCCTGCAGCCTTTCTTCACCTTTCACGACCTCTATTGTTTAACATTGAGCGCCCGACGGCTCAAAAGCACCCTGCACCCAGCCGCCCGAGTGCCCCTGGAAGTGCAACCTCTATCCTAACCTACTTCCCTACTTGCCCTGAGCAAGTGACCAGGAGCCCAGCTCCCACAGTCGCGTGGCCTGCTTGCCAGCAGCCACCAACCCGGGGCCCCCCGCCTGCCATAGGATAACATTGGGCCTTCTCACTCTGCACCCGGCCGCCCCTGTGCCGCTGAGGGTGTAAAAACTGTACTTACCTGATCCTGGGGGACCCCTGAGTCTTACCCAGAACCTTAACCCTGCCAGTCAAGTACTTACCCGAAATCCGATAACTCACTTTTCTTCCATAGGGTTCCATTGACTGATTTTCTGCGAAATTTCTTCTAAGTGTGGAGTTCTGAAACTTTAGAATATTCACCAAAAATCAACCGAGTCACGAAAACGAAAACACTCACCTAGTATTAGGAGGGGCCTCAGTGCTGGACCCGAGTGCCCAACACTGGCCCTAAAAAGTAATCGCAACGTTACTTACCGTTAACTCACTTTTCCTTCATAGGGATCCATTGACTGGTTTTCTGTGAAATTTCTTCTAAGTGTCGATTTCTGTATTTTACAAATATTCTTTAAAAATCGAACAAACTACAAAAACGTAATTACTTACCTGTTTTAAGTAAATGTCCCAGTGCTGAACCTAGGAGTCCAGCACTGGATTACAAAAGTAACGTAAACATACTTTGCTTGCACACTGTATTTCCTTTCATAGGATAACATTGGTAATTTTATCCAGAAAAGTTTCTAAGTGTCAGCTTTTGAAATATAGTAATATTCTTCAAAAATCACTACAATAACCAAAACGCTTTTTCTTACCTGTTTACAGGAAGTGTCCCAGGACTGAATCCAGGATCCAGTCCTGTGGTTAGAAAAGTGCTCTGCAAAGTAATCAATTGTAATTAAGCATAATTTTCCATTGAGCTCAATGTTGCATTGAATTTGACCCTGTGTTGCCTCTTGCACCAACTGTGATTACCACTATCTAAAAAGTCTATTGCCTATCTGTAAGGTGAATAACCAAAGCATCTCATACTGAGAAAGTATATTTTGACCCTATTGTTGGTTCTAAAATAAAACAAGCATATATTTTTTTATATACAAACCATTGGCCTAGAGTTCAGTTCTTGAGTGTGTGGCTTCATTTGCTGACTGAGTGTGTACAACAAATGCTTTACACTGTCCTCTGATACTGCCTTACTGCTCGACCAAGCTACCACTTTGGAGAGTAAGGTTATATCTAACTTTAGCCTCTGTCAACCCTCTGGGGGACTGTGGACTCTGTACACCCTGAACCTTACTTGGGTACAGTATATACAGAGCCACTTTCCTACACCGACTACCTGCACCAAGTGCATAAACTTACAAATAAGGTCCACTGCTTAGGCCCTTACTGTACTTGGGTTTAAAATATATTTCAGTGAACTACTCGAGACCAGTCACACTTATTAGGAACATATACAACCTAAATTTACACAATTGTTGTTACACTAGCAGAACACAGAACGATCTTTGTTAACCCTTCACTGGAAACTTCATACACTGGACAACAAACGAGAGCAAAATAAGTTGCACTGCGGTTCCATTTAAAAACACCACATTTAAGCATTTAACTAATGGGAATCCCCTCTCGTTTGGGTCAGCCACCTGCTCAGCAGCCATCCCTACCTTTGACAAATAAGCACGGTATTGCTTGAATGCTGCAAAGCAACTCAGTCCCAAACAGACAGGGCCAAATAGTTTTGTAATAATTAGTTAATGCTCACACTTAACACTCCAATAAAGCATTTTATAAGCCACTCTTTAGTGATACAGCCTTAACTTGTGCCGGCTGCGGCTAATCAGTTACTACGCCAACAGAGCACATGATAAGCATTCCAAGAAGGTAACATCTTGAAGGACAACAACTTATTTGTTTCCAGGCTCATCCATGCATGAAGACTCGTGGTACACAGAAACCGCTTACATCAAGAAGCCAAGGTCTGGCACCCAAGACTCACATTTTGCCCATGTATTTAGCTCGTCTTTTATTTCCAATACTCAAATAATATGAGCGATGTTTTGTGCGCCGTTCAAACAATCAATACCGGATATCCTGGGGGCAAGGTATTCAAGGATTGCGCTATAAAGACCAATAAAGTGGCGCTCTCAATTAAGCTTCAGCTCCCCTCTGGGCGCCAGAAGAGAGTCAACTCCTTAACAGAGGTTATTTGAGGGTTAGTCAATGGTTAAACTTGGTGATCAACTTTATCAAAATGATCAAGCCATTCGTTTGTGCTTCTTTACTTCTGGCTTACAATCTCTTAGCCCGCGCTTATTGCCACCTACAAATAACGTAGAGAACATTATGAAGCTGGGAAACTGGGGGGCTTCAAATCCTTGCATTTTACAACTAGATTTCATTAAAGCACTTTCTGTAATCTTGCCACTACTGCAGTAAGATGGTTGCAACTTCTCGCCGCTGCCCGTGTGCCAAATAATGAAATGCAACATTCCTATTCTGCCCGATACAGAAGAAAAGAACGCATTACTGTTCCTTTTATTTCATCGGGCGGAAGCCCGATCTTGTTGGGCAGAAACTTCAACACATGTGCGTACATTTGTGTCCAACATGCCTCATGAGGGCAGGCAATCACGAGGCTGCCAAATTCCTCAAACTGATTTCGCAATTGCAAGAATTTGTTTTGACAAAGATTTTGGAGAGAGTCTGCTTGACGAGGGATGAGCGAATAGTGAGGAGACAATATGCGGATGCTATTCAAAACTAGGACAAACGCGAGCATGCACTGCTGCCAAACTGGAGGGTTAAATGAGTCCAAGCATGCAGTCACAGTACCTTGAAAAATGTCTCAATTTTGGGCGGGTAAAACTTGTATCCTTCCTTCACACCAGGATTTCTCTTCAGGAAAGAGCCAGTCGCAATTCTTCTGCACACCCATTCAATCGGGATCATTTCACAATGGGCCGCAATGAAAGCAGTGTCACTGTGCTGCCGCACAAAGGCACTCTTGATTCCTACAAAGAAAACAAACTTATTTTGGATTCATGCAAGTTAGAGAATTTAAGCTCAAATAACCGGTTTTCAAATATTTATTTTAATATCTAGTCTGCAGGTTTACAAAAGTAACATCTAAATGGCAGGTGTTCAGACTGGTAGTAAGACCTACACGACTAAAGAGACAGCTTGCCAGAAATCAGAAGTAGAAGCATGCCACCTTAAAGCCTCCTAAACACTACGTATTCCGATTCTAAATGGACACCACCCCCTCCCCCCATTTTTTTTTTTTTATTTAAATCGGGAAATGGCAAACTAACTAAATCGTAAGTGTGTGTATGGTGAAAATAAGGCAACTGAACTGCCTTCATCTGTGCCCATTAGCATGACAGTCTTCTAGGTTACGTAAAAAGTCACAGAACTTATATACCTGACCTAGAAATAGACATGCATCTTAAGCAGTCAATATTAGTGCTAAGAGAGATTGGTACATCGGTTATAACTTTTTGGCAACATTTCTTTAAATAATCAAAGTAAGCTATCTGCTTCTGTTAGGAAACAGCTGCATACTGTACTTGGAGTGCTACGGGGGAAGAGTTGCCTTTTCAACGAAAAGGAGCTTTCCATCTAAGAGTACGTGCCTCATCTCCAGAAAAGACTGTAGAACGCATCTAGGCACTACAGCATGAAGTGACAGCAGTGCCAAAGGACTGCCCCACAGTAGAATCTGCAGAATCCAAGCTGCAATTCAGGACTGGTTTGGAAGCCTCCAAGCTATCACGAATCAAATCGGAAAATGATAACTCATGCGTTCCAGAAGATTTGCAAGCACCAGTCCCACAAGATCTCTAAGAAACAAGAGGCCTGCACACAAACGTAAAGCACTTATTGCCTGGTAAAACCATCCGACCCAGAGTTAATGGTCAAATACTATTGTTTTTCACAGAGTCTTCATTTTTTTTTTTTTTTTTTTTTTGAAGAAAAATAAAAGAAGTCTATAGTAAGTGTTTTTTTCCTTCACCATTTTTAGCTTCACTAGAACCCGGAAAAAGGAAAACAAAAGAATATTCAACAACATTACGAACAGCATCCATATAAAATAACATGCACAATATTTGATTGTTTGGTCTTTAGTCTTGCTGGGTATAGTATATTAAGCAAAGAGATGCAAGCAACACTCTTACCAGCCTCCTGCAGCAGCTTGAATATGCAGCTAGTAGTCTTATTGGAGATGAAGGCTTTTCCTTCAAGTTGGTCTTTTTTAGCCGCATTCCCTGCCGTGATTTGGTCCTTGGACTGCATCAACACATAGCCTGGTAGCTCGGGCAGTTCATACACCTCCTTTGTCTTTCCTTCATTCAATTTCTTACCAAGCTTCAACTCTGCATAAAGAAAAACAAATGACATTTTGGAATTGGCAGCTCTGTTATTAAATAAAGGAAAAATGCAGGAGCTTAACCTTAAGGTTGGTGTAAAGACTGTAAATCTCCATATTACACGGCGACCTTCGAACAATCGCACAGTTCTTAAACCTCATCTGCATCAAAACTGGCTTTACCAAATACTAGACATATTTCCGACATCTGGACCGCCTGCTGGTGGAGTTGCTTTGGGGATTCAAAAGGAAAAGGGTAACATTAGAGGACATGGGAATAGGGCTTGAGGGCCCTCGGTTGGAACTCTACTATATGGCGGTGCAGCTCCAGCATGCGGTGCACTGGATGGACGAACAGAACTGGGAGAAGCGGTTACTGGCGGGCACGCACAGGGGGAATCCCTCTCCCTGAGCTCCTCATGCTGGGGTAGAGGGGGCCTACCAGGTTCCCATACATTGTTCGCCATGTGGCTACAACTTGGGAAGTTGCAGTCAAAAATGTGGTGAAAAGAGCAACCTATGCCCCAGATGCCCCGCTATGGGCCGTGCTACCATTTAAACGGATAGGTCACACCATGTCAACCAGTAAATGGACAGAGGAAGGGGTGGGTTGTCACGATGGGGGATCTGTATGCTGCCCAGCAATTCCTCACTAAGGAGGAGGCGGAATCCATGTTTGAGCTAGGCGAGGGACAATACCTTCAATACGCAAGAATCTCAGCGGTGGTCCGCGAATTGTGGCCAATGTTTCCACAAGAGCCACCCATAGCGGCTACCCTACAGGCTATTTCCACCTTGGCGGGGGGGACGTAGATTGATTTCACACATTTATGGGGCGCTTAGGGGGACATCCAGACTGGTCCCCCCCCCCCCAATATAATATTGTACATCAAACCTATCTGACCCCGCGAGTGCTACACAAAATATATCCGGACCGCCCCGCCCACTGCCACAAGTGCGGAAGTCCTGATGCCCATTTTCTGCACATGACTTGGGATTGTCCGGAATTGTCATCTTATTGGGGGAAGGTAGATTGATGCACAAGTTACTAACTTGTGTAACGATATATCTGTAAGAGACAGTAGTTAGTGACAGATTCCTTACCTTAGAATATCCCCAGGCGTCAGGCTGGATCCGGAAAGTTTTTTGCGTAGCAGTACCCTTGCGCGTCGGTAGGCGGCGTCGTGCGGCTCCGCGTCCGTCGTCGGCGTCGTGATCGCCGGGATGACGTCGCGGGCAGTACTTAGGCGCCGCCCTGCGCGCTGACGTCAGTTCTGTACACGACTTTCCGCGCCAGGAACGCAGAGCCATGCAAGAAGCTGACAGGTGTCTGAAAAATACTAGGGCCCTGAAAGGGATGTCCTTAACCCTAGAAATCAGTTCGCAGAACGGGGAGGATGGGTGGGGCGGTAAGGAATCTGTCACTAACTACTGTCTCTTACAGATATATCGTTACACAAGTTAGTAACTTGTGCATCTGAAAGAGACACGTTAGTGACAGATTCCTTACCTTAGAATAGATACCCCAGCAATACCAACCCCGGTGGTGGGTCTGCGAACAAAGATCAGACAAGGAAGTCCTGGAGGACAGAACGGCCAAAGAAGCCGTCCCTCCGGACTTGACTGTCAAGGCAGTAATGCTTAGTAAACGTGTGCAGCGAGGCCCACGTAGCTGCCTGACATAACCGGCAGCGGAACACCGCGGCCCAAGGCCGTGGTAGCAGCCGTTGCCCTGGTGGAATGGGCACGCAGCCCAACAGGAGGCTCCTTCTTGGCCAAAGAATAGCAGGTCTTGATGCACAAGGTAACCCAGCGGGAGATGGTCCTCTTGTGCACCGCCCGACCTTTTTTGGCGCCCACGTAGCCAACAAAGAGCTGGTCATCCACCCGGAAGTGTTTTGTGCGGTCGATATAGAAGGAGAGCGCACGTTTTGGGTCCAGACAGTGGAGCCTCTCTTCCTCTCTGGAAGGATGCGGAGGCGGAAAGGTGGGCAAAGTGATGGTCTGCCCAATGTGGAAAGCAGTAACCACCTTTGGCAAGAAGGACGGACGCGTCCGAAGAACAACCTTGTCTGGATGAACAGACAGAAAGGGAGGTTTGCAAGATAGAGCCTGGAGCTCACTCACCCGCCGAGCGGAGGTGATGGCCACCAGAAAGGCTGTCTTCAGAGTCAGAAGACGAAGAGGACAGTTATGTAGAGGCTCAAAGGGAGCGCACATTAAAAAGGTAAGAACCAAGTTCAAGTCCCACTGAGGCATCACAAACGGAACAGGAGGGAAGAGGTGAGTAATGCCTTTTAAGAACCTGTTAACAACAGGGGACTTGAAAAGGGAGGGCTGATCAGGGAGCCTGAGGAAGGCCGAGATAGCACAAAGATAACCCTTGATGGTACCCAGGGCAGAACCCTGTTGGGCCAGAGAGAGAAGGAACAGAAGGACCTCAGAAAGAGGGGCAGAAAGGGGATCCACAGCCTTTGCTGTGCACCATGCCACAAATTTGTTCCACCTGCAGGCGTATACCACCTTAGTGGAGGGACGCCTGGCTGCCAGAATCACATCACAAACTTCGGGAGGCAAGTCGAAAGGAATCAACTGCCGCCGCTCAATCTCCACGCAAGCAGGTGTAGACTGGACAGGTTCGGGTGGAGGACCGTCCCCTGCTGCTGCGACAGAAGATCCTCCCGAAGAGGCAGACGGATCGGGGGATCTATGCTCATATTGAGTAGCTCGGGATACCAAACTCTTCGAGCCCAGTCCGGAGCCACAAGAATGACTTGGGCCCGGTCGTGCCGAATCTTCTTCAACACTCTGGGTAGAAGTGGTATAGGCGTACAACAGACCGCAACTCCACTCGCGACGAAAAGCGTCGCCGAGCGAGTGCCGCCTTGGAAATTCCAACGCGCAGAACTGATGACATTGCGCGTTCTCTTCGGTGGCGAATAGATCTAACCAAGGCTCTCCCCACTGTAGAAAGAGTCCTTGCGCCACTTCCGAGTGAAGACGCCATTCGTGATCCATCATGCACCTGCGGCTGAGTTCGTCCGCCCTGGCGTTCAGAGAACCTGCCAGGTGTTGAACCATCAGGAACATGCCCTGATGTTCCAGCCATGTCCAGAGGCGCAGAGCCTCCTGACAAAGGGCCCAAGACCCCACCCCGCCCTGTTTGTTGCAGTACCACATGGCGGTGGTGTTGTCTGTGAACACCTGCACTACCTTCCCTTTGACAGAGGGAAGGAATGCCTTGAGTGCAAGCCGGATCGCCCGGAGCTCCAGAAGGTTGATATGGAGCCGGGACTCCGCCGGAGACCAGAGGCCTCTGATCTCCGCCTCTCCCATGTGACCACCCCATCCCAGAAGGGACGCGTCCGTCACAACTGTATGCTCTGGCTGGGGAAGGGAGAGGGATCTGCCCATGACCCATTGCCGGTTCGAGAGCCACCACTGCAACTGTTTTGCAGTCCCCTCCAAGATCTGGATGTGATCGGACAGGTTGCCCTGGTGCTGCGCCCACTGGAACTTCAGGTCCCACTGCAGAGCCCGCATATGCCATCTGGCATGATTGACCAGCAGGATGCAGGAGGCCATGAGGCCCAGCAGCCTCAGGGTTATCCGTACCGAAACCCAGGATAAAGGCCGAAAGATCGGAATCATAGCCTGAATATCCCGGACTCGCCGTTCGGGAGGATAGGCCCGAAACTGCGTCGTGTCCAGAACTGCCCCGATGAAAAGGAGCTGTGGAGAAGGAATCAGATGCAACTTCGGCACATTGATGGAGAACCCCAGCGAGTGCAGGAGTTCGGCCGTAGTCTGGAGGTGGGAGACGACTGCCTGGGACGAGCCCGCCTTCAGCAGCCAGTCGTCGAGGTAGGGGAAGACTGAAACCCCTGCCCGGCGCAGATGAGCTGCGACCACCGCCATCACTTTCGTGAACACCCGAGGGGCGCTGGTAAGGCCGAAAGGGAGCACGGTGAACTGAAAATGCTCGAGGCCTACCGTGAACCGCAGGTAACGCCGGCAGGACGGGGATGTGGAAATACGCGTCCTGCAAGTCCAACGCTACCAACCAGTCTCCTGGGTCGAGGGCAGTCAAGACCTGAGCTAGGGTGAGCATCTTGAACTTCTCCTTCCGGAGGAAGCGATTGACGTTCCGGAGGTCCAAGATAGGACGCATGTCCTCCTTGTCCTTTTTGGGCACCAGAAAGTAGTGGGAGTAGCAACCACGCCCTACTTCTGGGGTCGGAACATGCTCGATGGCCCTCTTGGCCAAGAGGGCCGTGACTTCCTTCTGTAGAAGCACCAAGTGATCCCCTGACATGCGGTGGAATTGAGGTGGCATGGCTGGGGGTGGTCTCGAAGGGGAGGGAGTAGCCCCTTCGGACAATGTCCAAGACCCACCTGTCCGAGGTGATGGTGCGCCAGTGGGGAAGGTGATGGCGGACCCTGCCCCCTACTGGCATGCCGTGCACCTGAAAGGAGGGACTAGGAGGGCTTGGAGGCCGCGGACGGGTTGGAGGTGGTGGCCTGACCCGCACGCTGGTTGCCCGATCCGCCACGGCGGAATCCACGTCCTCGGCCACGCGAAGACGCCTGCTGCGCGGGCCGGTGGCTGGGCTGCTGACGTGAAGGGGCGCCCCTACCGTGGCCACGATAGGGGCGAAAAGCAGAAGGCAGCGGAGGGCGTGTAGCAGAAAGGCCCAGGGACTTGGCAGTAGCCCGTGAGTCCTTAAAGCGCTCCAACGCATGGTCTGCTTTGGACCCAAAAAGACTGACTCCATCAAAGGGCATGTCCATGAGAGTATTCTGGACATCCCCTGAAAAACCAGTGGTTCTCAGCCAGGCGTGGCGTCGGAGCGCCACCGTCGTTGCAATCGACCTGCCCAGCGAGTCGGCGGTGTCAAGGCCACAACGGATAGTGTATTTGGCCGCATCCCTTCCTTCTGCAATGGCGCGGGAAAGCAGTGCCTGGACCTCCTCAGGGCACTGGGGCAAAACATCCGCCACCGAATCCCACAGGGAGTGGGTATATCGGCCCAAAAGACAAGCGGTGTTAACGGACCGCAAGCCAGCACTGGAGGAAGAAAAACCTTTCTTCCCAAACTGATCCAGGCGTTTGGATTCCCTATCCGGAGGAGCGGTAGGGAAGGCGGTTTGGGAAGCGGAGGCTTGGACAACCAAGCTTTCAGGAGTGGGGTGGACAGAAAGAAACAGGGGGTCGCCCGGAGCGGGGCGATGGCGTCGTGACACGTTCCGATCCACAGGAGCCCCTGTGTTGGGCTTGGACCAGGCGCCCAAAAGAACGTCAGTGAGGGCGTCGTTAAACGGCAGCACAGTCTCCGCAGAGGAGGCTGCCGGCTGAAGCACCTCTGTCAAGATGTTAGGCTTGACCGTCAAAGTAGGGAGCTGGAGACGTAAGGCCCCAGCAGCCCTACGCAACACCGTACCAAAATTGGCCCCCTCCTCCGTAGCCACGGGAGGAGACAGCATGCCAGTGTCAGGGGAAGTATCCAGACCACTGGCCTCCCTAGACTCTGTCCAGTCCTCATCATACTGACAGTTGCGTGTCAGAGGGTCATCAGACCCCTCCCGGTCCTCCTGGTCCTCCTCTGGTTCAAAATAAGGAGGAGGAGGGACATTTGGGACCCAAGGTCCCATCGGCGCCGGAGCCGGCGTCGAGCGACGCCGCTCCGGGTCCATGTCCGGAGCCGGAAGGAACTGGGAACGACGCCGCCCGGAGCCCAGGGCGGCGTCGAGAACGGCACCGGAGACATCGGCGCCGGCGGAGGTGTCGTGAGGTCGACCGGCGTCGATGGGGGTTGTGGAGCCGGGATCGAGGCCGGGGCCGAAGCCGGGATCGAGGCTGGAGGCACGGGCGACGCCGGGGCCGGAGCCGCCGGCGACGCCGGAGCAACCCCATCAGGGCCCGCGGGGCCCGAAGGCGCACCGGAGGGGCCTGACGGCCCGAAGAGGCGGGCCATGGCCGACAGGAACTCCTGTACCTTGGCCGGATCCGCCCCCGAACCCGGGAAGGGCGGGGGCGACTCCACAGGCAAGTCCGGGGCCTCAGCCGAGTCGCGAGACCGGCGAGGCGAAGTCCGAGAGCGACGATGCTTCTTGGACTTCTTGTGCTTAGACTTACCGGACGAAGAAGACTTCGACGCCGACGACCGGTGTGCACTCCGCGAGCGACCCCTGGACCTCTCACGCGACCGGGGCCTCCGTGGAGCCGAATGCCGGGCCTCGAGGAGCTTTCGAGACCGCTCTCGCAAAGCTTTCGGGTTGAGGGCCTGGCATTCGGGACAAGACTCGGTGTCGTGGCCTCGGCCGAGGCAGAAGAGACACTCCCAATGCGGGTCGGTGACGGACATCATCCGCGCACAGGCGCCGCATCGCTTGAAGCCGGGCATCCCTACGACACCTTTAGTTGGAAAAAAGTGAAAAATCACCAAAAAGTATGGTCAAAAATTGACCAGGGCACTGCTCTTCCCGGATCTGCGCTTGCTGGCGCGGAAAAAGAAGAACTGACGTCAGCGCGCAGGGGCGGCGCCCAAGTACTGCCCGCGACGTCATCCCGGCGATCACGACGCCGACGACGGACGCGGAGCCGCACGACGCCGCCTACCGACGCGCAAGGGTACTGCTACGCAAAAAACTTTCCGGATCCAGCCTGACGCCTGGGGATATTCTAAGGTAAGGAATCTGTCACTAACGTGTCTTTCAGATTTCACACATTTATGGGGCGCTTAGGGGGACATCCAGACTGGTCCCCCCCCCCAATATAATATTGTACATCAAACCTATCTGACCCCGCGAGTGCTACACAAAATATATCCGGACCGCCCCGCCCACTGCCACAAGTGCGGAAGTCCTGATGCCCATTTTCTGCACATGACTTGGGATTGTCCGGAATTGTCATCTTATTGGGGGAAGGTGATAGAATGCCTAACGAAAGTTACAGAATGGACGATACCTCATTCCGTTAAGGAGATATTACTGGGACTACTCCCTAGACCTAAGGGGAAAAAACTCGCAAGGAAATTTCTTCAGTTGGGGGTGGTACTAGCCAAACGAAGGATAGCAATTAGGTGGGTGAGCTCGACACCCCCCACAGTTGAAAGTTGGGCTAAAGATCTGAGGGAGTGGGCAACAGCGGAGCTAATCCGAATGAAAAGGAGTTAGAAGAGATGAAAAGCTTGAAGATGATGCGAGGGCATGGAACACCATGATAACAGACATACCCGAGAGAGGGGCCCTTCCCTCGGGGGAGACGGAAGGGTTACAGGCAGGCAAAGGTGGTTCAGTGGCAACATCAACACACGGGAGTCTCCCAGTGCCCGGGAGTGCTGAAGACACAGAACACTGGCCCTCAGTGCCCGATACGGGTAGGATATAATCAAACAATATACATAAAGTGAATCCTGAGTTAAGTCCACTTTAGCTACTGGCTTGTTTGGATCAGCGCACTTGAGCCTAGGTGTAACACAAAAATAGGGCCCACCTGCACAATGTGAAGGAGCCGCCTTGAAAATACACACACACACACTATTCATTGCTTTGGCCTGAATAGGTGCCTCCGTAAAGGGTTAAGGGCTAGTTACTGACCAAGACAAGTAATCAGATGTTGGATCAACAGAAAGGAGTATTTATCCATCACCATGTTTTATCCGTTAAATTAATCTTTATGCTTCCTAGGCATGGCTTTCATTGCAGTGTTTGCTACCAGGAGTACAAACAGCAGCTGGCAACAACTATTTGGGGAAGCTATTCCGTAAAGAAAGATTGCGCGCCACTACAGTGCCATTTATGTTCACTGTGAAAATTGAACACGTTTAACAAGGAGTTCAATTTGAAGTGTTTCCCTTATGTTTTTTTCTAATGTTCTATACATGTCAATAATGCAGCCGTGCCAATCCCTCCTCTTTTCAATATTTTGTTTCCATTTTCCTGAATTGCTCACGTAGATTTAGTGCATACATGCAAGGCGTACTTACCATGGTACTCGGAGGGTGCCAAGTTTGGGTTTGCCTCACACAAGGGTTGTAGTTTGAGGACTGCCATTGTGCAAGGCTGACTTTTCAGTCACTTCAAACTGTAAACAAATCTTTAACAGCAGTGTCTCTCATCTACAAAGGATACCTCAACTATGATGCTCAGAATATGGGTGCATCATATTCTGACACCAGGCACATGAAGGATAATGCTGCATCATTTAGGACGTTCGGTGCATATGAGAATTGATGTCATTTTCTGAATCCTGTCTGTACTTGCATGACAAAGGACATTCTTCTGCCAGAGTGTATCTAAATCAATGAGTTATATAAAACTACTAAAGACATTTAAGTGGGCATCAAGAGCACTTATTACAATCTGTCTCTGGAGGAGTTAATATTTTATTTGCTTTGTGTATCCGACAGTGGCAACGCGAGCTTCAGAAGGAAGCTTCTGAAGGAATCTGGCCAAATATTATGATGGTCCATTGCCCCCGTGTAGCCTGATGCACAAACGTGACAGAGGTGTTACTGCCAAAAACGTCGAACCAGAAAGGAGTCCTCGTTCATCCTTTGGTGACATGCTGTGGCAGCAAGTCAATCTCAGGGAAGGCAAGGCATGTTTCCTCGATGCGACAATACTTGTTTCTGCACAGCAAACCAGTCTACCTCCGTGCAGAATGTCCAGTTCTCTAGGCAGTCAAAAGCGGTCTGCGCATGCTGGTTAAAAGAATAAAAAAAAAATTAAAAAAAATCCTACTTAGTTTAATTGTGCGAGTTCACCATGAGATGCATTAGCTGGATTAACTTGCAATAAAAAGCTTACTACTTTGTCCCTGAATTCACATGTCATCTCTGCAGCTGGTTTGAGGGGTCTGTATTGCTCCCGCTCAATTGCAGGCGACTGAGCATGGGTCACCTTACTTAATTTGGGCTGTTCATGTGCAGTTTGGTTATTTCAACTGTTACACATAAATGACAGGAGAATGTTGCTGTTGCTGGGGGTTTCTACATTTATCAAAATGGGTGAGGATCCTTTAAAAAAAAAAAATCCAGGGTCTCACTATCCACCACCCACTGCTTTCAAGGGAAGAAAAGCTAGGATAACCCTCACTTAGATGTGGTTTGATAGGATTTGCACCCATCAGACACTAGTTAAGAGAAAGAAAAAAATAAAATAGGAATATTGGGGTATCATTTTCCTGTTAACACTTTAGAAGGGCACAGCAAAACATTACTGAGGCACCACAAGGAAATATATAAAGGGCATACAAATGCAGAATAAAAGAAAGAAAAAAAAAACAAACGCAGCTACAGGTCTGGTCAGGACTATAGGCGAAGGAGTTTTCCAAAAGTCAAGAAGTTGGAGGTCAAGGGATCATGAGATCGTGCCCAGTTGAGTCAAATTGGTATTTCACATCCTCAATGCAGACAGTGCACCAAAATAGAGGTAAAGTCTGCAGATGTACTGTGAAGTCGCTCTACTGGGTTATACCATCAGAATTTTTTTTTTTTTATTATTATTTTTAACAAGCTCTAAATAACCTAAAGTCATGATTTAAAATGTATATTTCAGCTCAACAAGGAGTATAACTAACAAGATCAAAGACAAAGTTGATATTTGTTTCTTTATGAAAGCTCAAAGACAAAAAGGCCTGTTCGATCAGTTAATGCATCATTCAAAGCATCCATTTTAGTAAAGTGCTGCCAATTTTACAGGGAGATGTATGGTAGAAACAAATCTTATTTTCCAACAAATGAAAGATTTAAGGAGCAAATAAAATAATGGGTCCACAGAAGACCACATACAAACAAAACATTCAAAGATAATCTGTACACACCCCACTAACTTGGAATGAATTTGGCTATACTTTGACAAAATCCATAAGTCTATGGCGGTCCATGCATGCAGATGCACAGTCCTACATATCTGAAAGGTTTTGCCATAAAGCAAATATGCATTGCCAAATCCAATCAGCCTCACCTTTAATATGCGTCTGAATAGCTATTAGCCAACATTAGCTTGCTATATGGCAAACACGCTTAATTACTTTTAGAACCAGTCTTACTTGTTATAAAACTCACTATAGCCTAAAAACATTTCCCCGGGCTGACTGACACACACTAAACTTTCCAGTTAGGTTATGTTTAATAAGTCAAAACCTTTCCTGCCATAGGTTTTTTTGGCACAAGAGTGGTATCCAGGTTGCTGGAAGCAAAGCATTTCCAATATGGCGCTGGGGGAAATGAGGAGCTGAGGAAATTCTAGGAAACAAAAACTAGTAGATCATTTAAGAAGGAACCTGTGAACACCACAACAGTATCAGTTCACCATACAACTGATGTGGCTTCTATGAGGATTGGTCTTCCTGCCTTGTCTCACCTAACCACAGTTGAATGAATATTTGACCCTGTATGCAGTTTGCCTTTGTAATGCAGAACAAACATGTTCAGATATTCATAAAATTGTATATTAAACCAGATTAAGGCACAACTTTGGCTGTGTTGGGGTTTCTTGGCACTTTAGCCATTCAGCTGCATTATACACAAATCTGTAACAGTATAAACAAACATCCATAAAAAGCTTAAAGCGCTTCAATACCTTAAGAGTGAGGGTCAAGACTGATTTGCATATGGCTGGGTCCAAACTGGGGTGGCGTAGTAGGCAAAAGAACGATGGATTTAACCCAGATCTTTTGACTGGGGGAGAATGTTTGCATTGTCAGCATTCCGTCCATCATTTGTTTGCTGTAACACTTTTCGCCCTAAGTGGGATGGGTATGCCCAGACGTGGGTCCCTTGCTCACTGTGCCACTGGATTCAAGCTAGCCTGGCTGAAGGGTGACATACCCTGAAACCGGTCCCAGGATGCTTGTTTCCGGTCCAGGGAGGACCTGGCAGTTCGGTCTGGACTGTTCCCATGGGGCACAGGGTCAAGACTGATTTGCATATGGCTTAGTCCAAACTGGGGTGGCGTAGTAGGCAAAAGAACGATTGATTTAACCCAGATCTTTTGACTGGGGGAGAATGTTTGCATTGTCAGCATTCCGTCCATCATTTGTTTGCTGTAACACTCAATACCTTAAGAGGCACAACATTATGAGCTGCAAAAACCACCAAGACAAACAAACAGCATTATGAAAATAAAGATTCACGATACAGACCTGCAGTAGTCTCCATTTTTGAGGGAAAACGGCAAGCCTAAAGGGCATAAAAGAGAAAAACTATAATTACACAAGATACTGGACGGCAGGTGGGCAACTGACTGCCACAAATCTTGTCACTTGTATAAACAGGAGTATAACCCATAAACCACGTTGAGATCTGGGTAGGTACGTGAAAAAAGGCAACAATATCTCAACTGGTGTCATTAATAAAGTCGGTTAAGCACGTATGTACAATACATTACACGGAAGGAAGACAGGCGACTGAGAGGTTTGTAGAAATGTGCACTTGGCATCATATAATTAAGGTCACAGTAAAAAGGGTACAGTTGTAGCAGCACTGTAGGCATAGAATGCAATAGCAACCCGAATTGGACTTGGTGCTCAATTGTGTTCGTGAAACATAAAAGTGGCGACGCAAGTGACAATGTGTAATCAGCAGAAACGGCGCAAGGTGAAGTGAAACAATATGTACAGTGAAATTCTGGTGTTCAAGGTAACAATTTGCAATGAATCACAGAGTAATAACAATTTTGTTTGAACCACGAAAGAAAATGCGCCATCAGTTGCAACTGGCAGATGCAAGTATCTCACTGGTAATTGGTAACCATAAATAAAGCTTCTCTAAAACAAATACTGATAAGCTCAATAGGACTGTTAACCTATGAGCTCTGCCAATGCTTTTTGCTGACACTATGTAGCATAGGTAAAAAAGATTTGGCAAAGCCAATAGCCTTCACCTATGCAAGACCCATTGGTACTGTTGAGGTTTTCCATGATGCAGAGCACCACGGGCTGCTGTGCAACATGGTTTAGTTGCTACGGCGCAGCTGGCATTGACCGAGTAATAGCACTTTTTTGTTTACTTTAAGACACATTACACAGCAGCCCTCGTTGCTGTACAACGGGCTCCAGGTTCTGGGGTGAACTAATTTCATCATTGAGCCACCAACCAACCTATGACCTCTTCAGACAACTTCTAAAAATTTAACTTTCCATGGAACGCCTTGTATGAGCTGGGACGCAGAAATAAGTTGGATGTGAGGCCAAAATGTCCGAACTATTCCTTACTGTGGGCAAATCACAGAAAAGGTACTACTGCCCACGGTATTCCAAATTGTTTGCCCTGAGCTGCGCCCTCATGGCAGCATGCTCTACAATTCAAAGTTACCAATACTGAACACTTCCTAAAAGTCCTAAGGAAATGACTTATGGGACGTGTTTTTTCCTCATTGCTTCCCATTCCCAAAGCTTCCTCTAGTTGCCAAGCACTGTGAAAAGGTCTACTGCTAGATCTGGTAGGAGCAACAAATAAAAAGCAATTAGCACATTCATTGGAATATTGAGTGGGGTCACCCAGTCATTCCTCAGACTGCAGTCAGTGGCTGCCAGTCAAGATTCTAGGCCTCGATCATAACTGAAATGTGGATTTTTACGAGGGGAGGCAATAAATAAATATTTTGGCAACAAAACACAAGATTTCCCTATACCTTCCTAAGAGCCGTCTGATGAGGTGTGGGTCCATAAGTCAGGCGAGGGCCAGTAACCAGCATAATTGACTGACTGTTCGGCAATTTTAAACCGCCTCTCGTCAAACTTTAATATAGGGCACGACAAACCACATTATAGGCTAGTTTAGTAATATTTTCTCCCCCCAACAGAATGAAGGGTAGTGCCATGGGTAACTTTCCCCCCAAAAGAACGCCCATTTATCTTCACAAAAGCATCTACCCCCCCTGTAAACTTCTAAATGCATTATGTATAAAGTTTATAACAGTCACCTACTCGTCTTGCACAGGAGTGCCTTGTAGTTAGTGCTTGAATTGGCACGGATATCACATTAAAAGCAGACAGGATACTTTGTTTGCAGTTTTATATAGCGCATGGTGGACAGATCGGGGTAGGAGCGCTTTACATGAGCTCCAGTTATATTACACAAGGATGCGTTCATTTTCTGTTTTAGGCACGAGTAGATTAAGAGATTTGCCCAGAATCTCAGGACGCTGAGCTGACAGAATTTAACCTGGTTCCCCGTTTCCAAAGTCAGCAGCTCTGGGCGTTACACCACACCCTCTCAATGCAGAATGACATTCATTTCAGGAAAATTGTTTGTCAAGAAGATGAGCTCACAGTATAAAGTGAAGCTACATTTCTCATGATTTTCATTTATTTTGAATGGCAACATTGTCAGTCCAGATGAGTTTGATACTTGTGCCATCGCCTTTCCTGTCAATATGGTAATTTCGAAGCTGGGAAGCAAGCTGAGGGCAGGGGGTTAGGAAACAACGGACAGCGAATGCAACACACAAGCGAATGGGAGCAGTAACAGCGGGAGAATGGTGGAGAAGTACAGGAGCCTGTGGCCAGTGTAAGGACACTGGCCACAGGAAGCTGTACTTGGTCCATGCTCCACAGCAGGGGGCAAAAAAAGACTAAGCCCAGGAGAAAGCCGGAGGCATAACTGACCAATAGGAAGCAAGCAAACAAGAATGACGTGGGCACCAACCAATGGTAAGGAAAGAAAAGATTTTGCAAGCGCTGTGCAGGTGAAACCTAAGGCAGTGATTATGCCACTGCATCGTTCTGGGGGCATGCATATGCTCGATGACATATGCACATGCCTACGTGACCCGGCAGCTATGTAACAATGCAGTTTTCTTTTTAATCTATGGATAAAAGATGACCGATACCACTCAGGGAAAGGAAAAAAAAAAAAAACACCACATACAAACAAAAAAGTTTACCAGCACAAACACTTGTTATACTGCTGCTTCGTGGACTTCCGCGCAGCCTTTGATCTGGTGGATAGGGAGTGTTTGTGGGAGGCCTTGAGAAATTATGAGGTCCCTGCAGATCTTTTGTTGGTAATTCAGGAGTTGCATAGCCAAAATTGGGCGCAGGTAATTAAAGATACTTCTGGTGGCCTAACACCTGCAATAGCGATAAATAACGGATTAAGGCAAGGCTGTGTCTTGGCTCCGCTTCTTTTTGCAATATTCCTAGCAGATTTGCTCCTTATTTTGGGGTCTGCCAGAGGCGCAAGCCCAAAGGTAAATGGAAGGCATTTGTCCTGTTTGCTGTATGCCGACGATTTAGTCATATTGGACCAAACTGAGGTGGGTCTACAAAGGAAGCTGAATAAATTCAGTGAATACTGTATGGCAAAACGACTTACAGTAAACATGGACAAAACAAAAATATTGTGTTTCGGGAAGAGAAATCTGAAGTTTAATTGGTACCTGGGCCAAACAAAACTAGACATCGTAAATGAATATAAAATATCTCGGGATATGGTTTACAAACTCCTTGAAGTGGGGTATGCACCTGGAGGCGCAGAAAGTAAAAGCACATTTAGCGGTATGTGGGCTGAAAAGATTTAAT
The DNA here is from genome assembly GCA_963921515.1 of Calotriton arnoldi. Taxonomy (NCBI): domain Eukaryota; kingdom Metazoa; phylum Chordata; class Amphibia; order Caudata; family Salamandridae; genus Calotriton; species Calotriton arnoldi. Next base: position 192,409 of record CAWUFW010002845.1, read on the forward strand.
CACAGTTATGGGGATATGTCCCATAAACCTCTATTGACTGCCTATAAAGCAATGATTCCTCCGCAACTCCAATATGGCTCAGAAATCTTATGTATTGATGGTAAAAGCTCCTGGGATAAAGATGAAGGGAAATGCCTAAAATCTTTACTCTCTCTCCCCAGCTCGGCAATGATCCAGGCAATTAGACTGGAACTTGGCCTGACTGCGTGGAACTTTCAGGTGCAACTAAGTTTGCTTAGATTTTGGAATCGTTTGGGTCTTGGGGAGGTCACAAAGGTGTCTCAGTGGTGCATGAAAGAGATCCAATCTAGTGAGCGAAAGTGGGCTAAAGCCACAAGATGCAAACTTCAGACCATTTGTGATCACCTGAACGTGGAAATAGATCCGAAGACATTGCAAATCAATGTAACAAAGAGTGTACTTAGAATGCAGGGTAAAGAATTGTCACGAGCAGTAGACAGAGTATTTGAGTATGAAAGACTGTAAAATTTATGAGTAATAGCTGGGAGAAAGATATAAGCTATCCCTACCTAGACACATTACCGAATCGTTGGTTAAGAATGGATGTACTAAGGATTAGAATCGGTATTAATCTGGCCGTAATAAATAGTGCAATAAAATCTGGCCTAATTCAACAAGATGGCAATTGTATGTGTAATATAGGGATGAAATGTAATATTTTATTGGACTGCCGTAAATTTTTATATTTACGTAAATTAATACTTCGTCCGATCTTTTTAAAGTATGATGTTAGGGCGCGTTCACAAGCATGGGAGCTTCTCGCGGATATGGAACATTTAGATATCGCGATAGCCATTGGGAAATTTATGCAGGGTGTCTATAGGTTCCCTGGTCCAATAGAGGCTTAAGAGAAGCGAGGTGCCTTGAAATCTAAAATGAAATTAGTGGTTTTAAAATTGGTAGGAATTAAGTATTAAGTTAAGGATATTATGGGTTTTATTGCTTAAGAAAACGTCTTTGTAATGTGTAGACTTTTTTTAAATGATAATGTATGTGTTATGGTTTAAAAACAGATGGTTTAAATAAACGTTATTTTTGACTTGACTTGTGTAGAGAGTGGACAGGGAGCAAATGGGAGCTGCTTGGCCCAATAAATGAAGTTAATATCTTTTATTTGGAGGTCTGTGTGTCGTGGAAAACCAACAGGATGCACAAAAGTGCTTTTTAGAAGGCAGAGTAGCCCTGCAGCAAATGGCGTCTGCCTAAACAAAAACAGGGTTGGGAGGGGGGGGGGGGGCAGAAAGTAGCACCGATAGCAAGAAACCCTATGCACTCATGGCGTGCCTAATGAAAAAAAAGTTGTTCCATAAATATCTGGAGTGGAAGGACACAAGTCAGCCAATCAAGGATTGTAAAGAGAAATTGCTCCAGGAGAGAGCCAAATACAAGAATTGGGAAGCAAGATTCTAAATATGGAGCATTGAAAGAGTTTAAGATGAAAAAAGAAGAATAAAATCCAAACAATGGTATGCAAAGGACCTTTAAGTTAGTTTTTTTTTTTTATATGTTCACAAGAGGTCTTTCGCAAACAGACTAGGCAACCTAACAAAGGCGTACGCTGAAAACTAAACACGCAGATGTAATCCCATTAAAGGTAGGAAATGCTATTGTTTAAAGAAACTTGTACAGTGATATGACCTCACTGAAGAGAAATGATGCTATTGTAAACTATGTATCTAATACACTTATGTTACAAAAATCGGAGGAGGAATGCGTTTTAAAAAAAGTGACAATTTTATCCGGATATAAAAGCATACTTGGGTATTAGTGCGAAGTAGCACCTCCAGCTGCATCCCCCAAACATCCCGTGATTTGCAGGAGTATGCTGAGCGCGCTTGAAGAGACAGAATATATATACACACACACTACGCACGCTCTTGTCGAGAAGAGCCCACAATCTTACCTGGTTCAAATCTCTGCGAAATATACCCTGCCTTCAACAAAACACGTGTTGCAAGTCCTACCCCGCGACGGCCGCCAGTACACCCCATCTCACAAGCATGTTCAGAGCAACCCCCAAATGTATGAACTGCACATTTACACACAGATAAGAGGGATGGACCAATAAGCACCCCGATACCTTCGGGTCGAGTTCGCGCTATATAAAAACTGCAAAAAAATAAAATATAAGTAAAACATGGAGGTGCTTCAGATTAGTGGAGAAGACGGAAAATGAATGTTACATCCTCAGAAGCACTCAAATTAGTGGTAATGCAACGTCAATCTTATAATCTAGGAATCCTAAACACGTCTTCACATAGTTTAATATATTGCAACACGCAAACCTACTCTCCAAGCAAAAAAAAAAAAAAAAAAAAAAAGCATTCTATTGGCACACCGTAACGCCTCCACCCCCATTAGCCCCATCTTGTCATTCTGTCGCCCAACTACCCAAGAACAGAAATGCCACGTTACTATTTGCTGGTTTCACACGCATTATCGAAAACTGAAAAACAAAAGAGCACAGTGTGCAATGGAACACGTGGTCTGTACGACAGACGAAAGAAGGAAAATCCCAGCGCCGCTTTGCTTATCTGGCAGCCTGACAATAGTAGCAGAAGCTGGGGGAAACTCACCTTAAGCAGCTGGAAGCTCAAACCAGGTGGATGACTGCGCTACTCTCGCGTCCTGCCCTGCACAGAATGCCGCCCACCAAGTCCACGGTGAACCTCTGGGAGACGACTGAGCGTTCACACAACAATCAGAGCTTCCAAGCACCGCCGGTGGAGTTCTTTAACCCGCCCCTGGGGAACAGCGCAGTCTCGGATTGGCTGAAAGCATGTTGTCAGAGATTGGCTACTGCTTTAAAATAAAATTAAAAAAAATAGGAGGCGTCTCCTAAAACACGCCTATAAGTTACCTGATTGGGTGACTGTCAGCTAACGTGTAATAGGTTGAAAGGTTTCTTTGATATGAAAACATCTACAATTGGTCTCAATGGTGCAGGCACGTAATATAAGAAGATTCTCGCGTGTGAGTGCTGGCCAGGCCAACGCAGACACTACTGTGTCCTTCACGGGGCTGCATGTGCTGCACGTGTTCAAGACATTTTGTCCTTTACAGGAGCTTCACACTTAACATTGTTCTGGTAAATATTTTTAACACGCCCATTTGATCATCCAAGAAGTGTTAATATTAGCTCAATAGCAAGAGGATGCTCTTTTGAAAGGCCTTCTCTGTTTACTCACCCATTGGGCTGTTAAAGACTTGACTACCTACAATAATTGGCAAAGCCAGTGTGTAGCTCCTATGCGACCTATTTTCTTTGGCAATGATTCTAAACCATGCTGTACAGCGACACAGCTGAAAATAAGGTAAAAGAAAAGCGCTAAGATGCGACCATTGCCTTGAAACCCTCACGGGTGAGTAGCGCGCTTACAATTCCCTGATTGAATTCCCTGATTGATTGCATCATTTTGCAGGCACGCACCCACCAGGATGCACATGCCTACAAAGTGATGCAAACATTTTTAATTCCTTTTTATTTACCAATCCGAGATGTTTTAGTAAACAAAAAGTTGTACAAAATGTGCTTTTTCTGCGATATAGTGCTAATGCACTTTAAAAAATAAATAAAGGGGGAGTGGGGAGCACGAGGCACCACAAAGAGAAGAAGGGTGGGAGAAAAGGATGTGGATGGGTGAGAGATGGACAAGTGAGAGACAATGGGTCAGGTGATGGGGAAGAACAAATAATGGAGGGCCAGTGGATGGATCAGCACCCAGACTGGAGGGCGAGAAGTGGATCAGCACAAGGACAACGGAAAACTTGCAGGGGGTGGATCACGATACGGACAACAGTGAGGGCGGGTAATGCAGCGCACAGAAAACGGATGCAGCACACGGACAACGGAGGGTCAGCGGGTGGGGCAGCACACGGACAACAGAGAGTGGTCAAGCACCTGGACAATGGAGGGTGAGCAGGTGGTTGAAGCACACGGACAATGATATTGGGGAAGCACACAGACAATGGAGGGTGGGCGAGCGGGGATGGTGAAGCACATGGACAATGGAGGGTGAGCTGGGAGGTATGGGGAAGCAAACGGACAACAGAGGGTGGGTTGAAGGGATAGGGGAGCTCACGGACAACAGGGGGGGTGGGAAAGCAAGAAGGGCAATGGAAGGTGGGCAGGCGGGGAGCAAGCAAGAACAACAACTAGGGGAGGGCAATGGGAAAGACACACAAGTGAGAAAGAGAACCACGAAGTACACAAGGGAGACAGCTTGAAGACGCACGCACTCTTGTAGTGCTACACCAAAAAGAAAAAAGTAGCGCATAAAAAGGTAGCAGCAGAAGGACAGAGATAACAAGTCCATGCTCCAGGGGATGGACAAACACCAGAAGAGGAAGGAAGCGTACAGAAACTGACGGATAAGCAGCAAGCAGATAAGAGTGACAACAAAGCAATCTGAAGGTAAGCAATGGGCGGTCTCTAACCCCACTGTAACCTAACAACAAACACACATGTGCTGTCTTAGGCAAGACCTAAAAAAGGTTGAAAATCAGGAACTCAATTTTATTTTGCATTTCATAAGTCTTACTATCGACACTATGACACAGAATCATGGCTAGTGGAATAATGTGTTTCTGTAGCTGCATGACCGTGGATTTTCATATTGCACCATCTGCTACATTATTTGAAGGTGTCACTAAAAAGACATTTGGCTTCTAGCTCTAATGGATCAAAAGTTATTAAAAAGTGCTACATGTAATTCTGAGCAGTGGCAGATCCTTTGCAAAGTTAAACCGGTCTCCTTTCAGTTGCTGATTGCTGTATTTAGGTGTATAAGCGGTACTGTTGTTAAATTTCTTTTATATTGAGTAAGAAAAACAGAGTAATAACAGTTGACAATAAAGTGATACAGTGCATTTGTATAGTCATCATCATTTGGTTGCCGCCGTCCAACATTTCCCTATATTACATACCTTCATTACTACTTTGGGACCGAATATCTCCAATTGTTTATTCATTCCTGCAACGGGGGATCATCAAATGGCACACATAACATTCCTCTACATTTATCCCATGCCCCCCAAATCTTAGGCCATTTTTGTGGGCATCCTCTCCCTTCATATATCACCCTCTCCGCTTGCATGCACCAGTCCATATCAGCCTCCCAGTCACGGAGACTCAGCGCCGTGGCTCCCTTCCAAGTTCTTGCTATATTCCGTTTTGCCACCACATTTCCCAGGGAAACCCAGATCCTCTCTTTTGCCGTCAGGTCAGTCGCCTCCCATATATTGAGAAGGCACAGCCGGGGCGTGACTTCCATGGTTTTTCCACAGACTTCCCACATTTTAGAGGTTATTTTCTCCCAATACAACTGTACTATCGGGCAATCCCACCACAGGTGTAAATACGTCCCAACCTGACCACAACCTCTGGGGCATAGTGAGGAGCTGATAGTACCCATTTTAACCAGCGTTACACTGGTATAGTATACTCCATGTAAGAGCTTAAGCTGAATTAATTTAAATCTGGACCGAATCGCTACCTCCCGAGGGGATGACAATGCCTCCTGCCAGTCTTCATCACCTAGGTCACCCACATCATTCACCCGTTTGGTTCGGATTTTCCCCAATTCATCTGGTGAATTATTTAATATCTTTTTGTAGGTCAAAGAGATTGCCTTTTCTTTTAGATAGTCATCAAGTAGTCTGTCCTCCAGCGGAGAGGCGGCCGGAAGATCTGTACCCCTAGGGACTGCCTTATATAGCGCATTCCTAACTTGGAGGTATCTAAAGATTTCCTGTGTGCTCAGCTCATAGTCTCGTTGAAGGTCACTGAAGGGGTCCACCCTACCTCCCGCCCACACATCTCCAACTGTTGAGAGCCCAATGAGGTTCCATTTATCGAATCCCGGACATTTTGCCAGAAGCCCCAAACTATCTGTCTCGAATAGGGGGGTGACCTGTGTAATCCTATTTTTCCATCCCAAAGCGGATGTCGCCGCTTGCCATACTGCAACCGTGGCTGCGGTTGGGGTATATACTGGGCTATTTTTTTTCCCTCCATATAGTGCCCTTCTAAAAGACCCCGCTGTCATATTGTATCTATCCATCCTATAAGCGGGTTCGGTCACTGGCCAATGTACCCAATGATTTACGATTGCTAACTGGGAGGCCCAATAGTAACTTTTAATTGCTGGGAGGGCAATTCCACTATCATACCAGCTTTTCGTGAGCTTTGCCAATGAGATGCGGGGGGTCCCATTATTCCAAAGAAGGGTCCGAACTTCTGACTCCACTGCCTGAAATTATTTGCTTGGGACAGGATAGGGTGTGTTTTGCAACGCATAAACAAATCGGGGCAAAGCCATCATTTTGTATAACGCCACTACCCAGTAACGTGAGTGGCAAGGTCTTCCAATGTTGCACATCGTCTTGTAAGCGGCGGAGCGGGGCAACCAGATTATGGTCGTAAAAAGCCACTGGATCTGTTGTGACATAGAGCCCCAGATATCTAAAGCCTTCAGTGACTACCCTAGCTCTGCAGTGTATGGACAATCTGAAACCACTCCCGGAAAGTATGTAGATAAGTGATTTATCCCAGTTTATGGTATATCCTGAGTATTTTTGAAAAAGGGTGAATATATGTAGTATTCTGTGTATTGAAGAATATGGTTTGGCCAAATAGAGTAGAATATCATCGGCATAAAGGGAGATTCTATCCTCCCAATCCGCCGTCCAATTCAGTCCCCTTATAAGAGGATCTCCCCTAATCCAAATTGCTAAAGGTTCTAGGACTAGAGCAAATATCAACAGGGAAAGTGGACATCCCTGTCTCGTCCCTTTCCGTAAAGTGAAAGTTGCAGACTGGCCCCCATTTACCGTCACTCTCGCCAGGGGCTCCGAATACAGGAGCCGAACCCATGACAAGAATTTCGGTCCAAAGCCGTAACGTTCTAACTCTGCAAACAGATAGGGCCATTCAATGAGATCAAAAGCCATTTTGGCATCTAGGGACATTATCACTGCTTCCTCTTTTATAGTCCCAGCTCTGCCCAAAACTGCAGTAAGACGTCGAAGATTGAGTGCAGTATTCTGGCCCGGCATAAATCCGGACTGACCAGGGTGAATCAATTTATGGAGTAGGGGTGACAGCCGTGTGGCCAAGATTTTGGCCAGGATCTTCACCTCTGGATTTAGCAACGAAATCGGCCGGTATGACCCGCATCGCTCAGGGGGTTTTCCCTTCTTGTGGATCACTACCACATTGGCCAGCCGTTGTGTTTCAGGGAGAATTCCCCTCGCAACACTGTCTTCGTACATATCTATCAAGTAGGGGGCAATAGTTGATGCATTCGTTTTAAATAGCTCAATAGGGAGACCACTCAGTCCCATTGCTTTCCCCGACTGCAATGCTCCAATTGCCCTGATCACTTCTTCTGTAGTAAGATCTGACTCTAACTCCTCGACCTCTATATCTCCCAAAACTGGAAGTTTAAGGGTGGTCAGTAACTCCCTCGCCTCTGTGTCAATAGACTGACCTGAGGGCTCGTATATCAATTTAAGATATTCTGCGAATGCCTCTGCTATACTGTTCCTATCCTTGAGTCGGACCTCCCCCCCCCCCCTGTCACAATCTCCAACACCTATCTGGAGGCCCGCTCACGTTTGTCCAGCCATGCCAGCAGTTTGCTCGCTTTGTCCCCTATCTCATACACTCGACAGTGCGTGGCCCGGTAATGAGCCTTGGCTGCCTCTTCTGCAATGTCTCTATATTCTTTTTGTTTTAGAAGCAATCTATGTTTGACTTCGGGGGTTGCCAAGGTAACTAGCACACCTTCTAGTTGGGAGACTTCTTCTTCTATTGTAAGCAACTGCTTTCGCCTTTTTTTTGTATCCCGCAATCACTGATACTCCCTGCCCCCTGATCACCGTTTTATATGCCTCCCATAGCGTGGAGGCCGAATTAACCGACCCCTTATTTTCATTAAAATAGTTTTCTGTAGCTTCTATGAGCCCCTCCCGTATCGTCAGTATTCGTAAATACCAAGGATTAAGTGTCATCTCGTACCGTTTGGCGGGGGAATTACCTCCGTAAGTAACTGCAACTGGAGAATGATCTGAGATACCTCTGGGCAAGTGTGTCACATCTCCGAACATAGAGAGTTGTTCGGCTCTACCGAATATGTAGTCTATTCTTGACAGGCTCCCATGTACTCCCGAGAGGTAGGTATATAGGCGGGATGACGGGTTGTGCGCTCTGCAGACATCCATCAGACCTATTGCTTTAAAAAAAATCTCACAGCGCTCTTCCAGCCGGCTCTCCCTGTTTCGGTGGGCTCCTATCCAAGTCCCCATTCAGGGAAGCCTTACAATCACCCCCAATCAATGATTCCTCCTCAGGCAATTCAAGCAAATGTGTTCCCAGATCCATCAGGGCTGGGGAGTGCAGTCGGGGTGGAACGTAAAGAGATGTAAAGTGGAGTAATCGTCCCTCCCACGTACCTGACAGTGTGACATACCTACCCAACGTGTCATGTGTAACAGATTGAACCTGGAAGGGGAACGAATTGCGAAGAAGAATCTCCACCCCTCTTGATCCCCTGGTGTATCCAGCGTGGGACACTAGTTTATACCCCCCATCCGTTCAGGGCACAATAAGAGGTACATTGTATGTGAGTTTCCTGTAATAACACCATGTCAGGGGCTTGTCTCTTAACATACTTCAGCACGATTCCTCTCTTTATTCTATCTCCCAACCCATTAACATTCCACGAAAGTATTTTGATGCGGCCCAAACAAGGAGTCTCCCCTTGGTCTTTGGTCATTTGTTTAATATACTCAACCCCATTAGTTCCCAGAGATAATGTGCACATGGACCTCCACCTTTCTCCTTTCCGTACATGTGGAGCGGCATAACGGTCAACTGTACGGCCTGTCTTAATACTGGTCGCGCTGCTACTAGGTCATGTATCTCCCTTGCACTGTCAACCACAGCAAACATTGAATAATACTATAACAATCCCTTAGTGATCTAAATAAACCCACCCCCCTCCCTGCCTCCCTGCAACATGGACACCAAACTGCCCACCCCCCAACTTTGCAGAGCGCCTGTATGCCCAACCCCATCGAACCTTGCATAGGGAAACGCGGCCCGGTTAAACCCAAGCCAAAGATCCTAGCTAACCCCACCTTCATGTCGTTAACGCCCTTATGCTTGTGTCGTTTTCAAAGCCCTTGATACCCAGCATACCTCTTGTAGTTTCACTAGGCCCTCAATTTCGTGTTATTAACCAAGAGCCCGAGAGTCCAGCAGTACCATAGTGTACCCTCCCCTCCAACCATTGCATTACTTATCCGTCTTCAACCTCCCCATTAGACATCAGGCAGCCTCTATCGACTCCCAGCATGTCATTCGAGGGTCAATGATTTTCTTGGGACCCTCTCCTCTGCCCACTCGCTTCACCATGACCCATGTCTTTTCGAGGGCCATCTATAAGTTCACTGAAATCTTGCCGAGTGTCTTGCCCCTGCACCCGCCTTTGCGAGTTATTCTTTTGAGTTCCATGGGTTTGCCATCCCCCCAGCCAGTCCCATGTTTCCTCTGGGGTCATAAAGAACCCAACTTTCCCATCCGCCGTCACTCGTAGCTTCGCCGGAAGGAGCATTGCATATTTAACATTCTTTTCACGAAGTGCTCTTTTAACCTCCAAGAAAGACCTTCTCATCTTCTGGACCTTGATCGTATAATCCGGGAAGAATGTAATCGTGGAGTTCTCAAACTTCGTTGGAGGGGCAGTATACGCTGTTTGTAAAATTATGTCTCTATCCCTGTAGTTGAATATTATAGCCAGAATAGGACGTGGGGGAACCCCAGGTTTTGGGGGACCTCCCGGCACCCTGTGGGCACATTCTACTGAGAAATATTGGGAGAGAGAGCGGGGTTGTAGGTGATTTTGTACTAGGTCTTCCACGAATTGATCGGTGGCTTGTACCTCCGCCCGTTCCGGAACTCCCAGTATTCGAACGTTATTCCTGCGCGACCGCCCCTCATAATCCTCAAGCTTGGCTTCCAGCTCCGTAGTCGTAGACTGCAGTTTCTTCTAACTTTTTTGTAGTGGATTGGAGCTCAGTAACAGAGTCCTCCGTTATTTTCACCCTCTCCCCCAGCGTGCGTAGGTCTGCATGCATTAGTGTAACCTCCGTTGTCACGGAATACATTTTTTGCTCAAGAGTGGTGCGGACCCCCTGTATAGCCTCCATAATGTCGTGGAGTGTAGGAGCATCTTCATCTGACTGTTTCTTTGCCCCTTGTGCTTTGTTTTTTTTCCTCCGTATTTTCTGACTTAGAATGTGCGTATTTGTCCAGTTTGGTTTGATGTGTTTGTTTGGACCCTTTTAATGTTGCCATGGTGAAGTCCTACTGAGTGGGCCCCACTCTCACCCGTGTTGCACCACCTGTCACAAAGGCCCGGTGTGAGTCGTGGATGTTAAGGGTGATCCGACTCTGCCCACGACGCAAGGAAAGGCTGTAATTATGATGACCACCGATATATTGATCTTCTATCAGCCACAGTGTTTTTCACTCCACCCCTCAGAATATGACTTAGTTTTGGGGGGAGCCCGTTCTTTTGTGCCAACGTAGCACAGCTAGCCGTTGGACCTGCTTTTATCGCCCCTTCAGAGTCCTTCCTTCACTGCCATCAATCTGGTATTGCCCCCCCGGGACGTCTCAATGTTCCACTAAGTGTCTGGCTGCCCCACTATGTGGCCTATGACGGTCTCCCAACACCAGCCCGGCTCACCTCTTTAACCTCGGCCTGAGGCCAGCCCCGTGCTGTAGGTCCCAACAGGTGCAAACAAGAAGGAGGGGGGAGGAGAGATGGCACTTTTTCCCTGAAGACTCCGCTGCCGTTACCTTCGGGCTTATTGTGGTCAGGCCTCCCGATGCTGGTTTGCCTCCTGGGAGTAGCCAAATTCGACTCTTAGCCCCTGGCCACCATCACAGCAGCTCTGTGACCCAGCTGTTCAGTGCAGCAAGGGGCCCCGGTACTGTGCGCAGATAGGGTCCGTTAAACAATAAGAAGGAGAAGAAGTCTTTTTTTTTCTTAGCACCACTGCTCTCCTCCGGCTGTACCGCCTGTGCGTTGCCACCCCCCTGAGGCCTCCCACGTTGCGGCTACTTATCTAGTCGGTCCACAATTGGGTCGACTTCTCCCCATCCAGGTATTCGCTGCCCATCCGTGGCCCTTCCGGCGTATTACAGCCGCCTATTTTCACTCCGCCACTTCAGCCCACAGCCTGCATCTTATTATCTCGGGTGAGGGGTGGATGAAAGAGGGGGGGTGGGAGGGTGTGTTCTCTGCGCTCCCGCTGCCCCTACCGTTGATCTTGCGGAGACAGCGGATCGCTCCAGTGTGTTGGATCTCTGCAGACCCTCTGAGTTCCCTTCGATGATGGCGTCTCTCTCTCCGTGACGCAGGAAGATTCTGTGCTTTGCCGTTCCGTGCGCACACTACACATCGATCGTCGTGTCGCACCAGATGAGGCCGGGAGAAGCCGCGGAAGGACGTCGATGTTCTTTGTCATCCTTCCCGTCCTCGTTGCCTCCCTCGTTCTTCTCCACTGGGACAAATCACACGTTCTCCCGGCTCAGCAGGCCGCCGTCGCCGGTCATGGCCCTTGAGCTATTTCGCGGCTCGGAGGGGTCTCCGGAACGCCAACTGCTGACCGAGGCTTCACGAGGCGCCGAGGATCACATGTACACCTCTATTTTTGGGCTTGTACGGATATTTGTACGGATGTAAGGGGTTTTGAAATTACGAGTTGCGGAGCTCTACTCCGACGTGGCCATCTTGGTTGCCGGTCGGCCACGCCCCCCTAGAAGGGGTACTGTTGTGGTAAAACTTTACCCAGACACTTTAAATAGTTACTAAAATGTCAAGTCAAAACCAAAAAATAATACTGCTACAGATTGTGCAGCATAATTTGCCTTTCCTAGCTGCGTAAGTTTGTTAACCCTGTCGCATAATTTGGTCCTCCACAACCACAAATTCCAGTGGGCCTGCATACAATGCCATCCGCTTCCTAGCTTTTTAGCAACCAGCATGTTGCATTGCGGCACTTAAAACTTTGCTTTGAACTCTGCCATTATGAGCTCAAAAACCAAGGTGTTTATGCACAACATTAAGCCACTTGACAGCTATGTTTTACACTTTTACAAACTCATCTAGTCCATTAAAAAAATGTTTGTTTCACACCCAAAACCAACAGAAAAAGCGACAGACATCCAGTGGGGGTTCACTCTTTCATTCAGGAAGGTAAAGGTGGATGAGTGAAGGAATATGCAACTTCTGACACAATTTTCACCTAGGTGATATTCCATGTGTCAGACCTCATTCAGGAGGCTACGGCACAGGCAGGGCTTACTGGGCCTCAACCATGGCTCTGCAAGCTAGGCCAGGTCAACCCTTTCTGCACTTGACTCTCCGTAGTAGTGACGGCAGGCGTTCACAGGTTTCTCAGGGAGTTTAGTGTGGGGGTAATCAGGCTCCAGAATCAATACATCCCCAGCAGCTTGATAAGATCTGTGTCCAGCCCAGTGCTTCTCTTTGCAGAAAAAAGTACTTTATTACACAGAAAACATATCATTCTACTACACAATCAAAAATGCATTAATACCTCGTTCACTCGTGTAAGTCTTTGTGCTCCATGTGCTTCTGCTGATTAGTGTTCCAACTGGCCCTCATGGGTCCCCTATTGTCTCTAGGCTCCCCCCTCAGGTTTAGCATTCGAGGTAGATTGGTGGGTCCAGCTTGTACTCCACCCCCCATTTAGATCTAGTCGTAGAACTCACGTCTCTTGGGTTAGGCCCGTTCAGTCTCTCACTAAATCCGTAGTAGGGGCCTTCAGGCAGCACACAGCAGTCTTCTTAGGAGCCAGGTGGCAGCCAACTGCACAGCGTGTCGCTTGGCAGGTCGTGGTAGGAGCGGATGCCTCTGACGGGAGCCCTCCTCCAGGTGGTGGCTAGAGATAGCAGCTCACTCCGGCTCTCTGGTGGGTACTTGAGTCAGGACATGGCTCACTCCAACACTGGTGAGTACTTGACGCTCCTTCTTGATTGCGACAACCACACACCAACAGATTATGTTTCTTTAGCGCAGTAGATGCCAGACGCCATCATTGTCACTCAGTGCCTCAAGGCAACGACCTTGATTCTTCACAAGGCACCCATGGAACCTCTAGGGTCACTTAATTTTCTGGACTGGCTCCGTACAAACAACACAATTGGCAGTGTTGCAGTCAGGCAGTCTAGATGTGGGACACACGGGAAACCAGCAGGCGCTTATCCCGGCTTCAGTTGGGCCTATCACATGGGCACACCACTCCAGGTGACTGGCAGCTACAAAAGGGATAAATGCCGAAAGTCACATTGCCCAATCCGGCAGTAGCATTAGTCCTTTTGCGCACTTGCTTAGCGAGTCTTTGTCGAACGGATCCTATGCAAAGGGCTAATTACAGCAGTCCCACTATCCACTCCTCCTGCAGGGTTGGTGCTTCCTTTCCTCGCAGGTAGGGTATCTTGGAACACAGGACAGCTCAGTAATTCCTCCTTCAGAATGGACTTCAGGCGATGTTCCCTCGCCAGTGACAAGTTGGTTGTTAATACAACACCAACCCGGGGGTCCCTGAGTACTCTGCAAAGTACCCCCTCGTTGGTAGAAGAGACCACAAGAATGAACAACGATGGATCTTGAGCTCCCATCTTTATACCGGTTTCACTGATAGAGGATGTGTATTCCAGTTCTGCTTCCTTGGAACTGGTTTGGGTCAGTTCTCTTTCATGTGTCCACGCCAGACCACCTTCCAGGCCTGGCCTCTGTCTATCAGTAGGACAGTCTCCAACTGGAGTGCCCACTACATAAGTACAAAGAGGTGAGAGCAGGCTGCACCTAGCTATCCTCCTCACAGAGATCAGGTAGAGAGACAAGAATCTGTGCCCCTTCAAAGGACTCTTTTCCCTAGCAACAACTACTGCAGGCCTCACCCTGTACCCCCTGACATCTACCTAATGGCGGATGCAGTTAGAGTCATTTACAGCCCCATGTATCAGGAAGGGTTGTGGCACTTCTAAGGAAAACCTGTCTCATCATTCCCATAGTGTGTGGTGCCCCCTCTCTGATATAGGCGATGCCAGCAATACACATGAGCTGTCTGGTCCAGGCTGTGGGTTTCCAAAATGGAACCTACGCAACTGTATCACTCGTCGCTGTACCCTTTCCTATCTAGCACACATGCACACGTACTGCACACAGGATGTCACATTCAAGATTCCAGGTTCATTGTGAACAGCAGAACTTTATATGACTAGGTCCAGAACCTGTCATTGTTAAAAGACCAGGCCTAGGTCAATGCGAGCACATGGGATTAATGTGTGGCATGACCGAAAGCCAAAAAAATACGATCAGAAGAATACAGTTCGGGCACGCAGGGCAGGGAACACAAATGTAGATCATGCAAGCAACATTCCTGCACCCCTGGTGGATTTAGGTGACCCCCAGGCGCTGCCCGCACTAGCAATATGCATAAAAGTCTCGCTTTGAAAGTTTGGAGCTCTCGGGGGTGTAAACCGCAGAGCATGAACAAGTCTCAGACAGGCCTTCGCACATCCTTCCACCTCACCCCCAGCCATGCCCTTCAGAAGAGTCCAGGATCCATGGTGCTTCTCTCCCCCCATGCTCCACAATGAGCAGCTTGCAACGTGCCCTTCCTGCGGTCAGCGGCGTTGGCATGCTAAGGCGGTCACAGACCATGACAGCTTCTGTGCAGTGGCTCCTTCTTCACTGTTCCTGCCAGTAAGTCAGTGAAGCAGTGATGCACCAGCAGGCAGCTTCTGGACTTGTTCCTGAGTACCTCCGCTGGTTGCGTGGACTCCTCCAACACGGCGAGGGCCCCAATGGGCCTGGTGGGCGACTCATGACATGCTAGAGTCACAGATACGGGCAACCAATCAGATCAGATGCTGTGGGTGACAGCTGCAACAGTGTCAGTTTCCCCCTCCTTGCATACATGGGTCACAGACAAGGGCGGCGGCACACAGTCTCAGTGCAGGGTGACTGCTCTGACAGTCTCCATGGCAATGGACGACAGCCCCAGCAGTCCCGGGCGGTGGCCCCCTTCTGTAACATGAAGGTTACGGACATGGGCAAGGGCCCCAATGAGATCTGCAACACTGGGCGATGGCCCGCACCTTCATGCAGCCCCCAACGGAGGGGGAAGGGAGGGGTACTGACTTCCGCAAGAGAACAGGCGGCTCTCTTGTAATATCTGTCCTTACTGGACCTGCTGCCTCACACTCTGCTCACTGGGATTCATTCGCCAGGATCCCCACTGGGCCTCATTCCCTCCAGGCGCTCTCTTCCTCCACATAGGGTACACTGGTCTTGGGGGGCAGACAGAATGCTCGTGCTCTAGGCACAGGACAAGGGTCCTTTGCTCCTGGGTGATGGCCCCTCTCCCAGATGGGAGATTTGCCAACTTTGGTCCGCAGTCCTGGTCTTAGGAGCAAAAAGTCTTGGCAATCTTCCCTCTCCTAATGAGATGGTGTTGTTCAAAAAAGTATGGGGCTCATGCGCTCAACTTTATAGTCTAAATCCAATCACATTTGTGATTTAGTGTCTGGCCTTTGTAATTCGTGTTGGGGTGTCAGCTCCTTTGAAGTGTTCTCTCCTCTGCACTGCCCTTTGTCAAAGGGACAGTCTGCCACCAGAGGAATGGTTTCAATTCTGAATGGCCCACAACAATGGCCAGGGGAGAAACCGGAGATCACACATGGCTGTCATCCTCCACTCTCTGCCTGAGGGATGCAGTCCTCACCACTCCAGCCTCTACAGGCCCTGGGCTTCAAAATTGGAATTCACAGGCATCCATGTTGTGTACCATTCACAGGCACACAACTACAACCTAGCACGCACACGCAAGTATCATGCACTATCTTGTGCTACATGCAATCCATGCATGCCAAGGGTGAGCTAAGTTCGCAGCCGCTGAACTTTACACTGGTTTGCCAGTAGGCCCCACTCAGGGGACACAGGTAAAAAGGCCTGTTCACATTACTGATTCTACTGAACTCGAAACGGGTATGCTGCCACCAACTCGCACGTGTTATTTAACCACATGTAAGGGCATTAGCCCCCTACCTTCTCATGTGAAGCACTTGGTGTGCCCCTCAAGGTCTAATTAACCGCATTATCATGAGGCAGGCCAAGATTATGTCACACACGATTGATCCGTGTTCGCCTATTACCAACATTTACCAGGGACCCAGATATCGATGTGGCTGTGGCCCTCAGGTCAGGAGTCCACGTCTGTCTGCATGGGACTTTTCCGTCCCACCAATGATGAATAACCATCTAA
This sequence comes from Calotriton arnoldi, assembly GCA_963921515.1. NCBI lineage: Eukaryota > Metazoa > Chordata > Amphibia > Caudata > Salamandridae > Calotriton > Calotriton arnoldi. The sequence continues at coordinate 208,795 of CAWUFW010002845.1, forward strand.
AAGCTCAACACCACAAAAAGACAGAAATCATGATCTGTGGAAAATGGCAAAAGTGCCAGCCTACCACCATATTTTCTAAGGGATTTTGAGGGCCCTCCAACAACATCAAAACAAGCTAGAAACCTAGGGATTCAGACCTATCCTTGATGCTACGTCTCACAACGTCACAGAGAGTGCCTTCTATACAATGAAAACACTGTCACATCTTCCCATACCCTGGATACCCAGTGCTTAATTTGTAAAAGGATAAGTTCCATGGACCAACATTTTGCATGGGGGGCGTGGCCTGCAAGGCCAAGATGACGGGCGCTTTTTAACACAGCTCCCGATGCCTCCTTAGATCCTATGAGATCCGCTGATGCAACTGTGGCCTGGACACCACAGCTGCTGCATCGAAACGGCCTGGAGCCTGGGGCGAAGATATCCACTCATGCAGGCTGTCCACGGCGCCGTGGATGGCTCAGAGTGGGGCCCGGTCTGCCCACGCTTGCGGGTGCGAGTCTTGGCCACTTGATTGGCGGCTCGGGGCAGGCACTGTGTTTCCTACAAATGGGGGAATGACTGTGCTTGGCCCAGCTGAATCTGCAACGTCGGAAGGTGGGAGAGCCTCTTACAAGGGGCGACCGCCGTAGATGGTGTTGTGAAGGCCCAATCGGTGAACAGCAGCAGAGGGATGCCATCTTGCTCTTCCCCCTGCCCCAGTGTTCCTGATGGGCTGGTGGTTCATCCTGAGCCCTGAAGTGACAGCGAACTCTGCATGTGAGACCCTGAGGTGAGCCTGAGCGGGTGGTGCGAGGCTGGCTAGACCGGGACCTGTTGTGGGGAGCCAGATGTGAGATCCTGGCAGCATGCCTGTGATGCAAGTGGTGAGCCCCACTTGAGAGCCTGGTGACTCATGGGGCTTAGGGTTCACTGGCCCATATAGGACTGAAGGCTTAATTGACAAGCCTGGATTAATCTAGGTCCCTAGGGTGCTACTGTCCGACCGGCTGACTGCTCGTGCTGCCCCCGATTGATTTCTGAGGCTTCCACATGGGGGCAAGAGGGTTGGACCGAGGTGACGAGCTGGGGGTGTGGCTAGGGAGATGACTTGCTGAGTCTGGGTTCTACTGGAACTGTTTGGAGTGCAAGGAGAAGAAGCAGAGGCAGTCCCATGTGAGTGGTTACCCAGCTGCTTGTGTTGCCCCACCTTACAATCACTGAGTGGTGGCAAGTGGGTCTGGCCCACCTTGCGAAGGGGAACCCCCAGTGGCTATCTCTCCTGCGTGGCAACCGGGCAGCCTTGCTTGCAGAGGGACTGGCAGCTAAGGGTAAAGACAAAGGCCCTACATGACAGGCCCAATCGAAAATAGACCGATTCTCTACGCCTCCTGCTGCAGTGGGAGGGGCTTCATTGGACAGAACCCAGGGGCACCCTACAACGGAATCAACAGACACTGGAGCCAACCTACTGGCCATCCGGACCTCGAGGGGAAGCAGTGGAAATGAGAATTGGAGAGGTGAGGAAGGATCTCACCCTACTAAGACAAGAGCGCCACAATGTTGCAAAGTCGTGTCTGCATCCTGGACACTTAAGGCCATTGAATCAAAACTTACCCTCTTGACGAAACAACTCGAGGCCAGATTCAGACACTGCCAAAAACAGAGCTCAGCGGAATAACCTCCGCTTCGTGGGGTTTCCGGAGGGCACAGAAGGGACACCCTGAGAAATTCTTGGAAACTTGGCTCAGATCCTGGGTCTCGGCAGATCTCCTCTCCCACTGGTTCCTTCTGGAGCGAGCCCATACATCGCTGGTGCCTAAGCACCTATTGTCCATACTTTCCTGGATTGTCCATGGCCTATTAGACCATGTCAAACAGGCAGCCACCTCCGGTATGCCAAGAGAAGGCTTCTGACGATACTTATGCTCCTGGAGACTCATTTGATGGGCTCCCACTGCCCCTTCTAATGTCGCTTTGGGTACTACTGTGTGTTTCATGCAGGTTTCCCCAGAGGTACGAGGAGGATGGCCATACTTTTACATAGATTCTTCCGCATGGTCCACACTAAAATGCACGCTGACCCTCAGGGCAGATTTCTGGGACTTGAGGGGAGCCTGGAGAGGTCCCACTACAACCTCCTTAGTATTTATTTTCCGCCACAGTCTCCTAAAAGAGCACTGGATGTCTGCCGTGCTTTGACCCTGGGTTTTCACCCTGGGGTGACCATTACTGCGGGTGACTTTAACGCAGTTCTCTATCCCAAGCATGACTTAACAGCAGGTTTAGCAGCGCACCGGATAAGCGGCTCCAAATCACTGAAGTTCTGAATGAACTCCTTAGGCTTATGTGATGTATGGAGGGTGTGGCACCCTCGCACGAGAGAATTCACGCACACGCCAGTTGCGAGCAAAACCCTTGCATGGATCTGGTGCTGCTCCCGGGGGCAGATGTTCTCCCTACCTCTTCTATCCGATAACTCCCCAGTCAATATTCACATAAGTAATCCAACGGTAACTCAGAGATCAATTTGGTGGCTGAATACCTGCTTTCTAGCTGATGAACAGTTTTCAGAGCACCTTGTGGAGAACGCAGCAGCATACTTTTATTCCAACCAGGGTCCAATCTGCTCTGCCGACACATTGTGGGCAGCAGGCAAAGCCACAATCCGCGGATGGGCTAAATCTCTGATCGGAACCCAAGAACGTGGAAAATACTGACAAATGGCGGCCCTAGAAACCTAAATCCTACAACTTGAAAGATGATGTGCGGTAGGCCCCCATACCATTTACTCGAGACAGCTCGAGGTGGCCACGTCCTCTCTTAGGCAGCTCGTTCTGGAGGAGGCCTGCCAATGTTGGCGGGCCTCCTTTCGTTGAGTCTATAAATTTGGAGACAAATCCAGTAAAATACTTCTTGGCTGGCCACTCAAGAGATGCCCTCCAGGATAGATCCCGCAATTGTAAACAGGAGAGGCGAAACATAGCACATAGCAGTGGCTATTGCTGAAGCCTCTGCAGACTACTAGTGAGCCCTGTACGCTCCCCCGTTACTGTCCCATCACGCCCCTGCCTCCTCTCTCCTGGCGGACATCCCTCTGCCACAGATTTCTCCGCTTCAGCATGCGGACCTGGAGTCCCCCTGTCACTGGAGGAGGTGGGAGAAGCCCTAACAGAGCTTAACCCTGGCAAGACCCTGGGGCCAGATGGGTTTCCGCTGGAATTCTGTCACAAATATCGAGATATCCTGGTACCTCGATTGTTGAACCTCTATTTGGAGGCGGTGCACAGAGGAGTGTTCCCTCAGGAACTGGATCTGGTCCCCATAGTAGTTTTGTGCAAACCCGGGTGTCCCCCAGAATGTTGTGCCTCTTGAAGGCCAATCTTGCTTATTAATCCTGAACTAAAATGTTTGCAAAAGTTGCAGACTCCTCTGGGTTATTCCCGACCTAGATCCACCCGATCAATGCAGCTTTTTGCTGCGCCACAGAACAAGGAATTGTATTAGACGACTACATACGACACTGGCCTGTCCCACCGAGATTCAAGAATCACATGCCCTCCAACTTATTGATTTTGAGAAGGCCTTCGATTCGGTCGACTGGGTATTTCTGGACCAAGTACTGCATCGTGTGGGCTACGGCCCGAGATTCGTATGCTATGTTCACCTATTATACTCTTCCCCTTCTTCGCAGGTGCGAGTCAATGGAACTCTATGCGATCCTTTCCCCATTCGCAGGGGAACTAGACAAGGGTGCTGCTTGTCCCCCTTGCTTTTCACGCTTGTGATTGAGCCCCTACCAAGACTAATTAGATGTGATGCACAGATACAGGGCTGGCACTGGCGAGGAAGAGTGGAAGATAGAATTGTGCTCTACGCAGACAATGTCCTTCTTTTTTTGACAAACCCACAGGACTCCGGTCAGCGAGATATGAGAATCATGTCCCTCTTTGGGGAGGGATCAGGCCTACAAACCACTGGGAAAAGTCTCTCCTAGTCCTAGGGGGGTGGAAACCGTGGACTGGCAGACACAGATGCCAATCAAGCGTCTTAGGTTCCATTACCTTGGCATGCATGTCTCAGTGGAACCCACCCTGACCTGGTCTCTAACTCTCCCCTGCTCCTGACCAAGATTAAAACAAGATTTTAAGTCCTGGGAACGCCTCCCTTTCTGGTTCTTGGAAGAGTGGCCTTATATAAAATGATCATTTTGCCACGATTTTTTATGTCCAGCAAAATTTTCCACCCCAGATTCCAGCAGCATGGTTCTGGGAGTTTGAAGCCACTAGTAGATCCTTCCTCTGGGCGGGGCGCCCCCCATATTGCTTGGGACTAATGTCGCCAGTCAGCCTTTGATGGGGGCATGGCAGATATTCGGCTGTACTAATGGGCATTGAATTGCTAGTTATTAATGACTGGATGAACTGAGGTTGGGGGGTCTCGGCTTATCAACTGGAACTTTCCCTACTGGGTCTGGATAGTGTCCATCACTTCCTCTACCGGGGGCCTCTCCCCTGTTTCCTCCCCGAGCCTACCAGGGTGGTGTTCTCCACATGGCGCATGGTGCTGAAACGACAGGGACGGGAATAGCGAATCACACAACAGACACCACTATGGAGGGGGCGACGACTCGCCTAGGTGTCACGCCTTGAGGGCTTTTTAAAAATGGAACAGAATTGGTATTACTTACCTGGGCGATGTGTGGAGGGGAACGTCCATTATAACAATCCAAGACTTGCAGGCACAGTTCTCACTTTCCACTACACAGTTTCATAAGTACTTAACACTGTGACTCGTGCTCCACTCCTATCGGGAGGAACTTCGTGATCTTCCCGAATATGACCTGCTCGAGGGTAAAGTGCTCCAGGGCCCACGAGGCAAAGGAGGGATTTCAAAACTATATAAAACATTGGCCTTTAATTCCCCGAAAAATTTGAGCTCCTCAAACAAAAGTGGGAAACCTAGGTAAGTTCCTTAGATGAGGCAGACTGGAGGGATGCGTGTGTGGCACGTGCCATCTCCTCCCACCTGCAGCTTATCCAGCTCTATTATCTGCATGCCACATACCTCACTCGAGTGCGTCTCTGAGGGCGGGTAAGAGACCTACCTCACAGTGTAATCATTGTACTGCTCTGGGCGCAGACTCTTACAAGTGGTGTGGTTGTGCCCCATTATTGCACAGTGCTGGTCAGCTGTGGGCGAGGTGTTGACGGAAGTGCTGGAGAGACCAGTGGAATTTTCTCCTAAATTGTCCCTGCTGGGAATTTTGGAGGATTTCGGAGGACCCAGAGGAGAAAGCGCTCTACTGAGCACATTGCTCGCTAATCGAGGCATAGCATGTCATTGGAGCACCACGCGCCCTCCCAAAGTGTCAGACAGGCACCGGGCAATGGATTGGTGTTCCATTCTAGAGGAGCCCATTTACCAGGCCAGGGGTTGCCCGCCTAAGCAAGCCAAGATATGGGGCCGATGGTGGACTTATTCCAGGCTAAGCAACACTGCCTTTACTGTGTGAGGGGGCAATCCTTGTACTGACGTATTCAAAATGGGGATCTGGGTGGGGATTCAGGAAGGGGTGAGCTTGTGTTTCTATTATTGTTATTCCATAATAATAAAACTTGGTTATGTAAATTTTGCTCAGAGACTCGCAGTTGGAGCTAAAGAATGTTGGGAGTTGTAAATACCTAAGCTGCATAGTCTTGATTCTGCCTCATGCTTTTTTCATCCACCACCAGGCATTTTCTGCCCCTTTATCTCACTCTAGCAGGTTCTTTTTCATCCCTGCTTTCTTTCTTTGTCACTATTTCTCTGTTTTGGTCTTCCTTCTCCCTCCTCTCTTGTGTGTTTTTCTTGCTGTGGGTCAAAGTCAGATGAGGAAAAATAAGTTCCGGTCCCCAAAAACTAGTGCCATTGGGCCCCACCTGCAAACACTGACTCAAATTAAGCACTGTGGATACCAACAAAAACCACAAGCTAATCTCACAGTCATAATCCCAAAGCTTGACTATGCCAATAGCCTATACCTTGGTGCACCCAGATTAATCTTACGCTAAATACAACAACAAAAAATGCTGCTTCAAGACTTCTCTGCCTTCACCCAAGAGAACGTATGACTCCAGTCTTGCAATCACTCCACTGGATACCTACAACTCGAAGGACAATGTTGACTTCACTCAGCATTGTGCACAGGTTAAATTTAACCAGTACAAACAACACAGATGTTAGAAATTGGCTCTCTAGTTGGCAGAGGTATGCACCCTGTCTAAGTAGGGACCACAATCCTAGTCAGAATAAGTTAGATACACACTAGAAGATAACCCGTGCTCACCCTATTGTAGCTTGGCACAGAGCAGTCAGGCTTATCTAAAGGGGCAATGTGTAAAGTATTTGTGCAACACACATACACATTAACACAGTGAAAACACTACCAAAATACTCAACACATGTTTAGAAAAATAGAGAATATTTTTAATGAGAAAACCAAACCAAAATGACAAAAATCCAATAAGTAGAACCAGAGTTAGGAATTTTTCAAAGAATATACCAAAAATAGTGCTTAGAAGTCAATAGCACTAAGGGGTTACTTGAGGTCGCACTAGACCAGGGTAAATCCAAAGTTCAGGCTGACTGTGATGGAGGGCAGGCCGGATAAAAGACTCACACAGGGTCAGCTGAAAAAGTACCTTGGATGGAGCAAGCGTCGGCATCGAAGACTCGATGCATTGGTTCCGATTCACGCTGTTGGGTCGATGCGTCGTTGTCGAGCTTTGCAGCCGGGTCCCATATCAGCATCGAACCCCTTTGGTACAGGCACTGCGCTGTCGTCGAACCTCGCAGTCAGGTCCTGCATCGTCGTCGAGCCACACAGGGATGTCCTTAGATCGGCACTGCATCAGCGTTTGAGGGCACTGCGTCAGTTCCGATTGGCGTTAAGTCGTCACTGTGTAGATTTCGAAGCAGAACAGCTGCAGAACCCACTTCTGAGTCCCAGGACTGGATTGGCACCTCAGGCAAGGGAGGACCCACAGATGGCAGAGTCCAGCAGCAGGGTTGCAGGAAGTATTTGATGGCCCAGAGACTTCAGAACAGGGGGTAAACTGGCAAGCCCTTTAAGTCACTCTGGGTTCAAGTGAGATGAGTCTAGTCCTTGTCCACAGCAGGACAGAGATCAGCAGGCAGCAGGGAAGCTCAGCAAAGCAGAGAAGCAGTTCACAATTATCCCCTGTCGTATGCATAAGTGTGTTCCCTGTGTGTAGCATTCCCTTGAGTTTGATGAATTGGTAGCTTCAAGGGTTGCCTATTTGGCAAATTATGAAATGGTGTAAGAATATGCATGTTATTTGTGTTATGTAGTGATGTCATACTTTTAATGTTTGTTGTTTATGATGTTTTTTGTAATTATCGAATGTTTTATTGGTTATTGTACATGGCTCTGGAATGAATAAGTGTTGTTTTTCTTTTTCACATTTGAACTTCTTTGAAAAATATATGAATATCTATAAAGGGAAAGGTTAAATAAATAACCTGATCAAACTAAAAGGAATTCGTTTGATCAAAGAATTAGCTTTAAAATTGATAAGGTATCAGGTTCCCCCCTTTTTTCTAACAATTTACACGGCCCTACCTGATCCTTGTCCTTTGGGCCTAACCCCTTTTGTTGATTCACTGTCTAAAAGTGGCATTTCTAAAATAGTAATGTTAAATCCAACTATACTACTAAAGAGGATTTCTCACTACTATTCCAAAGATATGAAACATGATGTAGCTACTCTTTTCTAATTAGGAATTGCAGCTTAAAAGTGTTTTAAGGAATTCCCACTGCTAGCCTAAGAGAGGAGTAAGCCTCACAGTAGTGAAAACGAGTTTAGCTGTTTGTCACTACCAGGACATGTCAAACTTAAAAGTACATGTCCTACGTTTTAGTTACACAGCACCCTGCCCTTAGGGCTACACAGGGCCTACCTTAGGAGTGATATATGTGTAATAAAAGGGGACTTTAAGTCTTGGCAAGTGATTTTAAATGCCAAACTCGCAGTGGCAGCAAACTGCACACACAGGCCTTGCAAGGTTTCAAAGGCTACTTGTGTGGGTGGCACAACCAGTGTTGCAGGCCCACTAGTAACATTTGGATTACATGCCCTGGGTATATAGTATACCACTTTACAAGGGACTTCTAAATACGCTAAATATGCCAATCAGGTATACACCAATGTCACCATGTTTAGGGGAGAAGCCCATGCACTTTAGCACTGGTCAGCAATGGTAAAGGGCTCAGAGGCCAAAGGCAAACAAAAAGATACAGCAAAAAGTGGAGGTAAGCAGGCAAAAAATTGGGAGAAGACCACCCTAAGGATGACAGGTCTAATAACAGGCCACTAAGCTCCAGGATTGCAACACGTATCATCACACCACCTTACCACAAGAAATCCATACGAGGCACTGCTTTCTCACTACAAACCTCCAAGCTCCGCAACAGCTTCTAGCCACATACAAAGAATCAAGGAGCATATACACTTCACAAGACATTTGAAAACATGGCTATTTCTAAGACAACTATTTCATCTCTCATCCCTGGGATAGGAATCAGAAAGACAATAGAACTTTCAGGTTTAATCTTCAGCTTACAACCCCCAGATACAGAACAACCCAAACAGAAAACTACTTTTTATATGTAGGTAAACTAAGTAGGGCTGATCTATGGTTTGCCTAGGTATTACATAGTTATGTCAATTCATGTATAACATTTCTGGCCCGCACTAATACTAATAGCATAACAAATAAAGTTCAGTGGGATGCAAATGGAGAAGTGTGGCTCAATGGTTAGAGCGGCAGACCCTGATGCAGAGATCTGGCCCGGGACCAGGGTTCAGGGTTCAATTCCCGCCTCGGCGGTTCTTGGACTCAATTTCCTCGGACCTGATAATTCTCGCCTCGGTGCCTATTCTAATCATGGGTCCCACTCTGCAACTCTGGGCAATAGCTTGCTTAATCTCCACAACGGCCCCACCAGCGCTGGGATGCCTGGCTTCACCTTGGGGGTGCCCAGGAGTGGACATTTCACAGGGAATAGCCAGGAAGGGTTCCACAGCGGTATGCGTATAGCGCCAGGATGCCCCAGTTGGGGTGGCAGTGCGCTTTACAAGTACGAATTTACCTTTACCAAATTACAGCAAAAAACAAAAAGAGAACCATAACCTAGATCTGTCCCCTCAGTTTGGCGATGGATGTGAATTGCTTAGTTTGCTCACAGCACCAGTTACTGGTAGCTAGTCTAAGGCCTCCCACCGCTACAGCACAGGCAGCAGTACAAGCTTCCCTAGTGAACGTGCACTTTGTGGTCCTTCTATCACTTGGCTTCAAAATGGGTAAATAACATGACAAGGCCATCGAGAGACCAAGAATAAATGGAGGGTTGCAGAGGATGACACATTACCAGCAAAAGAAGGTGGCGGGAGTTATCACCCTATGGTGCGGATATCATGTTATGTCATGTTAGGATATTTGTAAAGCGCATGGCTGCCCCAGCAACGAGGCGTCCCAGCGCTAGTCTTAGAAAGGACGGCATGAGGATGGACAGAGGATTTAGGCAGATAATTATTATTATCATGATACAAGCATTAAATTGGGTTACATAATGGAATTTACTTGAGCATGTGATAAGCTATACAGCTGTTCTGGTGCTGAGAGACTGAACAAGGAATTAGTCGGAAGCAGTTATGTAAAGAAATGTGAAGTCATAATTAACCTCTTTACAACCAGATCTTCAAGGTCTGAAGTGCAGAAGTTCTGACAAATTGGGAAAGGTTATAGGCAAAGAGGTCCATAATTCGGCAGCTGCCACTGAAAACACTCTATCACCAGTCTGACCCCAGTTAAATATGGAGATAGAGAGAAGCATGGTATCCTAAGAGCACAGTGCACAGCCAGTGGCATAGATATTAAATCTTTTCCTTAGGTAGGGCACTCCAGAATGGTGAATGGCTTTATGCACAAGGCAGAAAGATTTAAATGTAACCCTTTTTGCCACTGGAAGCCAATGTAGCGTATCAATGGCAATAGGTGCTGAGGAATATCTGTGCAATCCTTGGGCTAACTTAGCCTCTGCGTTTTGTATTTATTGAAGCTTATGCATCACATCAAGAGGGGCACTCAAAAAAGAGAGTTGCAGTAGTCAAGGTGACTAAGACTAGTAACCTGGACTACAATGCAATGAGCTGGTGGGGGAAGAAGCAGGGCAATTTTGCTCAACACCTCCAACAGGAGAAAACTAGAGAAGGTCGGATGGTTAGCTTGTTTTGCCAGGGACAAGTTGTCCTCCAGCTAAAATCCTAGGTGTTTTACAGTCTTCTCAGGATTTGGAGGGTCAGACCAGGATAGAGGCTAGAAGGTAGGTAGAAAAGGTGGGGCAGGGGAGGTGTAGGAAATCCAAAGCACCACAGTCTTGTCTGTGTTAAACTTCATGGAGTATTGCGTTCAGTTTTGTAGAACACATCTGAAGAGTATCCTGTTGTGGAGGCCTCATTTATATTGTGTCCAGATCTGGAAGTCACATCTAGATTATGGTGTCCAGTTCTAAATTCAAAATATTGTGGGCTGTTTGTAGTTCTGGGGGCTGTATCACAAGTGTTTTGACCTGTTCTTGAGGCCTCATTTGGAGTATTGTGCACAGTTTCTGGGGCCAGCTACACAAGTGGAGTACTGTTGTTATTGGGAGAAGTGTGGGTGGCATGAATATGATGGTATCCCGCTGATTTTGGAACTTTCCCTTAATGAAATGTGAGAAAAATTAGTTATTTTAGTGAAATTTCAGGATTGCAGGGCATTCTGAGTGAACAAATGTAGCCAAACCACCCTTAATTTGCCTGGGACTGTAGGTTTCAGAAATGCCCAGTGTTAGTAGGATTCCCTGGTTGCTGGCTGACCCAGATCCCAAAAAATGCGGCCATTTACAATGGTAAGTGAGAGGAAACTGGTATCTGCTGGACCATATGTCAAAACAACACCCAAAAGAATCAAAATTTCCTCTCACTTGTAATGAGGATGGGGATGATTAGGCTCAGGAGGGCAGAAAGACTGTTAGGGCTTTATGGGTGATGGTGAGGCCTCATGTCAGGACAAGCCTCTCCCCACCCCATTGTTGTGTAAATTTTCCTGCCATCCAGTGCAACCCCCTCCCCTGGGGAATATGTAGGGGGTAAATACTCCAATCTTTGCCCTGGCGGCAAAAAGACCATTGGGGTTTTAAGCGTGCGGGGTGTGGCTGGATGCGAGCCGGCCCCACGCCATTTTTTCAAAAGCATGCTTCTGTGTAGACGGCTTTCTTTAAAGTATGTTCCAATGTTGTACAACCGAAATCCAGTTGCAAAACATCCTACACCTGCGCCTACACCTCAAAGGAAGTGGTAATCCATCTGCAAACCTTGGGACCCTTCCCCTTTTTGAATGCTAAAAAAAAGTTAGCTGAAGTGTAGACATTGGTTCATTGGGTCACTGCCAACCCTTTGAATGCAGCTCCATTCCCTTTAAGGAAAATGGACTCCATTAGAAAAAAATTGACTTCAATTAAAATACGATCACAGCCCACAGCAGGCCACCATCCCTGTGAGGAAATCTGATCATAGTGAGTTGCAATTTGAGACCTACTTCAAGAGGATTGATGAGGTTGGTTGGATTGCGACCTACTACAAATCGGAAGTTTCTGAACCAACCCATTAGTAATAGTATGTGTTGATTTGCACAGATCCCTTCCATTCGCAAAAAGGTTGGTGTGCAATTTACAACCACTTTTTGCAAATGGATATTTCATACAATATGACCAATTTTCCTGGCTTCGACTGGGTATTCTACCCCTCTTTTCGGGGACAGATTGGCGTAAACTCCCTTATCCTGCCTCAGGGTGGCAGAAAGACAGAATTTAAATTTTTATTGGAGGAGCACTGGCCCATGCCCTAGAGGGGTGCCCCCCCACAAACCTAATTACTTGCCTCTTCTGACGAGCCCTGCTTGGGGATTGCCCTCCTGTGGTGTTCCGCAAGCAGGGATCCACTATGGAGAGGGGCAGCTGAAAAGAGGACAGGTACCCTTTCCAGCGGTACCTCCCCCACCTGGATCAGTGCTTGCGGGGGGCCGAAGATATGATATTTCAACCAGTGTGACAATAGTGCGCTGCAAGTTAAGCGGATTAAAAAATCAGCTCTTCCCTCATGTCATAAGATTATTTTTTAAAAAGACAATCCTCTGGTGCTCATCTCAGATGGATTTTCCTCTACAATGCGATGGACGAACTGTTCAAGTCCACCACACTGTGAATGGCTCATCCATCACAGTCTAGTAATTACGTTCCTTTTTACATTTTAAGTAAAAACACTAGACCCGTTTTGTGAAAATACAGAAGTAAGAGGTTTTTTTTTTTTACAAGTTAGACTGGAAACTGTGTTAATGCTAGTAATGGCATGGTTTCATAGCTCTAAGAATCATGAGCAAAAAGCAACTCCAGTCGGGGGAAATAACGATCACAGACACGCTTTCCAGCCATTGGGTTGAGCATTTTAAATGTGTGGGCTAACTAGTACGAAACCAGTTAGTACAAGACCTTATCTTTCTTGGAGTTGAGCTTAACATTAGTCGAGACCAATGGCTTAAATAACTCCAGTTAGTGCTATGCTTCATGGTACATTTCCCGGCAGAATTTCGTATCAAACTTAACTCAGTCACTCGATTGTTCGTGGGACCTCACCATATTTCTGACCATTACGCAGTATCGAGACTTGGGTAATTTGGGTTCAGAGTGGACAAATGTTTTTGTCTTACTATTTAAAAAAATATTATTGGTGCAACTCTTGTGACGTCTGAGCAGTTTCTGCACTACACGTTCAGATCTCTCAGGCTCTGTTTCAGATCTGTATACCCTTCAGTGGAGTTAGGACAGGTTTTAGAGAGTCTGCTGGTTGTACTATAAGTGAGAATTCAGAGGCAGACTATCTTCATATGTTTGCTTTGTGTAATAAGCGTAAGAATTTAATGGTATATGCGTGGGCATGAGTAAGGACGCTGCATATTCCTGATTAAGCTGTATTGCTTGAATAAAACATACATCAAAAGATGCATCACTGAGTTAACATTTTTATTGTGAACAATTCATATGTAGAAGAACAATAACTTAACACAGAGAAAATATTTTATGTGAGCGAATAGGATCGGGTGTAGGAGAGAGCCGACCTCCAAGTTTGACCATGGTTTTGAGTGGTTAGCTAACAACCTTCACTGCCCTTACTGAGGAATGACACACTAAGACATTGTAGTCGGCGGGCCAATGTTGTTTTGACTGGGGACTCCATCCCCAGCCTGCACAGGGTTCCAGGAGGTGGCCCTGCAAATTGCTACACCTGTGCCTGGATTCAGCGCCATAAAGCCCTTGCACTTCTCCCGATGCGTTGGGCGGCTAACCAGTGTTGTTTTGACTGGGGACTCATCTCCCAGCCTGCACACATGGGTATAGGGAAACACATAGTCGTCCCAGAGTGTTTCTTTTACCTAGTTTTAAAATGCTAGTTGTCACATGGTCTGTTAGGGGTGGGAGCCTCCTGTTGTCACACTCTGATAGGTGTGATCCATAGTAGTGTGGGAGAAAAGGAAATAAGGGAATACTGAGTGAGAACCATCTTGATCTAATGTCTCTACTCTTTTTGTATGGGAGGCAGTTATGGTATATCCTGTAAAGACTGTATATGTCTTGTTCTCCGTAGCGCACTAAAAATCAGCAAACTTACTTCATCAAGGTAGCACTATGGTCCTACCATGTCTCAGGGAACAGCCGACTGGTACGACAGGGTTGTGCTGGCATGTGTCGTTATTTAAAGCCAAATTGTGGACCTGTTTTCTCTCAATCTGCTCGTCATTCAGCGCAACTCGTATCACCTGTGTCAAGCCCCGGAGTGCTGTAAACTCTGGTGCTCGGGCATTCATACGTGGCCCCGCCAACCAGGCATGTCCGCTTTTGTGAAATGTATGCCCACACATTTATGTCATATCCTGGCCTAGCTTCCTCTCCTGATGTAAGAGTCCAGGGCAGGTGCCAGATCGACAAAAGAGGGGCTCCAGCTTCTGCCCTCGCTGGGTAGTTTAACATGTAACCGCATCAGGTCACGTGAGATACGTTATTGTGTTTAGGCCAGAAGTCGGCCTTCTCTGTTGACGGAGGGTTCTGGAAATTGTAGTCATCACCCCAGAGCCTGTCGTGAGCCATAATTATGGATCGAAATCGATGTATGCTCCCTTCTTGGAGTGGAAGGAAAATATTGTGGTATACTAGGCATAATAGGCTCCTGATTGGAAAGGCAGGAACATTGTTCCTTACTAGGGATTCTTTGTGGTTATTATAAAAGCACCCCTGGGGGCTTGATGTGAGTCTACAGAGGTTACTGGCAGCCTACTCTTGTTAGGGAATTGAGAGGTACTATTGTGATGTAAAAAGCATAGTAAAAGCCTGATTCAAAGAAGCAGAAGAATTCTTGCTAGGGATTAAGGATGGTTACTGTAAAAACACCCCAGGGGGACTCCAATATGGGTATACAGAGGTTTTTTGCAACCTACTGTTGTTACATGATCCAGTTTATTTTACCTGCCTAGAGCACTCCAAGGAATGTCATCATTTAGTCCCTGGGTATCAGTATGTGGACGGAATACCCATTGTTGCTCATATTAAGGAGTGCTTTGCTTATATCTGTTTTTCTTTGCTCCAATTTCTCAATTATGTACCACTCAATATCATCGATAGTATGCTGTTGTTCGGTGTAATGTCTGGTCAGTTTTGTGTTATCTTTTCTATATCTGATCGTACTCCTATGTTCAGTTATACGAACCCGTATTTTCCTGGTGGTCAGCCCAACATATAGTAGCCCACATGGGCATTTCAGGACATATATCACATTACTTGTGTTGCAGTTTGTTAGGTGTTTGAGTGTCCAAGGGGCGGCTAGGCCCAGCTTAACTGACCTAAATATCTTGGTGAACTTGCAGACACCACAACCACCACAGCACTGATGACCCGTAGGGGAGGGAGTTCCCCAGAGTGTCGATTGGGTCTCCATGGATTTTGTTTTAGGGTGTGTCCCGTAGGTTTTAGCTCCGTTTGAAGGAGAACACAGGATATGTGATTTAGAGATTCCCTGGGTTTAGAATCCCCCAGTGTCTCTTAACCAGTTTTGTCACCGAATTTGAGATGGGGTAACTGTCGTTACACAGATTGGCCTTGAATCTCGTGGTCTTTTGTATGTACCTAGCAGTGTCTCCCTGTTGTGATTCTTGGCTCTCTTTCTTGCCCTAGAGATTGTACCGTCAGGGTAGTTCCCCTCGAGTAACTTTGTACTAAGTATTAACCCATGTTCTTTATATTTTGCAGTCTCTGTGCAGTTGCGTCTGAGCCTAAGGAATTGTCCTATAGATAGGTCTTCCCTCAATGTTCGGGGGTGGTACCTCTCAAAGCGTAAGAGGCTTTTTCTGTCTGGCAGTTTGTAGTAAACCTCCATTATTGGAATGCCATCCTCATGGTATATTCGTAGATCCAAGAAGGGCATTTCTGCATTGCTCATATTCATAGTAAATCTCAGGAACGGGTCGAGACTGTTAACTCATTTTGAAAAACCAATGGCTTCTTCTCTGGAACCTCTCCAGATCACTAGAACGTCATCAATATACCTTTTCCACAACCTCATTTGTCTCTGATATGGGTTCACCTCACCATATATATATTCAGTCTCAAAGTTATGGACATAGAGGAATGCCAGACTGGGGGAGCAGGTACTCCCTATAGAAGTACCATGCGTCTGCAAGAAGAAATCCCCTTCATACTCAGAGGCATTCCTTGTAAGCACCATATGGGCGCAATCAAGAATAAAATCGGCAGTTGTCATTTTCTTGACCTGCCTAGGAGTAAGCAGTTTCTCTATAACCTATACTTTGTATTCTTGTGGAATATTTGTGTATAATGATTCCACATCTAGGGTTAGTAGTATTTCTTTCTCCGGTTCAAAGGCCATGTCCTTAAGTTCATTGAGGATGTCTTTGGTGTCTTGCAGATAGGATGGCATCTCTTCCACTATGGGTTTTAAGAAGAAATCATAGAACTGTGATAATGGCTCCAAGGCTGATTCTATGCCCGATACAATACGGCGCCTCTGGGGGGGATTTTTGTTCTTATGTACCTTGGGCAAGATGTAGAAGTAGGGCATCTTGGGCTCCTTTTCCACAAGGAAAGCTGCCTCCTTTTTAGTCACCCAACCAGGGCCGGACTGGCCATACCGGGCATCGGGCCTTTTCCCGGTAGACTGGAGGCCAGAGCGCCGATTTACACTTAAGGGTGCCTATTTTCACCTTTCGGGCCGCTCTCACTGTAGGCCGGCAGTGCAATGAAAATACAAGCCTCAGTGCAGCCGAATGGAGCTGCCTGAGAATGACTATGCAGTGAGGGAGCTGGTCCGACAAAATTTGCCAGGGCTGCTTTTGGCTCTCAGTCCGGCCCTGCACCCAGCCATTGTCAAGAGCTCCCTTAACAAGAAAGGAGATTTCTTCAACAATATATTTTGTGGGTTTATTTTATTTATTTATAAAGTTTTATATAGCGCGAACAAGATCCCGAAGGATATCAGAGCGCTTTACAAAAGGATGGAAGGAAGGTAATAAATGCAATATTGACATAAAAAAAGAATAAGAAACATGAATAATTACAGTACAAAGGGGTCAAAGGAGAATAATACAACAGCTAATACATAGCAGGCTAAGAAGGGGCAAACGATGAGGTAAAGAAGAGTAGCATCAAATGGTGGTCTAACAGTTGTAGGATCAGAGACTTAGAGCGGATGATCATAACCCATTTAAGGGTAAGAACTTGTTCATTAGGAATCGTTTGGCTTCCAGTTTGAAAGCAGCCATGGAGGAGATTCTGCGTACTTCCGGTGGGAGAGAGTTCCAGATCTTCGGGGCAGCGCCAGAGAAGGCTCGGTGGCAGGTTCTCTTTTTGCTGTAGATGTGTGGTTTCAAGAGGAAAGAGTTCGCACTTCTTGAGGGTCTACCACCCCCGGATAGTTCAAGTTTTTGCGCTAGGTAACTGGGGGTTTTGAAATGGAGGGCTTAGTGTGCCAGACAAGCCATCTTTAGCTGAATTCGAGCTTCGTAAGGCAGCCATTTAAGGGATTTTAGGACTGGGGATATGTGCGCGATTCTTTTGGTACCTGTAATCAGTCTAGCCGCAGCGTTCAGAGATGCCCTTAGTGGAGCCAAGGTATATTTGGGGAGGCCACATAGCGTAGCGCTGCCATAGTCAAGTCTCGGCAACACAAGCGCTTGGACCACCTGCTTGAAGTCAGATTGTGGATGGAATGGTTTGATATTTCTGAGTGTCCTCATCAAGTGATTATCTCCCTTACAAACATTGCCTATATGATTCTTCATGTTCAGATGTTTGTCCAGGGTGATTCCGAGAGATTTGGCTGAGTCTATAATGAGGGGGGAGCAGTTGAAGGCAGTGAGGTGATTCAACCAAAGGTCTAGCTTGGGGATGTGGTTCGGAGGAGAGATGAGAAGGAATTCTGTTTTAGAGGTGTTGAGCAGGAGGTGGTTCTCGGTTAACCAGTTTTGAGTAGACATTAGGATAGTGTTGAGTGAGATGATGTTATCCGGGGAGGAGAGTTTCAAATAAAGTTGCGTATCGTCCGCATACATATGGAAGAGAATGTTCGTGGAATTTAGTGTATTAGCTAAAGGTTCCAAGAACAGGTTGAAGAGTATAGGAGATAGGGCGGACCCTTGGGGGACCCCCATGAGTACTGGAGAGGGCTGGGAGAGAGTGTGGTTCGCCTTGACTCTTTGTGATCTGTGGTGGAGGAAGGACGAGAACCATTGTAACACCTGACCAGAGAAGCCCATCCTGTTCTTCAGAATGGATATGAGGTTATCGTGATTGACCGTGTCGAAGGCGGAGGAGAGGTCAAGGAGGATTAGGAGGCAGGATTCATTTTGGTCGAGCATTTTTAAAATGTCATCCTGGACGTGAATGAGAGCCGATTCAGTGCTGTGCCCCCTCCGAAAGCCGGATTGATGCTGGTCTAGGAGTTGGAAATTCTCTATGTGCGCACAGAGTTGGGCTTGGACGCATTTTTCTAGGAGTTTGGCTAGGGTGGGGATGTTGGAGATAGGACGGAAGTTGTTAAAGTCAGCTCTATCAGCATTACTTTTTTTTAGTATGGGTGATACCTGAGCTGCTTTTAGGCACTCTGGGATCGAGCCTTGTAACAGTGAAGCGTTTACAATCTTTGTCCAGGTGGGGATGAGGACATTCTTGATTTCTTTGAAGATGGAAGGAGGCAACGGGTAGCTGAAATGATTAGATGGGTTGATACTCTGAAGAATCCTGTTGATGTCTTTTTCACTGAAGGGAGTGAAGGTGCCACATGATGCATTGTTCTTGGTGTTCAGGCTGAGCTTCTCAAAGAGGGCATGAGGTGGTGCGGACCCCGAAGATGGCAGTAGAGCCTTTCTAGAAGCGAGTTCAATGTTGATGAGACTTGCTTTCTCTGTGAAAAAAGCAGCCAGTTCGTCGCATGAGGGTGGGCTGCCTCCCAAATCCAAGTGGTTTGGAGCTACTACTGACTGCTGTTTAACCAGTTCAAAAAGTTTCTTGGGTCGGTTAGCGGCCTGGTCAAGTTGGTATCTAAAGTAATCTGCCTTAGCGCTCTTGATTTGTTTGTTGTAAGAGCTCCTAACATCTCTAAGGAGTTTTAGTCGGTCCGAGGAGGGTTTGGATTTCCAGGATCGTTCAACTGCCCTAAGGTTGCGACGTTCAGAGTTTAAATTGTCGTTGAACCACGGTTTGGATATTTTTGTTGAGGCATTTTTTTGTTGGAGTGGTGCAATGTCATCCATGATGTTAGAGATGGTAGAGTTGTAAAAGTCAGTGAGTAACTGAACCTCAACCAGGTCAGCTTTGGAGGAGAGGGCGGATTTACATTGGGCTGCTAGTTCATCAGAGTTGATGGATCTGAGGTCCCTTTTCCAGATCTTTGATTTTGTTGGTTAAGCCTTCCTCATAGAAACCTCCCCGTTAATATAAAAGAGGATGCAGTGGTGGTCGGAACAATCGCACGGGGTAATGGTATCCAATGAGATGGTTTGACCATTGGAGATGATGAGGTCTAGAATTTCGCCTTACTTGTGAGTTGGCCGGTCACAATGCTGAATCAGCTCTTGATCACCTAAGAATGATTTAAGGCAAGATACAGCGTGGTCGTTGGAGTTAGCCCAGTGAAGGTTGAAATCACCGAGGAAGATTTGGGACAATACCAAGTCGACATTGCAAGAGATGATTTCCATAAGTTGCTCAATGAAGGGGAGATTGTCACCAGGGGGGTGGTAAAAAGTGTGAAGTTTGCACACCGGCAGGTTATTACTTGAAATGCTGAGACAAAGGTATTCACAAGAGGATGGTGTAGAGGACTCCAAGTGAGAAACCGAGAGTGTGTTCCTGTGAATACAGGCTAGGCCACCACCCAACTTCAAAACTCTGTCTAGACGAATTATGTCGTGGGTAGGAGGTACTAGGAGGTCTAGGATAGGAGTGGAGGCGGGATTTAGCCAAGTTTCAGTGAGGATGATAATGTCTAACTCATTGTGTTGGATGAGGTCGAAGATATCAGAGGCGTGTTTACTGGCTGACCTGCAGTTGAGTAGCCCACATTTGAGTCGTACTAGATTAAGGGGGGAAGGAGTCTGGGTGATATTCACTCTCTGGGTTCCTTTCTCAGTTTCTTGTAATGCTGAGTATTTTCTAGCAGTCTCACGCATTCAGTGTGGTACATTGCTTTCAGCATAATGACTATGCTGCTGCCTTTGTCGGTGGGTTTTATAATCACTGTACTGTCATTTTTTAGTTCTCATAGGGCTTCTTTCTCTTCCCTGCTCAGATTTTGGAAAGGGGTTTGTTTTACATGTCTTAGTGATTCAAGATCGACATTGATAGCCTGTTCAAATGCTGCCACATCAGGTGGTAGCTGCTGAGTCGTAGGTGTGAACGTTGATTTATTGTGAATGCCTGCTTTTGTTTCCACCTTGCTATTGTCACTTATCGCTCTAGTGGAGATGAAAACCTGCAACTTGATTCTTTAAAAGAACTCAGCCATTTCAATCTTGAGTTGGAAGAAGTCATCTCTCGGTGTAGGGACAAACCCAAGGCCCTTATTTAATACTTGTTTTTGCATCTCAGTAAGTTCAGTGGGGGTTAGATCAATGATGTTATCCCTTAACTTTTGCAGGTACCCAGTTAGGTTCTCTCTCTAAAAAAGACTGAGGGTAGGGTGGAATCCCCATTGTGGTGCAAAATACTCACCAGTATCAATAATGCTGGTGAATGTTTGCACCACAATGGGGATGGCCACCATACGGTTTCCCGCAATATCCACCCTAACAGGGATTCCCATGGCAACCACTCTACCCTTTTTAGGTCTCGCCTAGGCAGCACTTGCTGTATTCGGGATATGTGAATAAAGCTCCGCCCACTTTCCGCCCATCTTTTTAATTGGCTCCTGTCCCTGTCCTTTGTTAAAGGTGGCTTATCATTGGGCAATAGGCTTAGTAGTCCCTCCTTAGTAACCGCCTTGTCTCTTCTTGTAACCTCCCATGAGGACACGCCCTGTTACATGTGTTGTTACTCCCTAGATCTTAATTACAGCCTCAAGTGACTATTTTCTTAAAAGGCTTCAGGCAGGACACACACTTGGTCCTAAGCTAGGCTTGCAGTACTTACTTCACTCACAAGAACATCTCACATTTATATGAGAGTGTCTACTAATTTACCTTCATCAGCTCCACACAGAGTAGAACCTAATCCGGAATTAATTCTTTTGTCATATTTCAAAGCTACTAATTTTATATATGGACATAGCTAGTTGAATGTACTCGTGGTACTGTCTTGCATGCAATGCATTATGGGTAGGGTGGATTTACCATATCTTCTGCAGGGTGCAGTACCATAAGTGGCCAAAAGAGGTCCCCTGGGACCTCTTTTGGCCACATATGGTACTGCACCCTGCAACATGTCTAGATAAAAAAAAATGGCATTTATAATGCCAGTAACACCAACTCCAACAAATGCAAGACCAATTGCATTTCCAATGCAATAGGTCTTGAATTTGATAAAGTTAGAGCTGTTGGTGTTGAAAATGACAATATTTTTTACTTTTGCTTTTTTATACCATTGGCAATAGTGCAAAGCAAATATAATAACTCCACTACAAATAAAAACAAAACTAAACGCTCTGCCCCATTTTAATTGGCTCCTGTCCCTGTACTTTGTAAATGGTGGTTTTACATTGGTCAATAGGCTTAGTAAAGACATAACACAAGCTATGTCTTCTGTAAGGCTGGCAGTGGTTACTTTACTCACTAGCACATCTCACATTTATATGAGACCTTCTATTAATTTCCCTTCATCAGCTCCGCACAGACTAGAACCTAATCCGGAATTGATATAATAATTCTTTTGTCACATGTCAAAGCTACTAATTTTATATATGGACATAGCTAGTTGAATGTACTCGTGGTACTGTCTTGCATGCAGTGCATTATGGGTAGGGTGGATTTATCATTTCTTCTGCAGGGTGCAGTACCATAAGTGGCCAAAAGAGGTCCCCTGGGACCCCTTTTGGCCACATATGGTACTGCACCCAGTAACATGGCTAGGTAAAAAACATTGGCATTTATACTCCAACTTTGCAGGGTGCAGTACTATATGTGGCCAAAAGAGGGCCCGTGGGACCTCTTTTGGCCACATATGGTACTGCACCCTGCAACTTGGCTAGGTAAAAAAAGACATTGGCATTTATAATGCCAATAACTCCAACTCCAACAAATGCGAGTCCAATTGCATTTTTAATGCAATAGGTCTCGCATTTGAGCTGTTGGCATTGAAAATGACAGTGTTTTTTACTTATGCTTTTTTATACCATTGACAATAGTGCTATGCAAATATAATAATTCCACTGCAAATAAAAACAAAACTAAACTTTCTGCCCCATCTTTTTAATTGGCTCCTGTCCTTTGTAAATAGTGGCTTTTCGTTGATCAATAGGCTTAGCAGTCCCTCCTTAGTACCACCTTGTTTCTTCTTGTAACCTCCCATGAGAACACTTCCGGATACATGTGTTGTTACTCCCTAAGTTTTAATTACAGCCTCAAAGCACTGCTTCCTTAAAGGGTTTCCAGACAGGACACAAGCTTTGTCCTCTGTAAAACTGGCGGTGGTTACTTTATCACTAGTATATCTCCCATTTATATGAGACCATCTATTAATGTCCCTTCATCAGCTCCACACAGAGTAGAACCTAATCCGGATTTGATATAATAATTATTTTGTCACATTTCAAAGCTACTAATTTTATATATGGACAAAGCTAGTTGAATGTACTCGTTGTACTGTCTTGCATGCAATGCATTATGGGTAGGGTGGATTTACCATATCTCCTGCAGGGTGCACTGCCATATGTGGCCAAAAGAGGTTGGCCACATATGGTACTGCACCCTGTAACATGTCTAGATAAAAAAATTAAAAAAATGGCATTTACAATGCCAGTAACTCCAACTCCAACAAATGCAAGACCAATTGCATTTCCAATGCAATAGGTCTCGAATTTGTTAAAGTTAGAGCTGTTGGTGTTGAAAATGGCAATGTTTTTTACTTTGGCATACCATTGGCAATAGTGCAAAGCAAATATATTAATTCCACTGCAAATAAAAACAAAACTAAACATTCTGCCCCATTTTTGTAATTGGCTCCTGTCACTGTCCTTTGTAAAAGGTGGCTTATCATTGGTCAATAGGTTTAGTAGTTCCTCCTTAGTATTGCCTTGTCTCTACTTGTAACCTCCCACGAGGACACTTCCTGGTACATGTGTTGTTACTCCATAAGTTTTAATTACAGCCTCAGACCTCTGCTTTATTAAAGAATTTACAGACAGATCACAAGCTATGTCCTCTGAAAGGCTGCCAGTGGTTACTTTACTCACTAGCACATCTCACATTTACATGAGACCTTCTATTAATTTCCCTTCATCAGCTCCACACAGAGTAGAACCTAATCCAGAATTAATATAATAATTCTTTTGTCACATTTCAAAACTACTAATTTTATATATGGACATAGCTAGTTGAATGTACTTGTGGTACTGTCTTGTATGCAATGCATTATGGGTAGGGTGGATTTACCATATCTTCTGCAGGGTGCTGTACCATAAGTGGCCAAAAGAGGTCCGCCACATATGGTACTGCACCCTGCAACATGTCTAGATAAAAAAAATTGGCATTTATAATGCCAGTAACTCCAACAAATGCAAGACCAATTGCATTTCCAATGCAATAAGTCTCGAATTTGTTAAAGTTAGAGCTGTTGGTGTTGAAAATGACATTGTTTTTTACTTTTGCTTTTTTATACCATTGGCAATAGTGCAAAACTAAATGTTCTGCCCCATTTTAATTTGGCACCTGTCCCTGTCCTTTGTAAATGGTGGCTTTTCATTGGTCAATAGGCTTATTACAGACAGAACACAAGCTATGTCTTCTATAAGGCTGGCAGTGGTTACTTTACTCACTAGCACATCTCACATTTATATGAGGCCTTCTATTAATTTCCCTTCATCAGCTCCACACAGAGTAGAACCTAATCCGGATTTGATATAATAATAATTTTGTCACATTTCAACGCTACTAATTTTATATATGGACATAGCTAGTTGAATGTACTCGTGGTTCTCTCTTGCATGCAATGCATTATGGGTAGGGTGGATTTACCATATCTTCTGCAGGGTGCACTACCATATGTGGCCAAAAGAGGTCCCCTGGGACCCCTTTTGGCCACATATGGTACTGCACCCTGTAACATGTCTAGATAAAAAAAATTAAAAATGGCATTTACAATGCCAGTAACTCCAACTCCAACAAATGCAAGACCAATTGCATTTCCAATGCAATAGGTCTCGAATTTGTTAAAGTTAGAGCTATTGGTGTTGAAAATGACAATGTTATTTACTTTGGCATACCATTGGCAATAGTGCAATGCAAATATAATAATTCTACTGCAAATAAAAACAAAACTAAACGTTCTGCCCCATTTTTTTTATAATTGGCTTCTGTCACTGTCCTTTGTAAATGGTGGCTTTTCATTGGTCAATAGGTTTAGTAGTTCCTCCTTAGTATTGCCTTGTCTCTTCTTGTAATCTCCCATGAGGACACTAACTGGTACATGTGTTGTTACTCCATAAGTTTTAATTTCAGCCTCAGACCACTGCTTTCTTATAGGGTTTACAGACAGAACACAAGCTATGTCCTCTGTAAGTAAGGTTGGCAGTGGTTACTTTACTCACTAGCACATCTCACATTTATACGAGACCTTCTATTAATTTCCCTTCATCAGCTCCGCACAGAGTAGAACCTAATCCGGAATTGATATAATAATTCTTTTGTCACATTTCAAAGCTACTAATTTTATATATGGACATAGCTAGTTGAATGTACTGTGGTACTGTCTTGCATGCAATGCATTATGGGTAGGGTGGATTGACCATATCTACTGCAGGGTCCAGAACCATATGTGGCCAAAAGAGGTCCCATGGGACCTCTTTTGGCCACATATGGTGCTGCACCCTGAAACATGGCTAGGTAAAAGACATTGGCATTTATAATGCCAATAACTCCAACTTTGAAGGGTGCAGTACTATATGTGGCCAAAAGAGGGCCCATGGGACCTCTTTTGACACATATGGTACTGCACCCTGCAACATGGCTAGGTAAAACAAGCATTTGAAATGCAATAGGTCTGGCATTTACGCAAGTTTGAGCAAATAGCATTGTAAAGGACAATGCCTTTTATTTATGTTTTGGTTTTTAAAACATAAATAAAAAGCATTGCTATTTACAATGCCAATAGCTTAAACTCGCGTAAATGCAAGACCTATTGCATTGCAAATGCTTGTTTAGAAAGAGGCCGAGGCCGGGGGAGATGGAGATGGAAAAAGAAAGACCGCAGTGTTATCTGGAGAGAACCGAAAACAGACCAGAGACTTACAAACACCAGAGAACCCCAACCAGGGACGAGCAAAAGTTAAGGGATATTATCATTAATCTAACCCCCATGGCACTTACTGAGATGCAAAAACAAGTATTAAATAAGGGCCTTGGGTATGTCCCTACACCGAGAGATGACTTCTTCCAACTCAAGATTGAAATGGCTGAGTTCTTTCGAAAAATAAGGTTGCAGGTTTTCTTCTCCACTAGAGCGATCACCCACGTCCAACCAAGTAACCTGTGCGTGAGCCATAAATCGCGGACTGTGAACAGTTGGTCAGTTGGTACGAAAAAGGGGGAGGTAGGATACCACCGCGGTTGCTGCAAGGACAGAAATCAAAAATTCTGGTTGCCACCTGTTACTTTGTGATACGACATCTCACCTGCCACATTTGTGCCACTTGACGGCCTAGATGCTCGGCAATTTAATTGCCGCCTTCCCTAGTCCTTGTGGCCTCTAGCTAGTAGAGGGCACAGCAGAACCCCCTAGTGCTGGGATCTAAGATGGGGAGGCAGAAGCCGGGGGGAATATGGGACTAAGACGGGGTCAAACACAACCCTGGATGGGTTCATCCAAAGAATGGTGGGCCTGATCAACAAGGAGATTGACTTGGTCGAACGACGTCTATCTTTATCACCTGCACCCCCCAGACCTACCTGCAGGCTATCACGAACAATCGCCTTCACCTCGACTAGAGGGCCAAAACAACTTTATTCCACCAAGCGCAGAGAGGCATCCAAGGAGGAGGAGGAGTCACCCAATGGCATACCCGAGGAACAAGGGGGAGCAACTGTGACGCCGACTTCTGCCACCCTCGTGCCATCTCCTAAGAGTCCTGTTGCATCTAAAGGCATAGGGGGCAAACGCAAGAGGGAGATGGCGAACTCCAAAGTCAAGAGACTATGTCACGAGACTCAGGCTGGGGGCCAATGTGCATCCCACAGGAAGAAATGCAGGCTCTGTGTGACAAGCTCTTGTTAGGTGTAAAGAGTGCTTAGAGCCCATATACCAGCGATTGGGTAAAATTGTATCCGAGATCACTTTGCTGAGGGATGCACTACCCTCAAAACATATAATGCCTGAACCTAGCCACCACCCCCCGGTTGGCAAGGAAAAGAGTGCTATAGGGGGTAAGGAGCACAACCAGGTGGCCCCGAGAGTGCACTCGCAGTTGAAGAGCAGCACTAATACCCCCAGTGAGATGGGTGCCATAGGTTTAGGGCAAAGGCTGGTAGGACAAACAGTGGGTGGCAATGCGAGAGGAAGCATGAGCAGGGGGGCCCACAAAGACAGACCTGTAGTGTTGGGTCAGTTTGGACAGGAGGTAGTCACACTAAGGTTACCCCCTGAGACCTGCCCGTATGCTGTTATATTGTCCAATGTCCGACGTTTAGTAGAAGGCGCAGGGGAGTCATTTGACCAGCTCAAGAATAAAACATTGCTTTGGCTATGCTCTCATGCTGGTTTTGCCCATGCTGATGCACGCCAAAGTTTGATGGTCAGGAGAGTTGCTTGGGTAGGACCCTTGCCCAAGTCCTATAGGGTCTATTGTATTGTTGTGAATTTCAGGGACCAATCGATTGTCCGCTGCTTACATACACTGGGTGTACACCTAAACCAGAGAGGATCTAACATTGTCGTGCAACCTTTGGGCTTCATTTATCGGCACTTGAGTGAGAGGAAGGGACTAGGTTGGCAGCTCTCAAGACCTGAACAGCACAGTAGACTTTGGGGGGGCATTCGCTGGCACATGCAGCAACCTTGTTCCATCAAACCCGCCTTCTGCCCTAGCAGAGGTTGACTGACTTCCCCCAACCCAGGATGACTCTATAGCAAATGGGAGGGAGGGTATACAAGTTATAGAAGCGACACCTTTTCCAACTAGTTTGATGTGCAACGTGCAGGAGCAGGAAGAGCACTTGGGTATCATGGGTGATGTGAATGAGCCTGGTGCAGCCAGACTAGAAACACCCCTGACCCATGTAGAAAATTCGAGGAGCAATTAGTGAATGACCCCACCATGTCTACTCGCCACTGGTATGCACCAGACGTTGTTATTAAGCTGGAATATTATGGGTATCAAGGGTAAGTTAGGAGACTTACATTGGGGCACTTTTGTGGATAATTATATTTGCCTCTTTCAGGAAACATGGGTGGTTAAGCAGGTGAATAGGTGTGGATTTAGAAGCTTCCATATCCCGGCGGTTAAATCAAGTGCCAGGCGCCCCTCGGGGGGGCTTTTGGTGCTTGTACGAGCCACTCTTTCTTACATAGTTACGCCCCTGCACTTGGGTTTCCCGGACGTCCAAGCCCTGTTATTGACAGGGCCTAATTTAGATCCCCTCATGCCTATAAACATCTACAATAGGAGTACTAGCCGTAGGCAGGAATACCAAGTATTAAATCTCTTGGATAGAGTACTTGGAGAGTATGTAAACACCCATAAGTTGATCATAGCGGGGGACTTTAATCTGACATTCAAGCCTAGTAGCTTGTTTGGTGACCTGACTAGAGATGAGAACTGGTGTGGGAAATTTCAGACCTAGGCCCCTCTAAAAGGAGTTCTCTTTCAAGAGCAGCACTCCAGGTTGTGGACCTTGCCATTGCCATAGAATTAGGGCATGTAATTGGTGCTCCTCATCTGACAAATGCCTGGCATCGACTTTTAGAAGAGGGTCCTATCAGAGTACAATCGATTATATGCTCCTTGATGTAAGAATGTGGAGTAAGCTGGAGGATATGATTGTTATGGAAAGATGAGAGAGTGACCACAACCCACTGACCCAATGGTTAAAAATGTCAATGACCCTCTCCAAAGTCACAGATGCGGACAAGGGTCATGGGCACCTTGTGGCTACAAACAATAGAAGGAATGTGAGATTGGAAGTAGTAAGTGCCTCGCCGGAGCGAGTTAGGACCCTGTACTCAATTGTGGTTACCCACATGGAAAGAATGTTTGTGAACTGGGGAAACCACAACCAGATCCTGGCCGAACATTTAATGGCTTTTGACGAATTGAGGAGTGTTCTAACCAAAGAGTGTGGGGGGGCTTCTAAAGCATGAAGAGGATGGTTCAATGACCAGTGTAAAAAGGCCAAGGTAGCCCTTTTGCAAACCATAAAAAGAGGGGTCACACAAGCTATTAGGGAACATAGGTCGACCAACCGGGCAACTTTGAGAGCAGCCAAACTAGAATGGGATGAGGATATGTGGGCAGACCTATTAGATGCTGCAGTCAATAACTACCAAAACAAGTTCTGGTCTTTATTCAGCAGGAGTGAAGGGAATTTGGGCAAACCCACCGAAACTTCCATCCTCTAGAGTGAGTGGGTTGCACACTTTGGGAGATTGTATGCCTCTGGTGTGGATGTTGAGAGCCAATTGGAGGGTGGGGATGTGTACAGATGATTAAACCAGATACAGCACTCAGTAACTTTCTCCATGGAGGAGACGAAGCATGCAGTTGCCTCCTTTAAGCCTGGGAAAGCCCCAGGGCTTGACAAAATCCCGGCTGATTTTTTTGAGTCCAATCTGAGGGTATTGGCGCCCTACATCAATGTGATTTCTAATGCCATTGCTGCGGAGGTGGTGACCCCCCCTCCCCCTTGGAAGGGGGCAGAAATCGTGCCAGTTTTTAAAAAGGAGGACCCCAGTGTGTCAGCCAACTACCGCCCGATTAGCCTCCTAGACAACCTCCCAAAAATATTCTGCAAACAGGTATTGGAGAGGTTACTAGAGTGGTGTGATAAGAATAAAATCCTCTCAAATCTACAGGCAGGTTTAGGCAGAAGGTTAGTGCTGTGTACCAGGTCTTTCGGTTTCTCTTGATCAAATGGAAGGTGGTGGATCTGGCCAAGGGTGACCTTTATGTGGCATTCATCGATTTGCGTGCTGCTTTTGACCTGGTACCTAGGGAGAAGCTTTGGAAAGTCCTATAGGGACTAGGTATCTCGTGTGAGCTTCTTCACCTGATTAGACTCTTGCTTGAGGGGAACTTAGCGAAAGTGAGGTGTGGGGTGAAAGGAGGGCTAACTGATGCTTTCCCTGTTAACCAAGGTGTACGGCAGGGATGTGTCCTCGCACCAACCCTTTTTCTCCTTTATATTAACAACTGTACTACCTATCTAATGGGATGTGTGAATGATTCTCCTTCCTTGCGAGGGGTAAAAATACCAGCACTCCTTTTTGCAGACAACACACTGTTGTTGTCCAAAACTAGGAGGGGGCTGCAGAATTTGGTTGATAGTTTCAAACAATTCTGCAGAGATTTTGCCCTTTAAATTAACACCACTAAGACCAAACACATGGTGTACTCTAAGAAAGGTAGGACGAAAGGAACCATTAAGGTTGGTGCAGAGGCCCTAGAAAGAGTGCAGGAGTTTGAGTACCTGGACATCATGAGACTGGATCATGGAACCCGCAGATTTTAAAAAGTACTCTTATTGTGAAACATCGGACGGGTGCCATACAAAAATTTGCAAACAAATCGGCCTAGTCGCCTGCCCGCCCAGCTGTAAAAATGTATAAGGCGCAAGCCAGGGAGGCAGCACTCTCTGGGGGTGGAATTATGAGGTTATTCCAACACTAGTTCCATGAGCACTGTAGAAAATAACTTTTTTAGGATCCTTTTGAGCCTAGGGAAGGGTACGCTACTGGTTCCCCTCCTCTTAGATCTAGGAATCCACGAGTGTGTGGAGTACCAAAGAATTGTGCCACTTCAAGGAGGGTTTGAAGGATGTCATTTCGGCCAATGGGGCAGGTAGAGTGGGTTGGTTAAGGGTGCTCCAAAAAACCAGGCTTGACGTGTGTCTAGGAAAATTTTGGAGCGAGCCCCAGGCCATTCGGGGAGGGATTGCTGTTGTAGTAAAGAAGATGGTGGAGGAGAAAGTCAGCCGTCTTAGAGACCACAATGTATCGGTAGGGAGTTTGGCCAAGTGCATTCCTCTGCCATAAGCCTGTGTGTGAGGGCGAGGAGTTCCTGGATTTTATATGCCCGGCCCGGGACCGAGCCCTATACCTACAATTTAGATATGGGTGCTTACCTGTAGCAGCCTTTCCTGTAAAATGGAGGAAGGCGAACCAGGAATATGATTGTTATCCATGCTGCCAAATTTCCTGCAAAAGTGACGAGCATGTACTGTTCTTTTGTCCTCGCTATGCGAAACCAAGGTCCAAATGTATTGCCCCCATGTGAAGATCCCTCTGTTTAATGACGAGAGGAGTGGCATATAGAATATGCAAAAGTGACACGACCTCGATTGTGGTGGTGGCTATCTCCAGATTTGTGTATGCAGCATAGATAATTAGAAGCAAAGTGTTAAAATCCACACAAATTTAGGTTGCGAATGCCCCCTTGTGATTCCAGCCCATGGATTGATTTTATGGATAGTTAACAATATTCATTGCTGTTTTCATGTGTGTTTTTATCTTGGTTTAAAAGTTCTTAACAGATGTAGTCTCTTTGATTATGAAACAATGTTTCGAACTATCAATAAACAAAACAATACGACATTGTAGATGATTGCCTCATCACTGTGGGAGTGCGCTAAAAATCACTGTTCTCAAAAGGATGGACATATTGGAACAGTAACAATAATGCTTATATTTGCAGAAATATCTTCAGTGTATATTAGAAACAGAGGACTGGTCGTGCATTTACGCTATAGTAACTTTGAAAACAACGGCCATATTGGTGTGACAACAGGATTGCGTTTGCTCACTACAGTAAAGCCAACAATGGAAAATTAAATCTCAATTTAAACAGAGTGGAATGGAGCTCACAGGAATAAGTGAAGATCAGACAGGGAGGCATGGAGTTTGTAACTTAAGCACAATACAGAAGGACTAATTGAGAACTGGGAGTACAAAGCAACAGGGTGGAGAGAATATTTAGAAGAAATAAGTAAACTGCTCTATGTGGCATATTGTTGTTGTTAATCAGCACGTATACAGCACAGAATCTGTCATTGCTATCAAGACACCTCACTTCATATGGAACTTGTCCAGTTCTGCTAATTATGACAGCAGGGTTCCTCAATTTCTTGGTGCCTGCAAGTTTCCTATTCTTTGTATCTTCTATTCCAGTTCACTGGTATGTGATAGGTTCAGGGTATGCATAGAGTGTTATGGCTATCATCTGTGGTATCTGATAGGTTCTTTGCAGCTTCAAAGTCTATATCCTCAAAGTGTGAGGATTTTACGGAGTATGAGGGATAAGGTGGTAATGCGTGCCTTACTTACAGGAAGAGACGTAAGGAAGGCCCCTGCAGTATCTGTGGCGCAGGATGCTTGCACTCTTCAGGCAGTTGCCACTCAACCCAAGACCTATGAATATTACTGAGATTGGGGAATCTTGGGGTCCCTCGCTGCTTTCTGCGAGGGAAACAGGGGACCATTTAGCATTATGCCACTGCTTAGAGTCCTGACCTGTATCCCTTGCACTCTTGTGTGCATTCTGGATCTCTGAACGTTATACTCATACTTACATATATCTGATGTACGATATTATGAGACACCGGCCCACAGAAGAGACTAAAAAGTTAAATATTTTCAAAGGGGAAGCCAGCTGAGTGTCTTCTAGATATGGATTTACTCTTGTAGAGAAAGAACTCCCAAGGAAAAGTAGATTGAAGCTAAATGGTAAATAATCTAGGCTACTTCTGACGTATTGCAGGTGACTGATAAATGTCAGAGGTTACATGGTATGGAAAAGCGGCAGTTTGTTGATAAGGACAATAAAAATTATAATCTAATCTCTAGATCACTTGAACTTTCCTATACCTTTTACTTTTTGAATCCAAGGTTTTTAAGGTCACCAAATGGGAGTATGCGGAGCTACCTGAATGCCAATAACCTAAACTGTTCATGATCAATAATTTAAGGTAAGATTGTCAAAGGCCCTCATGGTGTTGGACTCAGCAGTGACAAACGCTTGCTCATGATTCCAGTCCATCAATGTGACTTGATTTGAAAACTGAGGATGTAAGAGAAGTTCTCTTTCATACCACCTTAAATAAAATAATGCTTCTCAACACAAGTACAAGGAAACATTGCAAATATTACAAATGCTTTTCCTTTCATACATTGACTAATTTGCATTCAAATACAGAAGGCATCAACTGACCTGCACATGTGGACTGTGCAATGCTGAACGTGTTCTGCCGCAGCTATGGGAATTCCTCTTCTGGTTGCAGAACGTCGTTTCTAAGATATGATGGGTCATAACTTCTCTGTTTAGTACACAATTGTTTGGAACGTTTTCAACAATCTTTTTCTTTACTGGAATCAATGATTCTGCGAACACAACCAGCATAAAAATCATATTTTTAAAGAGTAAGTTCTACACTGTCGTGCAGGAGGCATAGATGCAAAAGAGAGAATCAATGAGATAAAAAATAAAAATCAGAAGAGCAGCCCTAACCGGAACGGAGAAGGTTCATTTTGTATTCTTGATTCGCTTCATGGACTGCATGTCAGCTCTGGTTGTCTACGTTTGTGCATGTTCTGTGGGCCCTACAGTTGCTGTCAAATGCGAACTGAAGCTGGAGGGACAGGATGTCAGCTCTTTTCATAGTTTGTTGGTGCTTTGGTATCTATACTTAAACATCTGTAATATGTGTAAGGAACCTCCTATTATACTACTGCCAGATGAGGGTCACTTGGTTAGACATACCTTATTCCAAAGCCTTGCAGTTAGGTAAGAGAAGGAGCGTCCCCCTGTCCTCACTCTACGGATGAGGAGGGCTTCATGAGAGTGTGGTTAGAATGTCTTATGGCCATTGTCGGCTGATACCTTATAATTCTATTGCTCAGATAAGCAGGTCCGGACTATAACATGCCCAATGAGCATGACAGAGCAACTTAAAGGTTGCCCTCTTGCGCACTGGCAACCAGTAGAGTGACTCTAAAATTGGAGCCACTGATGACCTATTAGGTAAATTACAAACCAATATGGCTGATGTATTCTGGATTACCTGAAACCGCAAGAAATAAAAGTCTGTCATGCTTACATTCCAAGCATTTCCATAGTCCATGTGACTGATAATAAGAGCTTGGATAATAAGAGCTTGGAAGAGCTTTCTGTACTATGAATCACTTTAAGCCTTGCTTGCATAGTGTAGGAGGCTGGCTTAGTATATGGTGCACACTTGTTTAAGTGAAGCATCTTGCACTAATCCAGACAAAAAATCTGCAGTAGGGATATAGGGGCTTTTACCTCCCCTGAATATCCCAGATCTTATGTTTTAATCCTACCAGGGGCTAACAGGAATAAAATTTGAGTGTTGCCCTCTAGGTAGTTTTTATCGTATATGTGTCTGCACTACTTGGTCCCCTTTCTGAAGGGAATACTCTTTCCTGTAAGTTGTGTGTCTCTTTATGTGGTTTGTTTGTTCCTTTTTATTCACTCTACCCTCACCACTATTCTTCATTAAAATATTTCCTGCGCTCCATCCAGTGTGTTGGTCTGCACCTGGATGTATGATGCGGCCCTATGATGAAGCATGACACTGCAAAGTGTGTGAGGGCAGTATTAAGAAATTTTTTGTCTTTCCTCTCTTTTGTTTGTTGTCTCTGTTGAGGTGTGGTATATTATCCACACATTGGTGGTTGTATGAAGTACAGCACCTCTTTGCTCTCCACTTTGGGGAACGTATTTTACCTTTTGTAGTCCTTCTCTGTTGAGTGAGATTACTAATCCAGACAACCCTTATGGTGGTTTTAGTGGTCTTAGACAACCTTAGAAAGCCCTCTAAGTGGTAGCTGTGGAGAGCAGCCTTCCGGCTTAGTCCAGAAGGAGTGTTAAGCAGCTTGTTTTACCAGATCTAATCATGCAGTGTAGGTTAAATGAAAAAGAATCACACAGTGTCGTCATAAAAATATGTCTATTTATTACACAACACTCACTAACACACTGGTATATCTCCTAGCCGGAGATATCAACTACACAACAATACTTCAATTGCAAGAGGTAAGTAAGCACAATACACAGTGGTCTCCAGGGGGAGACCAAACCATATACTAAGAAAGTGGAATGTGAACTGCGACCAAAGTCGGGACTTGGACCAGGAGACACAGAAGAGCTGGAGATCCAAGGAACCACCCAAGGTAAGTACCCAGGAACTCCACGGAGGCTGTGTGCAGAGTGGAAACACAACTGCATACTCAATAGAAGTCAATGGGAAAGTTGCAGTTGCAGTTTTCAAGAAGAAGGACCCTTCCTAGTAGACCCTGAAGAAACCCCATGGAAGACAGAAGGTTGGAGAGTCACCCCAGCCGTGGATACCCCATGAACCAGGATACATACACCAGGTAAGCCGGGTGCATAGGTGCGAAGTGACATCGGAAACCGCCGTAGACCACAATGGAGGTGGCAAAGAAGGTGCAAGAGTCCGTTGGAATCCAAGTGTGTATTCTTGACAAGAAGGACCTGCAAGCAGAGGGGACAGAGTCTATGCCACTTAGAGGTGACCAGGAGGCACGGAAGAGCAATGCCCACCGATGACGGAAGATGAAGGAGTGCTGACAGTGACCTTGTTGTCGCAGCTGTGGGGACCAGGCGACACTGAGGAAGACTAGGAGCCATGCACGAGCTGTCCCACATCGGAAGTCGAGAACCAGGGGGTCGGTGTCCGGTGGGAGCACCAACAAGCCTTGGCAGCAGCAACAGGCGTGGAAAACGATGAAGGAGCAACGTTGGGAACAGTAAGGTCCAAGGGATTCACCAAATGCAGGAGAGTCAGAGCCGGCCCCTAGCAAGCAGGGGAGCCCACTGAAGCAGGGGAAGACCCTCGAGAGGACCCACAGGCAGAAGGCACAGGAGTCGCAAGAGGACCTCGAGCAGCTCACCAAAGATGAAGGCCCACAGAACAGGGGATGCGATGAGGACGAAGATCTTGGCAGGAAGAGATGCTGGAGGGTGGAGCTTCTTGTAGCCCAAAGATCTCTGGAGTGCAGAACCAACAAGCCTTGGCAAAGGCAAGCCGACGCGATGCACAGGGTTTGATCCCAGCGGTTCCGATGAGGGATACCTGCCTCAAAATTGCAGAGAGGATGGGTCAGGCCCCAAGGGAGTTGCAGAACCACCACCTGTGTTGCTGAGATTTTTGAAGTCCATGGAACGTCAGGAGCAGCAGACCAGTCTGCTTCGTTGAAGTGCCTGTAGATGCAGGGGAGTGACTCCTTCACTCCAAGCGAGATTACTTCAGGTGTCCTTGATGCCCACAGGTCTGTTGAAGATCCTGGAAGAGGCACAGACACAGACGACGAGCTGACTTGCAGAACAACGAGACCAGGAGCAGCAGGAGTCTTCCTTGATGCAGTCTTGGTTCCAGGCGAAGTCCAGCAAAGTCCAAGTGTCCAGACGGTCGAAGGGAGACGTGGTTTTAGGCTTGAGTCTTGTCCCACGACGAATCTGAGGACCCACCCACAGGTAAGCCCTTTTATACCTTAAGAAAGGGGTTAGGGCGACTCAGGGGTCCCTCCCAGAGGAGGGGCTGGACAGAGGGGAGGATACTCCCATGTCCTTTGTCCAGTTTCACACCAGAGCGGGAGCCAAGGGCTCCCAGAACTGGTTCTAACTAGAGTATGCAAGGAGGGCACCAAACGTGCCCTTCAAAGCAGTCTGGTGGTGCTGGCAAGCGCCTCCACCCCAGCCCAATACACTAAGTTCTGTCTGGGGAGGTGGTCACACCTCCCTGCAACAGGAAACCTATTGTTCTACCTTCCCCTGCTCAAGCTTGGCTCAGCAGCAGGAGGGCAGAATCATGTCTGTGTTCGGCAGCAGCACTAGCTTGCAGTCAGACCCTGACAGGCTGTAACCAGGAGTACAGGAGGGTACCCCAAGGGAGCCCTGCCAGTACATGGGATCATACTCCCAACACTGGAATCAGTATTGGGGTATGATTCCAACATGTTTGATACCAAACATGACCGGGTTTGGTGCAGCCACTATATAGTTAGACATCTCGTAATGACCGATGACCACTATATGTATTAAAATGGCTGACCACACTTACAAAGCCTGGAGAATCCACTACGGGGTTTGTAGGGGTGTCCTGCTCATGCAGGGGCACCCTCACACTTAGAACCCAGCACCCTGCCTTCAGGATTGAAAGGCCTGCCTTAAGTGTCACTTATAAGTTTTAAGTGCAGTGACCTCAGATATAAGAAAACCTATATCTGTTGTAAGTGGTATTAGCACCAGCTTACACAGGCTGCTATGGCAGGCCTGTAGTCACAGTTTTGAGTGGTCTCCCATGGGTGGCATAATACATGCTGCAGCCCGTGGGAGACCCCTTGTGTACCTATGCCCTGGGTACCTTAGTACCATATACAAGGGACTTACAAGGGGTACACCAGTAGCCAATTGTGGAGGTACCAAAGTACTTACCATAGCAAATTTAGGGAGGAAGCAAAGTGGCTGGGGTCCTGATTAGCAGGATCCCAGCCAGACTAGTCACAAAAACATACTGACACCAGCAGAAACTGGGGGTAACCATGAAAGCAGATCCTACCTTCCCACACGTAGTATCCGGCACATTGTTATTCTCCAAGTATTGTGGGAGTTGCAAATTGATACGTTTTTGAATACTTTTTCCAAGAAGGGTAATAGAGAAATAGGGCGATAGTTTGACATCTCCATAGGGTTGGCCCCCAGTTTTTGCAGTAAAGGAACTACCAAAGCGTTCTTTCATTCATCAGGAAAAGTAGCTGATTCTAAAGACAAGTTAAAAACTCTATTATCCAGGGGCTAAGTAATTTGGCATTAGCCTATAGAACAAAATGAGGGCAAGGACCATCAGGAGATCCTGACTTAGCCCCAAGCATGGCCTCTTCACCCCTAGATGTTATTAAGGCAGCAAAAGCATTCAGGGCAGCCACAGATATGGGATGTGGCGAAGACCAACCTTCTTAGTCAGAGTTAGGGCTAGGTTCAACAGCAAACTCTGAATAGATCTTTGTGATTTTATTTCTAAAAAACATCAGCTATATGGGCGCAGAAAGAATCCGACGCCACAGAGGCTTATTCAGAGGCCGACGGGTGTGCAAATTCCTAACTAGCTTAAAAACAGCCCTGGAAGAATTCTTATTCTCCTGAATCCTGTGAATAAAATATTTTCTGTGACCTAGACATATTAATTTATGATAACTATTAAGATTGTCTTTAAAAGCATTTTTGTCTAATAACTTTTTTGTTTTCTGCCATTTCCTTTGTAGCCTTTTACATTCTCTTTTGTGGCTGAGTAACTCTGGGAGTACCACTTAGCCGTGGGTGAGCGTTTGGGTAATTTGCTAGTTCTTAAGGGGCTAAAATGATAACCCTACCCATCGCCAAATTATGATTATAGAGAAGATGACAGAGTCCTGTCAGATCTGTAGAATGCACCTAATCTGACATTCTACAGTCGCTTTTAAAACAATGTAATTTCGATATTTATTGCCATACATATTTTTATTGCTTCCTGGCTAAATAATTGAAATGAAATTTGCTATGGCTTGGTTAGGCATGGCTTTAGCCAAGACTTCTTGTTTATAATACAAATATATATATGATAAGTAGTTACAGGGACTTTCAGTTAGCCCTCTTTACCCATTGGTCTACTGTAGTGTCATTCACATTTCGTTTACGCCCATCACAGCATACAGTCTGCTCCAAAGTGTCAGCCCACTTCAACCATTGGCTTACCTGACTGTGACCGACAGCATTGTGCTCTTGCACAATTTGCACACAATAAGTAGTTCCCTTCAGAGTCAGGGACGAGTGGTGCAGTGTGTCTTTTACATTACAAAAAATATATCAACTTTTCTTTTTGTAGACATTTTGACAATGCTTATTTTACATAGGCGGGGGACCGGCAGCTTCCCCAACATTGATACCAGGCCATTCGTTTGCTGTGTGTCTTTATGCAAAAGCCATTCAGAAACAAAAAAAGGATTGGCATGGCCAAAAGGTCAGCAATGAACACCAAAGCTATTGGCTTTGCCAATGCCTGTTTTCAGATTGGTTCTCTTCTCTGTCTTCAGCATATCCACAGCGTGGATACTGGGCAGGTATTGATAACGTAAATAGTTGCTTAAAGCATTCTCACTCACTCCCAGCTTGCAATAGGAATACATATGTGAAGGTGCCTATGCTATAGGTCCGTATTTCTCTAACGCAAATTGGTCCAGTGTATAGCTAATTGTGCTGCAGGGTCCACCAATGAACGTGAAGTGGTGGGCACTTATTTCAAATGGCTGTGTTCAAAAAGTGCTTCTGAGTTCGAGCAGTAGTGCTATTGAGTTTGCCACATTGTTCCATTCACAATGACATTTCACAAGATGTGTTTTTCCGCGCACTTATTGTGACTATAAATGCCGTGATTGATTGATTGATTGATTGACTTTGAGTTTGTGCTGTTTACATAGCATAATATCACTTTTTGCAGGTTTCTGTTGGATAGCTTGTACCTCAAAATTCCACCAATTTCTTCAAGCTACCCTGTAATCCAATAAGGCTATAAAATACCAGCACTGTGTGACTGGTATAACATGACACTAATTCTAGGTCAGTGTTTTTTAATTGGCAGTCACATTAGATCCAAGTGAACTATGAATAAGTTAAAGAGTAGCAGTGTGAACACGCGGCATTGCTGACTTTATGACAGGAGTGACTGCCCCTGTATTGCAATTGGTCATTTGGAAACCTATTGCGAAGAAAGTGTAGGTGTACAGCAGTATATGGTGTCAAAGGCCTATTTAAAATTTTTAAAAAAGCACAATTCTGTTGTCAGGCTTTATTACTGAAAGTTGACTTAGTCATACATAAGAAGATACAATTATGCATCATAGAGTGCTCCTGCACTCCTTGTCTGTGATGGTAGTAACAGCTTCTAGTCATCCATCCAATCTGATAGAGACTTCTGGTCGCAGATTCCTTACCTTGGAATATCCCCATGTGTCAGACTGGATCTGGATATTTTTCATGAACAGTACCCCTGCGCGCCGGTAGGTGGCGTCGTTCAGCT
Organism: Calotriton arnoldi; assembly: GCA_963921515.1. Lineage (NCBI taxonomy): Eukaryota > Metazoa > Chordata > Amphibia > Caudata > Salamandridae > Calotriton > Calotriton arnoldi. The sequence goes on from CAWUFW010002845.1 coordinate 247,885, forward strand.
CCGTGTGGCGTCGTCCATGCTGGAAGTGATGTGTGTGGTGCGTATATAGGAGCCACCCCAGTGCGTGGACGTCATTCTATTCTTTCCACGAGAGTCAGCGCAGATCCGGAAAAGAGCTACCCCCAGTCACTTTTTTACTTTCCTTTTTTAGGCCCTTTTATCGAAGATTTTTAGACTTTGTCTCCTGGTGTGGCAGGAATGTCCATGAGGAAGGCTGGTTTCAAGCCCTGTGGCACCTGGCACCTGCAAATGTCAGTGACGGATCAGCACCTCGTCTGCCTTTGGTGCCTCAAGCGCGACCACAACGCCAAGACTTGCGTTGATAATCAAGTCATGCACCCCAAGACCTTGAGGGAGCGTTCCCTCAAGGTCCTTGCTGCTCGACTCGCGACGCTGCAACGGTCTCGATCCCAGTTGAGAGAAAGGTCCTGGGATCGGTCACGAGCCATTCCAAACGCTCGTCGTTGCAGTTGAAGGCGTTCGTGTCAGACAAGAATAAGAACAACAAGAAGTCAAAGAGGTCTTCGCCTTCACCCCATCCGTCGAAGTCATCCAACGAGACGAAGGAACGTCAGCATTTGAGGCTTGGCTCAGTGGTTGAGAATGCGCCAGGGCCATCTCTGCGTCTCCCTGAGTTTCCTGGAGCCACATCGACCCCCGCCCAACTTTGTGAGTTTTATAAGGCCATGTACCTCATATTTGGGCAGCCCGTCCCCGCTGGCGCACCCTTAGGGCCTGCGAGTTCAGGAGGGGCCCCTACTGGTTTTGCGCTGGCAGGCTCACTCCCGGCGCTAGTCAGGCCCCTTGGATCCATGGACGGATCCAGACCGACGCTGGTGCCAGCTCCATTGTTGACTTCCCCGGCGCATGCCCATATTCATCCCCGACTTTGACACAGAGCTAGATGAGTGTTGTCTGATGCTGACACCGACTGGAAGCACTCCTACGAGTCCAGTGCCTGTGCCCTATTCCTATGGGCTAGGACTTGAGGATGGTTGGGAGGGGCCACTGGACCCTAATGAATACCAGCCTCTGAATGTCACTGAGGACAACTGGTGTGAGGATCTGACAGATGCCAGTGCTCTGGACACCTCCCCAGATACTAGCTCGTTCTCCTTCTGCCTTGGCTACAGAGGAGGGAGCATCATTTGCTAAGGTGGTGAGGAGGGCAGCCAAGGTCCTGCCCTCTGTGGTGGTCAAGACGAAAGCCTTGAAGGAGGTGCTTCTGCCGGCAGTGACCCCATCCAAACTGCTTCTCCCTTTTAATGAAGCTCTCATTGATGTCTACTTGGGTCCTGGTCCAAGCCCTGCACAGGGGCTCCTGTGAGTAATATATTGTCAGCTACCATCACTCCGCCCCAGGAGGACTCCAAATTCCTCACCCAGCACCCCGAAGAGCTTAGTGGTCCAAGTCTCCACTTCCAGACAAAATCCAGGCATATTCCCTACCACTCCACTAGACAGGGAATCTAAGAGATTGGATACCTTGGGAAAAAACATGTTTTCTTACAACAGCCTGGCACCACAGTCGGTGAACACCACATGCCTTTGGGGTCTCTGGGACTCAGTTACTCAGGTACTGCCTATGGTCTTGGAAGAGGCCCGAGCCATACTCTCCCAAGCTATTGCTGATAGAAGAGATGCAGCTAAGTTCACCATACGCTGTGGGCTGGATAAGACCGACTCACTAAGCAGATTCATCATTGGTGTCCCTTAGGTGCCACACCTGGTTGAGAACCACAGGCGTTTCGTGGGATGTCCAGGCCTTGCACATGGACATGCCCTTCAATGGTTCCCATCTCTTTGGAGACAAGGCAGACTCACTGCTGGAGCGCTTCAAGGACTGCTAGGCTACGGCCAGGGCCTTGGGCGTTTCCATGGCCCCTCACCAACTCCAGACTACCTTTCGTGGCCACGGAAGGGGCTTCCAGCCCCATCTCGACCCACCCAGCCACCACAGCCTGCACGCTTCCCAGCCCCTGAATTGCCAAGGATGCAGTACACACAGACCTCGTGGGTCAAGTAGCTAGAGATTGGGTCAGTCCACCAACCTCCCCCAGCAGCCGCAACCTCTTTACCCTCAGACAATCATGGGTAGCAGGATACACCATCACTTGCACCACTGGAGGTCGATAACTTCCGACCGCTGGGTTCTGTAGATTGTCCAAAGGAGCTACTCCCTCCTCTTTGTGATTGCCCTTCCACCCATGCCCCCCACTTGTGACATGCTGACGAAGAACCACATCGCTTTACTCCGTCAGGAAATGGCAGCTTTCTTGGCCAAGGGAGCCATAGAGAGGGTGCCGGCATCAGAAGTATGTCATGGTTGTTATTCCTGCTACTTTCTGATGCCCAACAAGGACAGAGGTTTTCGTCCTACTCTAGACCGGTGCCCTCTCAATTTCTTCATGAAAAAGGAGAAATTCAAAATGCTCACACTTGCTCAAACACTCTCTGCCCTGGACCTGGGAGACTGGAAGGTAGCGATCGGACTTGATGGATATATACTTCCACATTTCCATCCTTCCTGCCCACAGCTATTACCTGCGGTTCATGGTAGGCCACAAGCATTTTCAGTTTACCGTGCTCCCCTTTGGCCTTACCAGTGCCCCATAGGTGTTCACCAAGGTGATTGCAGCAGTAGCAGCTCATCTGTAGCAATCAGGGGTGCCAGTCTTCTCCCATCTTGGCGACTGGCTGTTGAAGGCAACCTCACCCCAGGTGGTTGTCTCCCACTTCCAGACTAAGGCGGACCTACTTCACGCACTGGAGTTCACTATAAATGTGCTGAAGTCACACCTGATCCCTTCTCAGACTCTCCCTTTCATTGGAGCTGTTCTGGACACTGTGCAGTTTCCGGGTTATTCCCCCAAACTGCAAGTCCAGGATATCCAGTCTATGATTCCGATATTTCAGCCTCTATCCTAGTTTCCAGTGAGAATTAAATGCCTCATGGCCTCCTGCATCCTGCTAGTTTCACATGCTTGTTGGCATATGCTCTGCAATGGGATCTGAAGTTCCAATGGGCGCAGCATCAAGGGAATCTCTCCGACATCATCTAGATCTCGGAGGGCACTGCAAAAGCTCTGCAGTGGTGGCTAATGGACCGCAATTAGGTCTGCGGCAGACTCCTCTCCCTTTCCCAACCAGACCTGACAGTAGTGACAGACAGTGGCGGCTGGTGACATTTGAAAGTGGTCAGGCGTAACATTATTGTCGTACTGCACTGCGGCGAGCGAGCGTAGCGAGCGAGCTCGAACAACCTACGGGGTGTTTGGGGGGGTTCTCCGCCCAAGAACATTTTGAAAAAAGAGTGGACAAACGGTGCATTTTTAAGCAAATTTGAGGAAGCAGGAAGGTTAATAAAGCAATTAGTGCTGGGCCTAAACTGCCCTCACAGGCTTATCTACAAGTTCCTCATCTCAGCACCAGAGTACCGTGTGAGTAGCACAACTCCACTACAACAACAGGCTCTACCTCACCCGGTAAAGATAAGTTTTTTTTCAGCTGCTTTAAAAAGTAGCAGCCAGGCTGATAAAGCTCCCTTGGTGCTCAGGTATTATCCTGCAAACCTGACAGCACAGTGTAACTCACACACGCTAGTCAATGAAACATTTTGCACAATCCATAAATTAATGTATTCCGATCCACAGTCACACATGCTCTCAGCAGCATAAACACGTACTAACACCTCTCACCTGCACAGATATAATAAACGGATAACACAAACAGGCAGGCTAAGTTAACGTTGCAATGTCATTTAGCGTGGGCACTGCCATCGAGCTATTCCTACACACCTTGCTGCCTCGATCATCCTGTGCATTTCTCTCCAGGACTCTGCAATCAGTGGAATGCCGTGGTGGTGGCAAACGGCATAATGCGCAGGAAGAGTCTCTTCAACAAAGAGAGCAGCATACCATCAGCAGAAACAAACCAGGGGGGCAATCATGCTGTATGTTTGTATTTGTATAGCACAAACTCGACCCGAAGGTATCGGCGCGCTTTACATGAGCCCCAGCTGCACTGCATTATTACAGACGGCGGGCACATTCATTGTTAGGCACGGAGAAATTTAAGTGATTTCAAATCACTTAAATCTCACCTTGCTGATTTGCCCGGAATCCCAGGATGTTGAGCTTCCCGCCGAGACTTGAACCCTAGAACCCCAGCCAGCTTCAAGGTCGGCCGGTGTGACAGCCCTTTGTGCACGGGATTTATCCAGCTATTAGCCCACTCAGTCCCGACAGAGAGAAATTAAACGGGTCCGATTAGACACAGGCCATTTTATATCTGTCCACATAACACCAGTCAACTAATGGAGGAAACTAACCACATTATTTCCATACTTAACCCTTTAAGTCAGCACATTGGTCGTAACCACTCTCATAGCTCATTGCCCGCTGCTAGTGATAGATAAAAAACATAAACCCACTGTGACCTGCCTCCCCAACATCAGCGCTCTGCTCATACTTTGTAACCCTCACAAGCATCAACCATGACAGTTCTACCACTCACCCGCCCTCCGTGCCCCTCCCGTTCCACACATCCAGACATTATCAACCAACACATGGGAATTTAACGTTGGTTCTCTCCCACCACCTCCCCAGAGCAACAAACAACCCTTTCTCTCTACCCTAACAGTAAAAAATAGAACAAGCACGTACTATCCCGAATAACGGCTTTCTAGGACAGTGAAAACAAAGGACAGTGAAAACAAAGCCTATGGAGGTGAAACCAATGCCTCAATGGATGGTGAAACCAAGGCCTTATAGGAGAGGAATAACGGCTTTCTAGAACAGTGAAACCAACGCCTCACAATACTCTCCTGGGATCGCCACAAGGTGTTTATTACTTGCACAAATAATGAGGTTCGCCCCAGTACACTGCAGTTTATTTTACTGGGAGGTAAACCTCCGAGATGCAGCTGCAAAGCGGCCCAAAATGTGCCATCCCTGGGTCCATGTTTTCCCCATGTCAGCGCTGCCTGTTGCAATCTAGGCGCTCCTCTTATGCCAAATTTCGTTTCCAGTGTTGGGGCCCGATCCTACCCCACCCCTAACGACCCCCCCCATCTAGGCCCATAGACCCAGGACTCCACTAGCGAACCCATGCGTTATGGATAGCGCACCCATTAGTACCAGGCACCCAACCGACCTGCCCCTTGCCCCACCAGATGTGTCCGGATGGCCAAGGAATCCCTGGGAGGCCCCACCTCGTCATCCTTATCTCAAAGCCTCCTGGGCAGCATGGCTCCCCCCCTTAAGTTATAATTCGTCTCTTATCAGTCCTCTGGCCCAAATTTGCCGAAATGCGGCCCTCGTCTCACCCCCTCCTGTGTGCCCCACCTGCACGCGCTTTCCCTCCCCCTTAGCCACCGCAATAGTCTAACTTTTCTCTAATTGTGTAACCTTGTGTTCACTTAGCACCATCTCCTTAGCCGCCGTAGTAATACACAGGAAAGCATTTTTACTTCTACGTCCTTCCATCTTATAGATAAAGAAAGCGCTCTTCCCACACAAGACCTCCTCTGAAACCAATCCATGCCCTCGTGCCCCACATATTACTAAATTGCAAAAAAAAAAAAAAAAGATTTCGACCTCTTCCTCCATGACATTCTTCACCACCACTCTCCAACAGCAGGTTACCTTTTTTTGTGGCTCTGTGCTTTGCCAGTACCCATCTTCTGCAGCAGGCACACACACTGAACCTCCAGGCTACTTAAGGAGTCGTAAAACCAACCCAGACCAGTGCCTGATGTCACTCCAGAGTAGGGGCTTGTCCGAATCGCCGGCGCCGCTTCCGTTTATTTGAGACCAGCCGACGCACTGTGCTGCCTGAACATTTGGCTTTCGTTTTGTATCGATGAGACGTTCTTTTATTCTGAAAAAGAGGGTTCGCAATCGCCACAGTCGCTTACATAGATTCTTAACATATGGTCATTCTTGACATCCTGTGAGTAGTAACAAGTGGGGAGGGAGGAGGGCGCGCGGCCCCGGTGCTATGAGTGTCCCCGGCCCTCGGGGTATCCGTTACCTGTTATCCGACCAAAACATTAAACAACTGTCTGAAACTGAGGGTCCACCGACTACCCACACCCAGCCGAGCGGGCCGAGCGGCGGACTCCGACTCGGACTAATGTTGTCTTATTTATAACTTATAGACTCTTACTTTTCAACACAGAGATCACGTCGATGATCAGGATCTTTTTGGAGCGAGGAGGAGAAATCAAATGAAATAAAATGATCGTCACTCACTACGCACTTGGAGGACACCGGCACGACGAGGTCTGTGGTGTCGTGGTGTGGCACTGACGCGTGACGGACTGACTGCAGCAGTGCGCTGCGCGGTCACGTCACTAACGTTAGTAACGAAATGGCCAATCACAGTGCGGCAGTGCCACCACCCACGCGGGGCACCCAATGCCTTTAATGCCTGCCCTCAGGCTCAGGCTGCGCTGTGTTTCAGCCAATCCAGACGCTGCATTAGCAGCGCCAGGATTGGCTAGAGCAGGGAGACGGCCCGCCCATTAGGAGACCAGGGGCTGCTGCATGAAGCAACCCTCGGCCTCTCGGGTTCCCCCCCTTGCTCGACCTACAGGATGGTAGTAGGTGGCTGTAGTACGCATGTTCGGGCTGGTCATAAAAATGACCAGCCCAAAATCGAGCATGCGCACTATTGCAGCTGCGTTTAGTGCGCGCTGCCTGTCACTCAACCCTTGCAATGCTGCCGCAGCCCCGCCCCCAACCCCTTCAGCGGCCAATTGCCATACATCAGCGCGATGCGCGAGAGGGAGACTGCCAGTCAGTGCCGACGGCCCGACTGCGAGCAATTATTAATTATGATGAATTGAACTAGTTGCTTGCGTGAATAGGGCCATGTGGCTAGTGGGGCAACGCCCCAGCGCCCCCAATGGACGCACAGCCACTGGTGACAGATGAGTCACTCTTGGGATGGGGCGGCCATCTGGTAGAGGTGGAGATCAAAGGACTCCACATCAACCTGTTTGAGCTCCGTGCAATCAGATGGCATTGAAAGCCTTTCTACCCTTCATCAAGAGAAGACTAGTGTGGTTGTTCACGGACAACACCACTACCATGTGGTACAGCAATGAACAGGGCGAGGTGGGGTCGAAGTCCCTCGGTCAAGAGGCCCTGCATCCTTGGATATGGCTGGAACGTCAGGGCATTTCCCTGGTGGTTCAACACTTGGCAGGCTCGCTGAACGCCAGAGCGGACAAACTCAGCCGATGATGCCTAGCGGATCACAAATGGTGTCTCCATGGTGGTGCAAGGTCTCTTTCAGCAGTGGGGAGAGCTTGGTTAGATCTGTACGCCACCACTGAGAACGTGCAAAGTCAGCAGTTCTGCGTGCTGGGGCTTCAAAGGTGGCTCTCGCTCAGAGGCGCTTTTCACCTCGAGTGGAGCCTCGGTCTCCTGTACGCCTTTCCTGCCCTAAGTTCTCAAGAAGATCAGGAAAAACCGGGCCCAAGTCATCCATGTGGCTCCAGACTTGGCTCGGAGAGTCTGGTATCCCGAGCTGTTGAGCATGTCCATCGGTCCTCTGATCAGGCTGCCCCTTCTGTCGCAGCAGCAGGGGAGGGTTCTCCACCCGAACTTGTCAACGCTCCGACCTCATGCATGGAGACTGAGCGGCGACAGTTGACAGTTTTCGACCTTCCGCCCGAAATTTGTAATGTTATTTTGGCAGCTTGGCGTCCCGCCACAAAGACGGTATACACCGGCCAGTGTAGCAAGTTTGTGGTATGGTGTACTGCCAAAAAGGTTGACCATTTATCTGCACCCCTTTCATCAGTTCTTTTGTTCATCCTTACCCTGGCCCAGCAGGGCTCTGCATTTGGCACGTTGAAGGGTTATTTATCTACCATCTCAGCTTTCCTGTGGCTGCCAGATCAGCCTTCCCTCTTCAAGTTCCCCATTGTAAATAGGTGCCTTAAAGGTCTGCGGCACATGTTTCCTCCAGCTCCCTTCGTTATGCCTCAATTGGAACTTAACTTGGTTCTTACCTTTCTAATGTGTGCTCCTTTGAGCCGCTTCATACCTGACCTCTTAGACTCCTCTTCATCAAGACAGCCTTTCTAGTAGCAATTACATTTGCCTTGAGGGTCAGTTAACTGCAGGAGCTTTCATCTCAACCTCCATACATCTTTTATTTCCAGACAAACTAGTCCTTTGGACTCGAGCATCCGTCTTGATGAAGGTAATCACCTCGTTCCATGTAGACTAGTCCATCATTTTGCCTACCTTTTATGCTCTGCATGATCCCTATAAAGAAGAGGAGAGATTCACAGGCTGGACACAAAAATAGTATTGTCGTTCTACCTTGACCGCACAAAACTGTTCCGGGTAGACGATCAACTCTTCGCGGGATATGTTGTAGCCAAGAAAGGAAAGGCCATTCAGAAAATAACCATCTCCCAATGCATTAACATGTACTACGCATTGGCCAAGAAGCAACCTACAGATGGCTTGCGTGCTCATTCTACCAGAGCAAAGCCTGTGACCACTGCGCCAGCACATGTAGTTCGGGTCCTGGACATCTGCCAGGCAGCAACGTGAGCCTCGCTGCACGCATTCATCAAGCATTACTGCCTGGACAGTTAGGTATGTCGGGATGGGCGTTTTGCCTGTTCGGTCCTGTGGAACTTTCTGGTCTAAATCGTGTTTGCAGACTCTCCTCCGTGAAGTATTGCTTGGGTACCTGTTCTACGGAAAGGAATCTGCAGCTAGAAGTCTCTATCAGAAGAGCAAGTTACGTATTTTCTGTAATGCCTTATTTGGTAGAGACTCTATCTAGCCGCATTTTCCTTACCGACCCACTCATCCTCCAAGCTCTGTGTACGGATTTATAAGTAGACAGCTATTCCCTTTGCAGGGCCATAGTTCTCCACACCAGTGGTCAGTGTTCTTCGTGGCGCAGTGCTCCGGATGTGGAAAGTCACGAAAAGAAATTAACATCGGCCCGGTGGAGCAGCACCTATATAGACACCGTGCTTGTCACTTCAGGTGCCGACAATGCCACACACAGTTGAACGACCCCACCTACTGACGTGCAGAGGTACTGCTCATGAAAAATTTCAGGATCCAGTCTGACACCTGGGGATAATTCTAAGATCAGGAATCTGTGGCTAGATAGAGTCTCTACCAGATAAGGCATTACCGAAGGTAAGTAAATTGTTCTTCTAGTATATTCTTATGCAGTACCTAAGGTAGAATGGTACTTTCTGGATTTAGGAAAGCTAGTTGTCTCTAAGTTTTGGGGTTCAGCCATGCCTCCTTTTTAAATACATGGTCTAGCTTTGACCCTCTTAAAGCATCCAGCACTATGCCATTGCTGATGACTGCATCACAGACTCACTTAAAAATCAACACCAACCACCTGACACAGTTCTTTTGTGCTATCCTGGCACATTCATAAGGTCCTGTGTCTTTGTAAGATTCTGCACTCTCCCGCAATCCAGTAGGGCTATGGGATAGCAACACGTTTTCAAATGACAACAACCATGTTGCAGCTGCCCAATGGCATTGACTCTTATGAGCGACTAGCAATTAGATGCATATTGACCATTCAATAATGTCTCTTTACTGTTTTTATTCTTCATCCTCATATACATTCTGACTAAGGATCTTAAAACTGGAGAGCACTCTTTCAATCTTCAAAAGCTTACATACACATTTAGGGAAGACTCCTTCAGAATCTTCCCATATTTTGCTGGAACCACGTGGGACTGTATATAGTGCTCATAGCTTTCTTAGAAATCAGCATCCTCTTGTGTGGATAACATATTTTTATAGCACTATAATGCCAGCTCATCCATATCATAGCTCTTTGATGTGATATCACAACTTTCCAATATGTCCATCTACACTCCCTAAAGATGCCAAAATACAACATTTTATGCATTTTCAAAAATCATTAATAAATGAAGTATAAATACTCCCATATTTGACAGTTTGAGGATGTACAAGTGAGCACCTTACTACCTGGGTATCTACATGATTTGGGAAAAATGTGATAGTAATCTTTTTTTTAAGAAACCCTCCATGTGATCAGACAAATGTGTATTTTATTTCCCAAAATTTATGATTGAAAAACAAGCTACCTATTTTATATTTTTATGGAAAACTATTCTTTTAAATGTCTTTATTCAATATATGTACAATATATATTCAATTAGGAGCATCATTATATAAGTATACATCAATTACATCTCAATCATAGAGAACTCCAGAGAGCAGGAATTCGATCCCTATTGGAAAATCATATGACTTCCCAGGAATATTCTTGGAAACGTCTGCTGGTACAGATTCCTGTGAATTTACATGAAATGCAGAAAACAGTACATCTCCACTCTTTCGTAAATGTAAATCTGCTAGTAATGATTTACTACCTCATTTGTGAATCGGGCTACAGGCTTTCACCAACCATCCAAATATATTAAAGAGTAAAGTGAAATGAAGTAATATAAACTAGTATAATATTTAAAATATAAACATAAAAACAATACGCCCCAATCAAATTATACACAGGTAATAGATATTCCCAGCCCTCCTTCATTGCAGGGCATTTCAGAGGCTGAAAGCAATGCATCTTCGGAGGGTACTGATATATGCGGAAGAGGTGACTCAGTCAAGAGGCAAAGACAGAAATCCAATGGTGCTTAGATCATATGGAAAGCATGAAATGGCAGGGCTATTTTCGATCTGGCATCAGACGTGGTTATAGAATCAGACACAAGCAGTTCAGGCTGAGGAGCACGCTGTGGGGATATTACCACAGGAAGACCTTAGTCAGAACAAAATGTGACCATGCAAATAAACTGTCTGGAACTCCTGACAGGCTTCTTCACAGTTAAGAATCTGGCAGCGAACAAAGTGTCCTGCTCTATACTTCTGAAGATGGACAATATATTGAGCGTCCAGTACATACACTAGCAAGGCAAGACAAGGTTCAAGGTCCTAGCATAATTGGCCAAGGAATTCTGGCACCACTGTCTACAAAACAAGAGTATCAACCAGAAAAACAGAAGTTTTGGTAAACTGGATTTAGGTGAAGAAAATTGGATTATTCCTTGGACTCTGTATCAAAAGTACCCTCTACTTATACACTTTTCTTTCGTTTATTGGATACATACAGACACAATTCCTTAGAGGCCTCTAAAGCCTTCTATCTAGACAGCCATTTGGAGGATATCCCTAACATGATTGATTGGTCTTCGGAATCTACTTTCAAGAAGTTTTATTTCAAACCAGTGATGGGGGTGGCATCTGTTAGTAAGTAAGCTTTAAACTTGCATATTCTGAGCTTCCGGTCTTGACAAAGAATGTCGAATTTCCTAGCTATCATGAAAGAAAGTTGAAATTCTATTGTGAAGGAAAGTTTAAATTCTATTAAGGACACGAAGGTGAGGATTATCCCACCCAGGTAAGGGCAGCGTTACATAAATCTCACTCAGGAGATTCGGGGAAGATCACAACGTTTGGTATTAGTAGGAGGATGATTTTATATTCAAGCCTTCAATATTTCTGTAAAGTGGCTAGTGAACTTGTAATAAGAAGATATGGATCATGGATGATTATGGCAATCTATTTTGTTCTTTTAGCATCGGACCAGAAGCAGGAATTCTAAAAATGGATAACACGGGAAATTGATGTTCGCACAAAGGAAGAAGAAGTGCTTTTCATTTAGGGATTATTTTGAAGCTCATGGAACAGTGTCATTGGCTGTTGTTTGTTTAAAGTTTTAATGCTCATGGGACATTTAGTCTCAGTATTCTTTGAAGTATATATTGCAATATTGGGCTGTTGAGCAATAAAGGTTGAAGGAGAAATGCATAATCCTTGCCTCCATGTCCTCAATAGAGTTGAAAATTTCCATCACAATAGATAGGAAACTTTACATTCTACTGCTGTACAGAGAATCACTCTAATGCGTGCAAAGGTAGACGTTTTGAATCAGGCTAGCAGAGCTTTTCTAGCATGTACACAGCCCCCACCAGAGAAAGCATAACTATTCATGACAAAAAATGACTGGCTTTGATGTCAATGAAAATGTGGAAATTAGTTGGAAATTGTGATGGTGTATTTAAATGATGGAAGTAACCCTTTCTTCCTGGTCAGTAATTTGAGACTAAAATGCTCAGGAGTCTAGGGTGACACACAACATTAAGGGCCTTATTTAGAGTTTAGCCGATGGGATACTCCATCACAAACGTGGCTGATATCCTGTTAGCTATATTACAAGTGTGAATGGCTATAATGCACTTGTCATACAGTGGATGGGATATCTGCCACGTTTGTGATGGAGAATCTCAGCCATCAAACTCTAAGTAAAGCCCTAAGGGTCAAATGCATCAAGCATTTTCTGCCTTCGCAAACGGCCGATTCGCGGAATCGGCCGTTTGCGAACGCAAAAATGCTCTTCTGATGCAGCAAACCCTATTTTGCGATTCGGTAACCTGTTACCGAATTGCAAATGGGTTTGCGATTCGCTATTAGGAAGGGGCGTGTTTAGGGCGTCCCTTCCTAATACCGAATCGCATCGGTATGCATGAATGTTTTGCGACCGAAATGCGGTCGCAAAACATTCGCATTTTACCACCTACTTCAAGTAGGTGGTAACCAATTCGCAAATGGGAAGGGGTCCCCAAGGGACCCCTTCTCCTTTGTGAATGTCTGTAAATGCGTTTTCTAACTCGTAGAAAATGAAAGGAAAAGTTTTCATTTTCTCTTTTGTAAAGCATCCCGTTTTCCTTTAAGGAAAACGGCTGCTTTACAAAAAACAGATTGCTTTATTTAAAAGCAATCACGGACATGGTGGTCTGCTGACCCCAGCAGGCCACCATCCCATGATTTTTACGATTCCTATGGGGTCGCAAATTGTGACCTACCTCATTAATATTCATGAGGTAGGTCATTTGCGATCCCCTAGGAATCGCAGAAAGTGTTAAACACACTTTCATGCATTCCATTTTGCGATTTTCTAATTGCGAATTGCAAGAATTCGCAATTAGGAAATCGCAAAATGGATTGTTGATGCATCTGGCCCTAAGTATGTAAATCAAAAAAGTGCACACTGCAAGTTCTGGGATAATCTCATTTTGGGTGGTGAGCATTCCAAGTGAAATACAGCAATCCAATAGTGACACCATTTCATGCCCACTGAAATGCATCTATTCAGGCACACAGATTTTATCACAGTCTTTAGCAGTGTAATTTGTATAGTGCATCTGTACAGAGCCATGAAAACAACAGTGGCGGCCGGTGTGTGGGGGTTGGGAAATAAAATAAAAATAAAAAAGACTGACCTGCTGCTCCACTCCCGCTGACGGCCACCTCGTTGCTCCTCTCCTCCGGCCTGGTAGTGGATGGGCCTCAAAGCACAGGCTCCCAACCCAATTCAGAAGCTGCTCTCATGCTATACGTTGCATGAAAGCAGCACCAGGATTGGTCTAAGCGGCCTTGTTTGCTGCTCAGACCTGTGCCTGGGAGCCTGTGGCTTTTCTCCAACTCAGCTGTGCAACTCAGCTGTGCCACCCAGCTGGGTTGGAGAAACATAAGTTTGCATGTCTGTTTGGCCAGCCTAAGACGGTCGGCCAAACTCTAATGCGCACTTGTAAGTGCACACTACTGCTCCTCCCTGCCATGCCCGGCCTGGCCTCGCCCTATACTCATTGCACGGCTCAGACAGCGATAAATAAAATGATAACATTGTGTTATTAATATTTTATTTATCATCTGCTGGCTCTGGGCAGTGGGGCGACGCTCCTCCGCCTTTACGGAGGAGCCGCCCCTGGCAAACAAGTAGGTGCAACCCAATAACCTTGGGAATCTGGGTATGGTCAAAGTAACATAGAAATAACGATTCCATTGGGGTATCACTGTGCACCTGTGAAGCATGCATTGCTAAATGGAATCGTCTAAATTCATAAATACTCTAGCCTCAATTTTCTTATCTTTGCCCTTTACACTGTTTTCATAGTTCAGATAATGTAATGTAATTGATTTACAAATTCGATTTTGATAGCTATATTCATTCTGGAATATAACACAGTAGAATCTTTACAAGTCTATCATGGTTAATCTAGTTGTTATAATACACACATTTACAAAAGCTCCCTCTAAATAACCGCGATGAAACAATTGTTTTCATGTTACGTATCTGTCCACAGCAAACTATGACTTAGGCATTCTTATTCCAGGTTAATAATGTTGACTTTTGTATTACTAAAATACCATGAGAGCCAAACTGGAATAAGCAAACAGAACTCCAGGCTTGTGTTTCCCTCTCATTACAGCTCACCAGAAGAGTATAGCTTTGTCCAAACACAAGCATGGGGCCTGTTAGAACTGGGGGTCTCTAGTTGGCAATGGTTTGCACCTTTGTCCAAATAGGGACCCTTGCTTCTAGTCAGGATAAGGGGGATACACTCCTAAAATAACCCCTGCTCACCCCCTGGTAGCTTGGCACGAGCAGACAGGCTTATCTCAGAGGCAGTGTGTAAAGCATTTGTGAACATATACAGTAATACAGTGAAAACACTACAGATGGACACCACACAGGTTGTATGTAAAAATAAGTAATCTTTATATAGACTTAACACAAGACCCAATAGCAAAAATCCACAATACTGTAACCTAAAATAGACTTAAAATGATAGAGACAGTTCAAGTGATCTTCAAAAATAGGATAGTCAATCAAAATAAAGCTTGTAGCAACAAATAACTCCACTTGGAGTTATCACGACGTCGTGACCGGTGGAAATCCCAAAGTACGGCGCCGACCGCGAGGTGCGCGGCGTCGGGCCCGGAGTCGAGCAGACCCACAAAGAACAGTACCTGGAATTCGATGAAAACAAAGACGGTGCACGGCGTCGGGGAGGTGATGCTTCGTTGGCGCCGGCGGCGTCGGTTCCTTACGACCTATGGGGAGGTGATGTCTCGGTTCCTTACTGCAGCGCAGGGGAGGTGAGGCGTCGGTTCCTTACTGTGTCGGGGAGGTGACGTCACGGATGGCGGCGAGGCGTCGGTTCCTTACGATGGTGCGGTGTCGATGGATTCGGGGGTCACCCACGTCGAGGATCGGCTCCGTGGTGATGAAGCCCTGGCGTCGGCGAAGTCGGGGCTGCGGTGCGAGTCGGGATGGTGCGTCGTGAGCGTCACGAGCGGTGTCCTCGGCTCCGGTGCAGGCAGCGGCCTCGGTGACGGCTTCGGAGTCGATGTCGCACGGCGTCAGCAGGCGTCGGACCTACGGTGCAAGTCGGGGCGGTGCGTCGTGCTCTTCACGAGCGGTGCCCACGGCTTCGGTGCAGGTTACGGCGTCGCTCGCCGGCGTCGGTGTTGCAATTTCCTTCTGTTAGCAGCTAAAACAGCAGTTCTAGATGCAGGCAAACAGAAGGGGTGAAGTCTTTGTGTCCCTGTGACTTCAGGCAGGAGGCAAGCTCAGTTCAAGCCCTTGGAGATTCTCTTCTTCAAGATGATAAAGCACAGCAAAGTCTTTTCTCCTGTCCTTGGCAGAAAGCAACCACTGCAGGCCAACCCCAATCAGCAAAACAGCACAGGGGCAGTACTCCTCCTTCAGCTTCTCCGGTTCTTCTCCTTGGCAACAGGTTTCTTGATTTCCCAGAAGTGATCTAATTTCATGGGGTCTGGGCCCCAGTATTTATACACAGAAATCCTTTGTTCTCTGAAGGCAGAGAGGCCTTTGCCTAGTCCAAACCAGTTCTGGTCAGTCCTGGAGCACTTTGTGTACATGACTCCTTCTTTCCTTTGAGAGTGAGGGGCAGAGCCATCAGACGCCCGGCAGGAGGTGGAGCCAGCATTGTGGAAGGCAGGCACAGCCCTATTCAGACCCAGGTGCAACTCCTCCCACCCATCCTCCTTCAGGCAGACCTATTCAGCCTAGTGCTGACTCACCCTGCCTCCTGGAATCCCCCAGCCCCTGTCACTCACAAACCCAGACATACAATACACAACCGGAGCAGAGGCAGCTGGATGGTTAGGCAAGAAAATACCTACTTTCTAAAAGTGGTATTTTCAAACACAGAATGTTAAAACCAACTTCACTAAAAGATGTATTTTATCATTCTGAGTTCTGGCATACTAACTTTGTATGTCTACCATGTTCCCTGGGTCAGTTAGGATTATAAGGTGTAATAATCAAACTGCCCATTCTGGCTTATGGGGAACAGGTAGCCTTGCAATAGTGAAAAACGAAAATGGCTGTAATTCACTATTAGGACAGGCCACACACACCAGGGCATGTCCTACGTTATACTTACAATGCACCCTGCCTTTGGGCCTACCTTAGGGGTGTCTGATATGAAGATAAGGGAAGGTTTAGGGACTGGCAAGTGGGTGCACTTGCCAAGTCGACATGGCAGTCACAGACTGCACACAGGCTCTGCCATGGCAGGCCTGAGACACACTTTACAAGCTGCTTCTGTGGGTGGCACAACCAGTGCTGCAAGCCCACCAGCAGCATTTGATTTACAAGCCCTGGGTACCCATGGTGCACGGTACTAGGGTCTGACAAGTAAATCAAATAACCCAATCCTGGAGTCACTAATCAACACATCAATTTACAGTAGGGAGAGCATATGCACTTTAGCACTGATCAGCAGTGGTAAAGTGCCCAGAGTCATAAAACCAACAAAAACAGGTCAGAGAAAATACAGGAGGAAGGCAAAAAGTTCAGGGATGACCCTGCAAAAAGGGCCAAGTCCAACAGGGCCCAATATTAGTGAAACCAAAACAATAAGAAGCTTAGGGTGCTGCACTGTATAAAACATGCAAAACAGAAAAAAGACACTAAGCGGTTCACAAACCAAATGCCTTTTAGCTATTTTATAACAGCATATTAATTTTACACCATACACCAAACTGCACAGTGTTGTCTTTTTGGCTATTACTAACTTGGGTAAGTCTTGAGCAAAGAGGTAGATTTGAAAGGATCTAGAACCTTAAAAACTATACAGGACAGCAAGCAGTCTCCTTAAATTAAAATGTTATTACTCTGCCACAGATGTTGCTTTCTCTAATACATTTTGAAGAAATTATTTAAAGTCTGAAATGCCTATAAAACCACTTCCATATACACTTAAGCACATTCAGATGTCACATAAAAAGACAGATTAAATCCTTACCGAATTCAGAAGCTTTCCTTTTGACACCAGACAAGTATGTTTCATCCTCTAAGGTAGTGCTACTTTCCCCATTACAGCTCCTGGAGGTCGAATGCTCTAAAATGAAAATTGATTTAATTTAGAGTAAGGGAACAAGTAAAATTATGCACTGAGCAAGAGCAGATTAACTTTTTTCAAACCCATTTCTTATAATGCTCATGCATGATCTTGTTTCTTTGAAAAGAATAACTCTTTGATGTGCACATTGCATTATCATTTGACTTTGACACCACTTTGTATGTTAAATCATATTGCCCTATTGTAAAGTGTTCCCAGGGTTGGTCTTCAGTGTGGTCTTTGTTAATTAAAAATCGGGGAAAGTATATGTGGAGCAAAATGCCTGGCAACCGGACATGTGTTCTCATTATTGGTTATGGCTCGTGTGTGTTCCAAAACTCGTTTTTTTGCCTGATGTATTGTGCTACCAACATATCGGAGGCCACACGGACACACCAGGCAATAGATCACAAAATTGGAATTGCAGTTTAGGAGCTTGTTGATGTTTATTTTTTCTTTTTTGCCTGGTATCTGGTAATTCTTTACTTTCGTGCTGTTCTTACAGGCTTTGCACCTAGTGCATGGAAAAAAGCCTGTAATTTCCGCCGTATCCAGAGGTTTATCCACAAAATGACTCTGAACCAATATGTCTTTTAGTGAGGCACTCTTCCTATAAGTTCTTATGATTTCACTTCCTGTGGCTTTTTGAGTGAGGACCTAACGGGGCAGCAGGATTGCAGTAGAGAGAAACTACTACAAGACAGCCAATTAGAAGCAGAGATGCAAATCACCCCGCTTTTCCTACTTTGTACAGACAATTACAGGAAAAAATATATAACAATCTATATACCCCTCTGTTCTTGTGCTCATAAGTAGCTTACCTTTTTTGGGTATCCTTTTTGCTACTAGAGTACTAGCAGTATCCTCAGAAGTTGTGCTTATAGAATCATCATCTGTCAAAAAACAAACTGTAATATTTTAACTCTGTTCTGCTTTTATCAGTTAAACATGTTTCATTGTGCCGTAGTTACGTTCAGTGCAGTCAGAAAGATCCATTGAGGACTTCACACTCTACCAAATACCTACAACCCAGAACATCATAGATTGTCTAGGACAGTGGTTCTTAACCTGTGGTCCAAAGACCCAAGGGGTCTGCAAGGCCTACGCAAGGGTACCGTGACGGTTTACCAACATTAAATAATATTAAAATTAATACATTCAAATTAATAAAGTATATACAATTAAAGAAGCAAAATTGAAAATTTGAAAACATTTTCTAGATTTGATTGTGAAGTAAACAAAATATTTCAGTATTAGAGCATTTGTTAGGTATATATTTGATTTTGTATTTTTTGTGTATTGTTTTGAGGTTCAAATCATAGAAACTGCTTAGGCTAGAGGTCCCGACTTACCAAAATGACTCAGTGGGGGTTCCTAGATTCACATAATGATTCAGTGGGAGTCCACAGAAGTCAAAAGGTTAAGAATCACTGGTCTAGGAAAGCAACATATGATCTCTGTGCTGACAAGTGTTTTTGATATTCACAGAAATCTGAATGTTCAAATTAAGCAGCATTACATTGATATGAAGGGGGTGACATAAAACGTTGCGTGTTCATCACTCCCAAGTGACTGCAAGTTAAAAAAAAACTGAAATAATAACGCTTGTGACAACTTTAACAACTATTGATTGTTTAGCCAACAACACATTTCATTCATGGACATCCAGGCCCTTATGAGCACTGAAATCCAAATTGTCTTTCGGAAAAGTCCAAGGCTGACTGAAGGTATTGCACATAAGAAGGAACTACTTGACAACTAAGCTTGTAGGACACAAAATATACTGCACTCCAACAAGCAGCACAGTAGAAACAGACCTAATGTTCCTTCTTTGCTGCCTGACACCCTTGTACTTAACATCAGAACTGACTAATCAAGAACTGGTCTCGAATTTCTTGGTGTTGTCACACAACACTAGGGACAATGTTCTCCTTTTCATACCCATATCTTGAGGACTTGACAGCTGGTACCCAGACCCTGTGCCCGTTGCTCAAAAACCAGATTTTTTGTGCTTGACACTCAACACTTATAACCCTGTTTCTGGGCCACCTACCCAACATTATCCTAAACTAGAGAAACTGCTGATCAATCAGTGCTTAACTTGTAAAAGAACAAGTGCCAGTGCTCAAAGTTGTTCTCGGATGTCAAGTCTTCCAGCGCTCCAAGCATACCAATGTCAAACATCAGCTCTTGCGAAATCAATTCCTCTCCATTTTGTCACCTCGCCAGACCTAAAACGCAAAACCTCATTGGCTTTGCAGCTCACAGGAACCCATCAAAGAACTGAACAGTGCCATCTTCAGCACACACAACATACACTCTGTCACTCTAAGGTTATATCCTGATGAATTACCTCACCCTACACTATAACTGATAGACATCTGCCTCTCACATGACTGCACCCATCTTTACCTCTGGTAAGCTCAAAGGCTTACTCCAATTAACACTTAATAATACAATGCAGCAAGACAATGGCATTAAATTCATTCACAAACCACGCTAGAGACTCCAGAACAGCCCCCAGTCTGGCCCTTTGCCATGGCTGAGAGGCCCCTCACACTGCACACACTGAAAGCAGATATCCCGGCCATCAATATCCATATGTCTTCCACTTTCTGCCTCAAAACATTTCCTTCCTGTCCACCCACAGAGCTTACAACAATAGTCCAGGTGCACTGTGATGTCTAGAAGATATTCATATGGTTTCTAAACTCTATGCAATCCTCAGGAGCCGAAACATTACCATGCCTCTATCTTTAGTCTCCACTACCAAAGGCAACTGCATAAACCTGATTGCATGCATCCGCAGCAAGGGTCCCTTCAGCAAAGTTGTTATATTGAAATTTGTTTTTCAGATCTCTTCTGGCCAACAACCTTCCAAACTTCGATGCCAAACTGAGCTGAAAGAATACTACAACCACAACTCAATCCATACTGAGGCTCCCAAATCAGCAGCCCTTCTTCACTTAGGCAAGTGCATATTCGTAGTGCTGTTCTGTGCACTGTGATGTGGTCTTTGCTTCTAGCTTGAACACCCAGTTTGTGCTTTAATTTTCACCAAGTCAAGGTGAATCAAGGAGCTTGATTTACCTTGACTTGACTTGATTCAAGGTAGGTCAATTTTTAGGCAACCTGAAAACATGAAATTATTCTTTTAAAGTCTGGAAGCAGTAAAGTGAAGACACCAGAATTGGGAATACGTGATCACCCACTCTGGCCCTGTTTACTTTTAGAGTACTAGACTGACTTTCCAAAGCTGTTCTCAAAAGCTGAGTGAAACTGGGCAGATTGAAACTATGACTCTTGCTGGTCACAGGCAGAGTGAACCTTACACAGGGCTTTGAACTTACTTTGTATTGGTACTGGTATCAATTATGATAGCTGCACGTTTTGTGAGAATTACATTGCATAACCTATTCAGTAGTTCTGACGTAGTGTTCTACAAGCCCCAAATCATGTTAATTCATGCCCAAATTCCAAGCATTGGCAGGAGAGAAAAAAATCTGTATTTATTGTAAAGTATCTTTTGGCGGCAGAAAACAGATGATAATTATTTTTAGAAGTTTCAGATGCAAGACACAAGAAGATATCATTACGTTACACCTGTGCTGCTATCAACAATAATTTTTTGTTAATAATTGCCAATAAAACAACACCAGCTCTACCAACTATACCCCTTACTAAGCCAATCCACTTCACCTTCAAAAAATTAATTGTTCATCATCAACTGCAAGAAGGCGTTATTCATCACCAGAAAAAGAACATGGATACTCCACAACATACAGCCCGCCTGCCTCACCAACTGAGGCGTTCTTTCATACAAGGCTCACGTACAGCCTAAATAGCAGGTCAATTTAAGTTGTTGAAGAAGGAGAATTCCTCCAGAGCCACTGTCAATTTATGTACTTGGAATGCCTTACAGGTGACACTGCCCAGGAAACACCCATAGTGCTCATGCTAGAGTGGTTTAGCTAGATTTGTCCACAGAAAGTTCAAGGAACCAGTTCAAAAACACATCCTGCTATCCTTGTACGCTGCCACTCCACCATAGAAAATATATAGTATAAAAATATTAATGACAGGCATTGTTCGATCTTACGCCTACTATTTAATGGAGTCCCACATCAACTTGGATGCCACATGGACTAATTCCTTTCCATGCTCACCTTGATCACCTCTGGCGCATGACACAGTCATCTATTTTCTTCAGGATTTGTTTCCATTTTCCACTGTGATTCACAGGAGAACTTAGAATCACATTGCACTGTTATGCTGACAATACGTCAATCTACTTCTGAGTCAGCTGACTATAGAAGGACTTCTCTAAGTAAGCCAAGAAAGGTCACGTACGCCAATGTAAAGGCTGTTCTCCTTAAACTTGCACAGGTCCATTGGTTATGGTATATGGGCAATCCTAGACACCTTAAGGAGGAAAGTGTCTAGTTCTGTACCAGAGCCATATAGACCCCCCCTCCGCCCATCATCAGTTCTGAACACTGGAGCCTCAAATAACCTTTCCTCTCTTAACTCCATTTATAGCACTACCATGGTTACAAGCCCTGCATTGCCCACTTACTACCTTACTATGTGTTGATCAAGTTTGGGTTCTTGACATCTTCTCCAGCTTTGACAGAGGATCCAGAAATGAACATAAAAGAGGATGGCCCGAGGCACCTTACCACGAGGTGCCTCAGTCAACCAAGTGCTGGTTTGACAACCATATGGTCTCCCAGAGCCTGCTCCAGCTTCGAGAACAATCACCCACATACTGTGATCTCCATAAGAATGTTCCCTGTCCCTTCCCTAGGGCACAAGGCTGGAGCCTGAATAGCAGCAATCACCAGTTTGTTGGTTTATGAAAAGGACTCAGTGACTACTACAGAATTCTAACTCCAAAAATACTAGGAGGCGCCTCTGCAGATTTTCGTCCAATAGTGTCCCACAGCCATCATCAATCACACAAAACCCTACCCCTGCATGTGGTGTGGACACACCGCCTATCACTACAGGGTTATACCCCTCCCACCCAAGGTACACAATGTATAGCAGCACCTGGAAAACTCACTATTGCACGGCAGGCAAGCAAGTAGATATCGAAATAATCTCACATATTCTCCTGCAGGGAAGAAGTCTCTGCTGATTGAGGGAGGCGCTCTCAAGTTAATTAATACATAGGGTATATGAAGGCGGGCCTTAAAAAGAGTCTTTTTAACTAGAAGAAGACCCTGGCTAACCACTAGTAATGTATTCCATGAGAGAGTAGCTGTCTTTTAAAAGCAAAATGCAAGAGGTTCACAAATGACACTTACCACTGGAGCCAGGAAGTATCCTGCTGTCTGTACATATCACCGAGTCTTCCTCATTTTTCATATTGGAATGATTCAATTGGCCTGGAGTTTTTGGTCCAAGAACTGCATCTAGTTCATTAAAAAACCTCATCATTCTGCTTTTGTCCCCCGAGCCACGAGACTTTTTTACCATCTTGTATTCATATTTCAAGTTTTTGTACTTAGTCCTGCACTGCTTCCAGTCTCTTTCAATGCCATGTTCTTGAAGTAAAGTAGCGATACGTTCAAAAATCTGTCTGTTCCTCACTGTCCCTCCAAGCTGTCTCTGGATGGTCTTGTCGGACCATACTTGTATGAGAGCTCTGACTTCATCCACAGTCCAGTGTCTTCCGCTTTCAATGGATGCAGCAGAATTCAACAACTGAGGATACGGGGAGTCAGGAAATGGCTTTAGAGTACCTGAAGATGGAAATGGAAAGACTTGTAAATAGAGATTTTTTAACACTAAAAACCAATCACTTAGCTATAGATATTGGAACAAACGAATTTTAACACACCATTGGGACAGTGATACACAATGCATACTACTGTAGCCTTTTACATAACCACTTTGTAAATACCTATAATTTTTCTTTATATATTATACACATGAAGTAGTTAAGACATAGGAAGGTAAAGTGATCTTTGGATAGGAATGTCCCCGGCATGGAAAACTGGCATGCACGCCTGCTATGAGTGCCTGAATGCAATTAAAACTGGTGTTTTTACTTTTACTTTAGCCATGGCATCACACGAATCTAGCCTGTGTGCAGAGACATAGGCCTCTCCTTGACAATGTGAGGTTCAGGACCCATCCTGTGACCTAGAGGGCCACACCAAGAGGTGGTGGCAGCATACCATGTTTTTGAATATACAGTGCATCCGGACCTTTTTCCTGTGTCAATGAGAGGGTTGTCTAGTGACCCCTATAGTATAAAGTTCCATTGTGGTATCACACCCAGAACTTCCACTGATATCCCGTGGCCATGGAGAAAGAGTGTGGAGAGAGTGTGTGTTTGTGTGTGTGTGCGCATATGCGCACTGCATGTGTAACACATTTGGTAGTAGGACTCTCTGTGTGTTGTGCGAGTCTAATTACTGGGACCAGTGGGATCTATTAAGAAGCCCCTGGTTTGCCATGGCACAAGATGGAGGAGAGGACAGGTTTGTCCAGACATTAGAAGTATATTGCCTGCATTCCTGTGGCTGGAGGGAGATGACCCAGACACTGAGCGAGGACGATGGAGAGAGGGATTCCTTCAGAAATTCATGAGGGTATTGTGTTAGCAAATTATTGCCTATTTTGCATATAATTTTCCAAGTCCCCTACCAAGGGGTCAAACTTGCTAATGACCATGTGCCAAGTAAACAGTAATTACATTCCAGACAAAATCCCAAATGCACTTTGTGCTCCCGCAATTTTGGCCCAAATGTAACTAGGCCATGATTGTCTATATAGTGTGGACCATAAACATAACCTAGGTGACAGAGCACTTGACAGTCTAATTGCAGATGCTGCTATAGGCAGTGATGTTACACAGAAAAGGATAGAGAAAACAGTGAGCACAATTTAACAGGGGTGGCAATTGTTTGCTAACGAAGCATTTAAATACCTGGATTTAAATGAACATATGTACCATGCACGTGCCACCGGAAGGGGAATCTGTCAACGTTTCTTAAGGCTAAGCGATATGCTCTTTTCAATGGAGACCGAGCAGCATAGCCTGGATGTGTCAGGTTCTCCATTACCTCACAAGAATGTTTTGGGAATATACTTAACAGTGATCACTTAGGGCCTGATTACGAGTTCGGAGGTCCGAACAGCAGTCTTTCTGACAGCGGTGAATGTTTTTTCATATTTGTCAATGCATGTGTCAATATTCTGGCTGCACAAGTGTTGAATGTACACATATGCATGACACATGTGAAAAAATACCTACTACCCATTGTTGGAGTCTGGACCATATGTGCCCAGTCCAGTCAATGGGTAAATACTACAAAACGGACTTACCTGGATTTCGGCGCCAAAAGGGTAATTTTCTTCGGGCTCAAGATGCTGCTGTGAAGGGGGACCTGGAGGACAGGATCCACATCAGAGACTGAAGGGAAGAAAAGGAAATGGGTGAGTATGCACCCCAAATCCTTTGATTCTGCCAACTCGAAGCAGGAGGTCCCACCGCCACGGTCGGCTTGTCGGAAAGCCAGCTCGTAATTCGGATGGCAGAGAAACATCTCTGTACTGCCCTATGGCAGATGCTTTCCCCCGACCGACGCAGCGGCAGTCGGGGAATGGCTGGCGGTGGTGCTCCTGCATCCGGAGGTGGGACCGCCAAACTTGTAATCAGGCCCTTAGTATTAAAGGTAATCATCACCAGTCATACATTAAGAAAGTCTTTGGAAATTATGCCCGTATTTTGCTGTATTTCATTTCTTTAATCTATCTTTCAAATATTTATAAAAATCAAATGTCAAATAATTTTCTTAAAATAGATACAAATTTTTTACTACATCAGTACCTTCCTTCTTTACACCGGACGTCCCTGCTTCTTCTGATAAGCTAGTGATGGAGTCCTCTTCATCGAGGTCGTGACATATTTCTGTGTAAAATTACACACGGGATTCACCAATCAAGTAGAAAATAAACCTTTTAAGATGTTTCACATTTAAAAGCGGATTGTTTCATCATGCACATTAATGCGCCTATAATACACCTCTAGCGTAAATAGGAAGAGTTATAGTTTTTATGAAGTTGAGTTTGATATGGTCTCTCCTCCTGCCAATCTGTGGGAATGAATGTCAGCTAGTGGTGGTGGATGAAATTGCTAATAACACTGTTATTTAAAATTGATACAGCAAATTCACATGCCCCCATGAAGTCAACGCTGCACCATGAGCCCCCCCCTCCCCATCTATCTGGTCCAGTTAATATTGGTCACAGTAGCACAGAGCATTATCTGGTGTTAAATCCAGGCAGAGGATGGGCATTGACAGCAAGGAGGGCTATGGTCTAATAGTAGTCAAATAAGCATTAAGACAACTTTTCTTTATCCTCTTCCCTTATCTGCTTTTGTAAAATAAAAATAAAAGATTAACAAGCAGAGTAAATCTGGGGGTAGAGGCAGCATGGATTCAGGCTATTATGATGCTGTGAAAAAGAGCTTCCGAAGAGTTACGTTTGGAGAAGATATTCAGATCCACTCATGTGGCTACTCTGCAGATATCCTCAACTGGAGAATGCACCTGGAAAGTCATGGAGGAGCCCTATTTTCATCTGGATTGAGCATCATTGCCATCTGTAAAGGAATCCCCCTGGATTTCATAAAGTTGAGGAATGCAAGACAGTTAATAACGATCCCAATAGGAGCCTTCAGTTTCTGGTTTTAAGAGCGGATTAGCCACATATATAACGAAAAGACACAGAGAACTTTTTGCCCCAATTTTAACAGCTTGTCTAACATGAAAATAAAAGACAACCTACTCAGACCTACTATCATGAGGCCTGTGAAAAACAACGAGGAGTTAAACTAACTCTCTGTACTTAATTATGCTATCATCTAATAACACCTTGTATCTCTTCAATCTGTATATACCTATATCTCAGCTGTATGTAATTTTATGCAATGGCCATTATTAACATATCTTTAAATGAGTTCTTATATTTTATGCTTCTAAGTGTTATACTTGTATACATATTACACAGTGCTCTGATGCCCTTTGGTGCAGAATGTGCACTACATAAAACATGATCCATAAATAAATCCTGTACATAACTATTATACTTACCATCTGAGAGAAATATTGGAATTTAAGAAGCTGGTATGGAGTGCCATCTTGCTTCTGTGAAAGGCTGTGTACAGCTCAATTTTCTATTATGTGCTGGGCGCATACAAACAGCTCAAACCAGTGTTGTTGAATTGCACTATAATACATGGGATTTTGCAATCCATGTATAAATGCACAGCTCTAATTTCTTTATAATCGGCGCCTAGTGACACACTCAGTCGCAGATTGTAAAGAAAAGACGTCAGAACTCGACTGTAATAAGGTATTTCAGTGGAATTCTATCCTCACAATGACTGCTGCCAGAGCAACCAGCCAAGGTGGATGGTAGGTCAGGTCACCGAACAGCTGTTTAAACCAGTGAAAATTAACCATCGCTTTTCTTTCATCTGATCTATTTTTCTAGTTTACAGTGACTATCAGAAAGAACAAGATTACTTTTTGCATTCCTTGGATAATTATAGAAAAGTTAGAATATTTCTGCATGTTTCTACACATTCTGAGTTACTGCAGATATTTTTTTTTAAAAGTGACTTGTATTGAACTGTTTCTAATATATTTTGCAACAAATATATAACTGTTTTTTGATGTGTTTAATTTTGCACTAGAGGTTTTATTTTTATTCTTTATGTTTGCAAACATACTCGCTCTTTCATATGAAAGAGCTACGTACCAACGGTCCGATTCACAAAAAGCCTCCGCACTCGTGGCGGAGGCCCCGCTGATGTGGCAGGACCTCTGTACTGCAGTTACCCATTGCAGGTCCCCTGCAAACTGCAGGTAAAACAATGCTCAGGAACCAAAGAATCGCTGGCCATCAGACCTTCTGAGGGATCGCCCAAATCCAGATGGTGTAGTGGATTGTGGGAGTTGTAGTCTGGCCTTCCTCGAAGTTTCAAGCTGCTACCGCACTCCCCTGGACCTCCAGACGTCAAAGTTACTTTTCGCTACTTTTACCCCTACCAAGGCTTGTTGGTCACCAGTCCAGTAACTGACCCCATAACTCGACTCTGCGTTAAGAGGGCATTCCACAACACCTGCGACCAACGTTGGCAATGACCCCACTCTTGTGTTTTTGCATCTTCTTTTTAGTAGCACCATCTCAGTGGAAAAAGCAGCTTTACCGCGGGTCCCGTTCTGCACCAGGGACAACCAGAACAACGATGCAAGGGCTAGGTAACATTGAACTGACTGTTGGATTGTTCTGGGACCTGCACCACCTTTACCCTGCAAGGGTACAAGGCAACTCAACCGTTTAGTGACCAACTGTCACTAGTAGTTTTTGCCATTGACCGCAATGATAAAGTCTCACTGTGTCAAGAAAGGCTCAGATGAAAGGAACGTCCTTTCGGGAATCAGCTGTGACTTTGGCACACTGATAGTGAACTCCAGAGAATGCAGAAGGTCCGCCATAGTCTGGAGGTGGGAGACAACTCCCTGGGTCGGGTCCACCTTCAACAGCCAGTCATTGAGGTAGGGAAAGTCTAGAACCCCTGATCTCGCAGATGTGCTGCAACCACTGCCATCACTTTGGTGAACAACCGAGGGGTGTTGTTGAGGCCAAAAGGGAGCATAGTGAACTGAAAATGCTTGTGGCCCACTATGAACTACAGGTAATGCTTGTGGGCAGGCAGGATGGGATTGTGGAAGTAGGCATTCTGCAAGTCCAGTGCTACCATCCAGTTTCCAGCGTCCAGGGCAGACATAACCTGAGCCAACATGAGCATCTTGAATTTCTCTACTTCAGGAAGAAATTGAGAGGGTGCAGGTCTAAAGTAGGGCAGATGTCTCATCCTTCTTGGGCACCAGGAAGTAGCGGGAATAGGAACCCAACCTACCTTTGATGCTGGCACCCTCTCAAGGGTGCCTTTGGCCAAAAGAGCCTGTACTTCCTGACAGAGCATGGAGAGGTGGTCCTCTGTCAGCCGGTTTGGGGATGCTGGCATGGGCGGCGGGGTTTCTAAGAAGGATGGAATAACCCCGCTGAAAAAATTGAAGTACCCAATTGTCTAATGGGTGTTATGGACTGCCAGCGGGGAAGGTGATGTCAGATCCTGCCGCCAACTGGTTGCCCGTGATGGTACGAGGGCAAACTAAAGGGGGTTTTGAGGCTGCAACTGCTGGGGGTTTGTGGACTGGGTAGATCCCTGGCTGATTGCCACATGACGCTTGTGTGTACCGCATCCGCAGCCACAAAAGGACTGGGAAGCCTGTAGGGCTTGTTGGCTGGACGGGAATGGATATGGATATGTAGCCACAGAAGGAGCGAAAGGCAGAATGGTGTTAGTGGAGGGCAATGGAGTGACCCAGTGACAACCAGACTATCCGGGAAGGGGTGTTGGGTGAGTAAAGCTGGGTCCCCAGGAGCCGGGCAATGGGGCGGGCAATCGTCCTGTACACAGGAGCCCCTGTGCAAGGCTTGGCCCATGGTCCGAGCAGGAATTCTGTGAGGGCTTCATTAAAAGATAGGGAGGTGAGGTTCTATGGGGGTGACTCCCAACTGAAGCACCTCTGTCAAGACGTTCTTCTTGACTGCCACTGAGGGCAACGTAAGGTCCAAGACCTCAGATAACCTCCTCACCACCATGGCAAAGGAAGCCTCTTCCATAGAAACACTAGGAGGAGAGACTAGGCTTGTGTCTCGGAGTATTCTAAGCGTCTTTGATAGCCATAAAGATCCTTAGATCCTTTCCAATCATAGTCCTTACAGGGCCTGTTGAGAAAATAAGGGCCTGGCTCGGATTCGGAAGTTCAATTCAATACCTGACGTTGGGCAACACCAATCCAGCTCTGTATCAGAGTCGGGTATGATGATGGGGTTGGTGGCGCTGGGAACAATGTGACTGGGATTGCTCTAGGGACGGTCACAGTCTTGCAACCAAGCCGGTCTGGATCCAGCACTAGATCCAGGAGGCCCGACTGGCGCCGAAGGCAGACCTGCTGGCGGAAATCCAGTGGGGGCACTCGCCCAAACCATAGGGCCCAAAGAGGCTCCAGAGGGGGCGGTCCAGCCAAAAATGAGGTGCATGGCTTCATAAAACTCACATAGCTGGGCGGGGGTAGCTCCGGCTCTGGGAAATTTGTGGCGGTGCAAAGTGTACCAAGAGGCAGGCTTTGCAGCTGACACGTGGGAGCGGGGCCTACAGTGGCGAAGTCATTCAAGCCACTCATCCAATGACTTGGACTGACATGGTGAAGTCGAAGACTGCTTCAACTTCTTGGATTTCTTCCATTTTTTTGTGGGACTTACCCGATGCCCTCAAACGCGATGACAAGCGCCTGGAACGGCTCCTTGAATGGGGCTGGGACCTTCCATACGACCGGGACCTGGAGCCTTGCGGAGTTGATTGGCGCCGGGTGACCAGGAGCTTCATGGATTGTTAACAGAGCACCTTGAGGTTCATGGCGCAGCAGTCCTCACAGGCCTTAGAGTTGTGGCCCAGCCCCAGGCACCAGAGACAAACCAGATGGGGGTCTGTCAGAGACATCTATCTGTGGCAGGAACAGGGATGTGGAATTCCTATAGCCCGATGCCCGGGGCGTATTGTTTGGGGTCAAGGGCAACAAGTTTTCATGTGTATTTTGTCCTTGGGACAAGTAGGCTCAACCCTCTACAGCACAAACCCTTTGGCTGCCAGGTTACAGTATCACATTATGGATCAGGGAAGGGCATTGCCTGCAGTTAAGGTAATATTTATGTCCATTGGTTAATGCTGTTCAAACTTGTATTTATGGTTCATTAATGCAAAGCCTTTATTATTAGTGTGAGCACTCTAAGTGAATGTTGTAAGCTCAGACTGCACTACTCACAGTGGTTCCAGTATAAAAATGTGTACACAAGTTTTCAATGTTTAGCAATATGAGGCTATGTCCCAGAATGCTCTCCAATTAGAGGCAAATATTTGCAGAAGCTTGTAAGCAAGATTGATGATTCTTTGCTTTCAAAATAAAATGTTCACAAAAAAATGCACCATTTCGCTAAACTACTGTAAAATGTTAGGTACCATTTCTTTGCAGCATCATTTAGTAAAATGTGTTGATGTATGCTAGTATTTCCCAAAAATATTCATAATGGAAAATCAGTGTAACCAGTTTAAATATGATATGGGAAAGAAAAATAAACAAGCATTGGTAAAGCCAGTCGGTCTGAAATTGTTGGTCAGCCTTTTGGTTTTGTCAATGCGTGACTTGTTTTGGCATGGTTTTTGTAAAACCTTATTGGTGTCTAAATCTAAATCCGTATTTGTAAAGCGCGAACTACTCACCCTTACGGGTCTCAAGGCGCTGGGGGCCGTCGTGGAAATTAAGTGAGCTATTGCCCAGAGTCACATTGTGCTGAGCTGAGCTGCCGCCGGAGCCGGGGATCGAACCGTGAGCCCTGTACTCCGAAGTCAGCTGCCCTGGCCGCTGCACCACACCTCACCACAGTGTGGGAGCTGCCTGGCCCTCACCATTATAACAAACATTGGCAAAAGCAAAAATTGTTCTGGTCTCGAAAAGCACACATTGCCACAGTAGTTTCTGGCACTAAACAAAACTACTGTGAGTCGATATGCTCCTTGTGAAAGAACAGAATGCTGTCACTCACAGTGAAGCTAGCCGATAGACAGAGAGAGAGAAACAAAACTTTGATAAACACAAAATGTCATTGTTAACGCCAGACATAATTAGGGGCCCAATTATTAAATAAAGACTCAAAAGTGCAACCATATCCTTGCATTAAGTGCAGATATACAGCTTTCGTGAATTCACAAGACTTTACAGACGTAGGCCAAGAAATAGTACTCCTAGAAAATATTTGTGAACTGCATTTTAGCACGAGCAAATATGCAGGTGTACATTTCCTCATGCGAAAAATCTGAGTGTTTACAAGTTCACTTTCCCTCCAACCACTTTTTTCCCAACCCTGGAAGAAGTTTTTTGTCTGCCATTGTCAGGAGTAAATTTCCAACCTTTCCCAGTATGGAAAAAGAATAAAGAAAATAGTTGGTGAAAACCCTTAAAACATGCAAGTTAGTAGGCGTGCACAGACTCAAAAGGGCATTTCAACCCTGAAACTGTTGCTTACCATTACCTTCAGCCCCAGTATGTAGATCTGCGGAAACGTGGAAACATAAGGGAATTGCTAGTATTCAACCCCTACTACGGAAGGAGACTGGCATTATCAGAGAGGCTATTTCAAAGCTCTTATATAATGAGATTGCTGCCATAATTTGTCGCCGCATTACATGGCACAAAGGGACAAGTGGATTTTGTTACAGGACAAGTAGATTTATGAAGCAACCTGCCCCATGGACAAGTAGATATTTTATTAAATTCCACACCCCTGCAGGAACCACAAGGTTTAAACCCCACAGGTTTTTTGGGTGACATTCTACTGGGAGACAAAGCTTAAATATGTTGACAAAATGTTGAAAAAAGTTGTTCAAAAAGTGGACAGAGGTAGCTCTCTCCGGATCTGCGCTAATGGTGTAGAAAGAAAAGAAATTATTTCAGCGTGCTGGGGTGGCATCTATAGAGGCAACGTGCACGTCAATCCGGTGCGGACAACGCCGATGCAGAGCTGAATGACGCCAGCTACCAGTCGGCAGGGGTAATGCTTGATAATTTCCAGATCCAGTCTTACGCCTGGGGATCACTCTAAGGTAAGTAATTTGCAGCTTGAAGTCTCTAACAGATACAGTAAACATTAATACTGAAATATTTTTTTTAAGTTGTAGAGGAAAACACACATTACATAGTATCACAGTTTATAAACAAGCACAAGTACCAAGAAAATTTCTTCTAAGAGGATGTGATGCTTGCAACTTATGTCTGAACTACCTGAATCATTAGTACAAGTCTTTGTCTCAATTTGTGCCTCATGTTCATTTGAACACTTTTAAGAGGACCAAAGGGAAAATCACTTAAATAAGTAAATAAAACAAAAAAAGAAATTCCTCCTTTCTTTCTGCTTCTGTCAACTTGTTAGGCAGTGCAGTGCTCTACAGAAACTGAAGATCCTGTAAAACCAAATCAATGTTGGAAAGTAACCACTTCTTGTCCAAGTTAGAAATGAGGTAGCATCAATTAGTTCAAAAGAACAACACAAACAATAATTGCCATTGCAATAAATTGGAAATGTATTACTTTTAGGTCAGAAACCATGAGAATGTAAGTATAGTATTATTCATACAAATGTATTAACTGCTCTCGTAATTTAGTAATAATCTTCCTTGAGCTCATTTTGACACAACCAGAAATGGCTTTATTGTACTCCGTTTTCATACTTACTAAGGGCCTGATTTAGATCTTGGTGGATCTGGCTTCTCCGTCACTTTTCCAAAGGTTTCACCACCTGCCTGCTTGGTGGTCCACAAGCTCTTTTTAGATGTTGGCGGGCAATGGACGAAAGACCGCCCGCGTGCCTCTGACTCCGGCAAGAATTTTCACCCGCGTCGACGGCGTCATAGGCAGAAGCGGCTGCCAGAGAGAGTCCAGCCAAGATTACCGCCGAGCTAATCACGATGTGCCTTTCCGTTGAGAAAACTGTGGCAGGGATACCTCCTACTTTGAGTTGGTGCAATTGAAGGAAATTAGGTAGAAATGTACACCTTTTTCAGTTTCCCACTTCTGTTTCCGTCTTGATATCCATTGGCCAGGTCCTCCCTTTGCTGCCATTACATGACCACGATGCTAATCAACTCCATTATCGCCCGGATCGAAGGTAAGCTTCTTTTACACTTGTCTTACTATGAATAGTGTGTTGACAATTGCTTTAGTCTCATGTATTTTTACATTGCTCTTACAAGCATTTTTTGTGTGTAATGCATTAGTGTACATTTTACATCTTATCAAGGTAAATTGAATACACCTGTATTGACACTTTAAAAAAATGTATGTTGTTGTGGGTGTTGTGCTTGTGTTGCCTGTGGGTGTGCATTCAATAGTATGTGAATATTGTTTGCGTGCTATGCAATATGTAAGAAAAGGGGCATAACACATTACATATATACATTTTAGAAGCAAATACTACATATACGTGTCTGGGAAACTGGATAGATGGCAGGATGAGAAAAAGAACCTGGAACAGTAGCTCACAGACAGAAAAGTCAAGGCACTGGATTGAGCTAGAGAGCTTCTGTACCATAAATAGCAGTTGTAAAGAACTCACTGAGGAGGATTTGCTCCATTTATATTGTTCCGGTCTTGGTGCATTCTCTCTTTACTTGGTGATCGTTGTTATTCTGAGTGAGTCTTCTCTAATCTTTTCATGCTATGGACTCTGCGTGATGTTGAGACACTGTTCCTCCGCGCATGTGCAGTTGGTATTGGTACATTGCCTTCTTTGAGGAAACGGTGTTCCCTGGCATTAACCATGTGCCTGCCACACAATCCCAAGTGACAGCTAGATATTGGACACCAGCATAGTGCTAACCGGAAAACAAGTATTAAAAGAACAGAAAAATGGTCAATGCTGGGGATAGATCCTGACAGAAATGCCTTTCCTCAATGCAGCATATCTTCCATGAATCATAGAGGCGAAGGTCAGTTCCAGTACGTAGCAAATTCCTTTTCTGTCATCTCAGACTTTTGTCCAGTTTTCTTGACCAAGATTATGCGGGTTTTAGGGCTCTGTGTCCTATGAAGCTGCTAATTCGTAGCACAGTGTGTCGGCTCATACCCTAAAATGTATTGGTAAAATTGATTTCACTCAATTGGTCTATTTACCTGTCCTGTAAAATCACTGTAGAGAGTGCAGATAATGCACCGATGGAGTGGAAATTAAGGGGCACATGCATCAAAATTGTAAATTGCAAATACCTAATTGCGAATTCCTGAGAATCGCAATTAGGTAATCGCAATTTACAATGCATGAAACTCAGTTTCAGATTGCGATTCCTAGGGGGTCGCAAATCGCTCTACCTCATTAATATTAATGAGGTAGATCGCAATTTACGACCCCCTAGGAATCGCAAAAATCACGGGGATGGTGGTCTGCTGAGGTCAGCAGACCACCATGTCCGTGATTGCTTTTAAATAAAGCAATCTTTTTTTTTGTAAAGCAGCCCGTTTTCCTTAAAGGAAAACAAGATGCTTTACAAAAAGAAAAATGAAAAGTTTTCTTTTCATTTTTTAAGACCAGGCAGTGGTCCGTGGAACCACTGCCTGCTCTTAAAAATGCTTTTACAACCATTCACAAAGGGGAAGGGGTCCTTTGAGGACCCCTTCCCCTTTATGAATGGGTTACCACCTACTTGAAGTAGGTGGTAATATGCAAATGCTTTGCGACCGCATTCACGGTGTTGTATTCCTCTTAGGGTGTCCGTATATAGGTTTTCCTGTATCATGTCCTTATATAGGCACAATTCGCCCTGCCCTTATATAGGCATAAAATCCCAGTCCTTATTTAGGCATTAAACCGTGCACTCCAAATACAGGCATGGTCTCCGACATCCGTCCACCCTAACGTCACAACGAGTTCTTGAAGAACAGACCCTTAGGCTTCGGGAGTTTCCCTAGCACAGGACTATTGATTTCTTCAAGGACTCATCTATTATGCATGAACCGTTATACCTTAGGGGTTCATTCATGACGTCTTCCGCTGTCCGATTCACGTCAATGCTAACATTCTGAGGTACCTCTCAGGTATAAATATACCTTCCCTAGCCCTTGTAAATAAGAGGAGACCTCGACTTCAGAGGAGCCCGTTTCCCGGCCTGACGCACTGAGAAGACGCTGTCATCCCTGCACGCAGAGAGTCCAGCTTCCAGTGATCTGACTTCCCTTGCGGGGTGTTGGAGTTCGAGTCTGGCAAGAGATTCCCACCTCTCTCATTCTTAAGGTATGGAGCTGACTAGAACCTAGAGGATCTCTTGGCATACTAGGCATACTGGGCGTAACATACTCTTAGTATACCATAGTAAGGAATACTCCACCTACTTCATACCTCTCCCTACACCTAGGTTAGGTTAGGTACATTGGGGTAGAACTAGCTTAGAAACGCATCGTATGAGTACTCGCATTTTTAGTCTGTGTTATTTATGTAAATGAATATCTACTAAAGATCCTGCTAGCGCAGTATTATTTATTTCTACTGCTTACGCTGTACATTATTTATTTTGCATACTGTCTTGTGATCGTAACAGCACATATTACTTACACGAGAAACAAGACTGTTCAATAAATCTTTTATTGAAACGCCCGTCTATTCTTTCTGTGTAACTTTGAGGAAAACTAAGCATGCACGATTGAGCTGAGTGAAACGGTTATCTATTGTTTCCACGACTCTGGGACACGTTCTGATTCTAAAGGGAAACAAAGTGGTCATGTTTTGCGGCTGCCAGAAACTACTCCCTTCTTGTTTGTCAAGGAGTTTCTAGTGGCCTCTGAGCTAGCTGGCACAAGTAATTAAGTTTAATATACTCGATAGGGACATACCGACCTCAGTCCTATGTCAAGCCTATAGGGTATATTATTCCAATGCGCAGAGCCTATTAGGGAAATAGGAGCTACACTACATGGCGCCCAACGGTTTGGTAAGGCGGTAATTTAACGTTAGATACTGAGTAACTCAGCCGTGCCTTTTCTCTCAGAGACCCCTACCCATATACTCCAAAAGACGTCTGGAGTGGGCAGGGTTAAGTATCCACCACGGCTACATAGGGAAACACCCTATATATTAGCTGTTTGGTTTGCTCAACGTTGAAGGATACAGTGTTCCAAAATATTGTGCACCTTATCTTTGTTTCCTTGAAACTTGTTCTACATTTTTCAAAAAACAAATGCCTGACACCGAAAACGGTGTAGCTGCGGCTGATCCAGCCCTAGCAACAGCTTTCAACATTACGGGTTTAAATGAAACCGAGGAGGGTGTTATAGACATCCCTCCAAACTTAAGAAGAGCCATCACTCAACAACTCATAAAACACGGCCTACCACCAAGAGGCGGTAGAGCAGTTTTCGTGATAGAGGCACACGAATCCTTTCAGACAGAGGTATTCTATTCATGGATAGTATTCCCTGAATCAAATCCAGTAACACACCTGTTTCACTTCTACAAAGAAGATGATCCACCAGAGGAATATATTCCTTTCGAGGATATTGAAATTCCACTAACATACCAGGAGCATCAGCTCTGGTTTAAAGGCGCCCTAAAACATCACAGAAACATTACCAGGCTCGGTCCACTAGGTAGACCAGGAGCAACATGGCCGATTCTAGCCGGCTACACACCTCATCCTGAACTGGATAAATAATGTCAGATGAGGAATTACTTATTCAACTCACAGAGTTAATAAAAATCTACAGACAATTGGTCCAATATGTCATGCGGACTTTCACAGTCCAACCACCATTAACCATTCCAAATCAGACCCCTCAACTTGGGGACTGCACTAAAAATTACACCACAGACTCTATACGCAGTCATGGGTAAAATGCCCACAAAACGTGAGCAAATTCCATTCTGGATAGCTCAAAAAATTACTCAAATCGAAGCAGTATTTCCAAATACTAGCCCGTATGAGAAACACAGAATACTAACAATCAGTTTACCAATGGGGATCACACCACAACTGGAAGACTGTACCACTTGGGGCTCTGTCTTTGCTGCCATCTATACTAAAACACATGGTATTCCATCAATTGCGGTAATACCAGATGTCCTGAAACAAATTCAAAATGAATACGGGGCAGAACCTGCTCTGAATTTAGGTATGAAATTACTGAAAAATTTCGACCAGGTCTCAACAATAATATTAAAGGGGAGGCAGCAGCAGTGGCGATCCGCCAACGATTAAGGGAATTCGATATTACAGAACATCAAACTGAGCTACCCAGAATAATTGAACAATCTTATGCAGAATTAGGCAGAGATAGTTTGGGTGGAAGACCAGTGAAACCAAAACTATCTGAAAGTCCTGAGAAGGACTCTATTAAACAAACTCCTACATCTTCTAAAAAGAAGTGGGAAACTACTAAACAAAACTCAAACGAGAAACGTTCTCAATCCCGAGGTAGGTCTCCTCAAAAGGAGCCCTCTGAAAGGAGGTATAACCTCAGGAATAGGGATAATTTGAGAAAACCTGACAGGTATCAAGATACTGATACACGTTCCTCTCGTACCTTTCAGATCTCGTCACGGACTTCGGAAAGAAGAGGACGATCAGAAAATAGAGAAGAACGCGTGAAATCCAAGGAAGATAAACACGCTCCAAAAAATAAAACAAAACCTCAATTCTCCAAAAGAAAGTAGCAGGTCTGAAGATCAGACATGCCGAGAATACTGAGAACACAACTCAAGAACGGAGAATGGGCCCAGACAATGCTGGACAGTGCAGCAGAAGTCACAATAGTTCACCAGAACCTGAAGGAACTTCTGGAGATAGTGGACTTGAATGAGTACATTACAGTTGAGACTGTAGACACCAGGGTTAGTACTCCACAAAGGTTATATGAAATAACACTCCGAATGGAGGGAGACATACCTAGACAGGTGAAAGCACTCTTTTGGGAAAAACTTTCAAGGGGCTATGACATACTTCTAGCAGAAAAAGACTGGCCACCACAATTTGTCAGGGAGTGCCCACATGGCGAGGACATTATTATGCCTGCCTTCTCTAACCATATTCCAATTCATCTAAAATATACTTATGCCAGGAAATGGGCAGTAGCCCAGGCCCCAGCATTATATAAAAATCATGTAGGATGGGATGAGGACTCACCTCACCATAAAATACATCTGAAACATGAACCAACTGCACAAAGGCAGTATCCAATAAAGCAAGAAGCTAAAAAACAGGTCAGGGAGATCTTAGATCAACTTGAATACCAAGGGGTGATTGAAACATGCACCTCGTCAATGAACAATCCTTTGTTTCCTGTCTCCAAACCAGACAACACCTATCTTCTAGTTTTGGATTACAGACACTTAAACACTTGTTGTAAAACATTTGCAGTGCAAAATGCACATAGCACTGCATTAATGAATAACATTGTGCGTAAAAAATATAAAACCACATTGGACATCTCAAATGGTTTCTTTGGTCAAAACATAGCACCTGAAAGCAGGTACTTAACAGCATTCTCCATAATGGGGACCCAGCGTCAATTTTGTCGACTCCCACAAGGGTTCAAGAACAGCCCGGGGTTATTCTCAGCGAGAGTAACAGAGTTACTACAAATTTATGACAATGAGGCATTGTCCTATGTCGATGACATCTATCTGACGGACGATGACCTGGACAAACACTTGAACAGGGTAAGCACCATTATACTGGGCTTCGCCTCTGAGGGCTACAAGTTCAACTTTAAAAAGTCCCGAATTGCCCATCTCAATGTCCTATTTCTAGGATATGAGCTTTCAAGTGAAGGCAAGAGCTTGGCAGCTAACTTTTTAGAAAAGTGTGCGCTGCTCCAACCTCCAAAAACGCTAAAAAACTTACAATCCATCCTGGGTTTCCTAAATTTTGGAAGAACATACATTCTAAATTACGCAGAAAGGGTTAAACCTCTCTACGCATTAATCAAACCTGATTTTTCAATCAAGAATTGGACACAAGAACACACAGAAATCTTGCGTTCACTACAGGCTAACATGTTAGCAACAAATCACTTACAAACACGCGTAAGTCAACGCAACCTGGTGATCCGAATAATTTCGGGTCAATGCGGATTCACCTACTTAACATTTAATGAGGGTGA
This sequence comes from Calotriton arnoldi, assembly GCA_963921515.1. Taxonomy (NCBI): domain Eukaryota; kingdom Metazoa; phylum Chordata; class Amphibia; order Caudata; family Salamandridae; genus Calotriton; species Calotriton arnoldi. The sequence goes on from CAWUFW010002845.1 coordinate 286,933, forward strand.
AAAATACCAATCGCATACAAATCTCATTTGTACACACAAGCAGAAATGCGCTTCACTTCAACTGAAAAATTCTGACAGCAGTTCAAACCGCTGTAGCAAAAGAAAGAGCCTTAGCCCAAGGGAAACGCATTATTGTCGTAACCCCAGTACCAGCTTTAGAAGCGGTCACAAAAGCAAGCATTCCAAATGCTAAAGCATTACATCCAAGATGGATACAGTGGGTTAATTCTCTTGCTGCAACAGATGTTGAATATGTTTTTGATCCTGATTTAAAAACACAAGTATTCCTGCAATATGAACAAGAATGTCCTCTGCCCACTGAAATTCTGCCTCTTGATTAGTACGAATTCATAATTTACACTGACGGATCCGCACAACCCGCAACAGGGGGTAAACAAGCTTACAGTGCAGCGTGTGCAATTGTTAAAGGTCGCATGCGAGATGGTATCTTCAGACCTATGGTCACAAAAACTCAATCTCTAGGAGATTGTACAGCTCAGCGAGCTGAACTACAAGCATTCAAACTGGCACTTGAAAGTACAGATCGAGAATTCCCCACACTAATATTGTGCGATTCCTTTTACTGTGTTCAGTCGTATAATGAATATATACAAAACTGGCTTGAAAATGGATTCAAAGATGTGAAAGGTGGCACAATAAAGCATAAAACGCTTTGGGAACAAGTAGTTCAGTTAAAAAACGAACTACCAAAGGCTCACGTGATCCACACACTGAGTCATCAACGTGATGGCGTTCACGTTGCAGGGAATTCATTGGCTGACGAAGCCGCAAAGGGGCTGTTCAGATGGCTTCCGTAGCTGCGATCACTCGTTCAAAAACAAAAATAGACAGTGAGATAATGTTGGCTGTCAATGCTACAAGCAAAGGCAGTGGTGCAGCGTTACCAAAAAGTTTCCACTCAAGTACTCTTATGTAATTGATGCGAACAACGTTCCTTTTGCTCGAATCCCTGGAGTGGGGGATAGGGTAATTCCAAACATGGAACGTAGAGCAGCTTTGATTTATGAAGCACATTTGGGGACGGTCTGTCACATCAAGGGATCTCTAAAACAATCTTGACGTTAAAAGAGATGTACTGGTGGCCTGGAATGAATACACAGATTCACATCTTCATCAATGACTGCATAGACTGTAAGGTACAGCGTGATGCAGAACGCCACCAGACACCACGCTACGAATGTAGCTGCCCAGTACAGACACCACTGTTAGACAGCATTAGACTATCTACGCGCATGCGTCCTTCTGGACAAATGCAATCCCACAAATACTGAATTTAGGTTCCTATGGATATGGCCTCAGCGCTCGGCTGACGCTCGAACTGTTATAAAAGATTTGCGAGTCTTTATTGGCACATACGCAATAGGCACGCTACATTCTGACCAGGGCCCTGCGTTTAGCTCTCGGGCTTACAAAGAAGCCATGGCCAGACTGGGCGTTGCATTGCGGTACTCCTCTCCATTCCATCCTGAGGGAAATTCGGTTGTGGAAAGGAAAAACCGGGACATAAAGCAGTCTATAACAGCTAGGGTATTAGGTTCGGGTGATGGGTGGGTCAAACATCTTTATGGGGTCCAACGCTCATTGAACAACCTGCCAAGAAGTTCTCTAGGGTGGGTCACTCCATATGAGGTCCTATTTGGGACACGAATGTGGGTACCAGACCTCGATCACGTAGGCACAGTGGTGGAAAATAAACCGTTTGATATCAAAGATCGTTTGGCTGTTTTACAGGAACTCAATGAACTAAGATCGAAACAAAGCAACGTATTCCTGCAGCCAACCACCACTGGGGAAAAACCGGCGGTCCCAGCAAGGCCTGTCTGGATTCCAAAAGTTGGGGATCTAGTCAGAGAAAAGATTGCGGACAAGAAGGAATTTGGACCTTCTTACAGACAACCAGTACCTGTCCTAGCAGTTCAAGGAACAAGAACAGTACTTCTGCCGCCCCTTGCTGGAAAAAAGGAGAAAAGATTTGTGTCCATCGACCTCATCAAACCACAGTATGTGGCCAATACTAAATAGTAGGCCTCGTAGACTCCGACCTAGTAGCAGACACACTCCTCTCGCTACTATCCAAGAGGTTCAGACTGAAAGACTGATAATCATCGAGACTTCAGCAGTAACAGATGAAGGACTAAGCAACAATGCAATGGAACTCATCCCTCTTGAAAATAAAGTAACAGTTCGTCCAAATACACCTGTCTACACCAATGTAGCAAGTGATCAACTTGTTCCAGCGATTTCTACAAATCCTGATGCAATTTCAACAATTGACAGAACTGCTTCTGGCTATTACATTAACTTTGATACGTTCTCAGAAGATCCGAGTGAACCTGAAACGACGCCAGCATCATTAACATTCAAGCAGCAAGTACAAGACTTTCTTCACTTTCTGAAAAAAACTTATCTGGTTTCACCATGGATTGAACTCTGGATTATTCCTGGAATATTTGTTTTCCTGCTTTGGCTAGCTTTGGTTATGACTATGAGCGTGCTTATAAATGGCAGTTACATCCATGTGAACACTGAAAGAAAAGATGTGAACTTACTTTTGAAACCTCATAAATCTTCCCATCGTGAAGCAGGAGACTTGTCAACAGTGAACATCACAGCCGTTCCTATACAGGATGGTATAGTGTGGGACAAAACAGATTTTGATATTTTTGGCCCGACGGAACAATTGAACATTCCACATTTGTTTAAAATTTCACTAAGTGATCTCATTTCGTCCAGTACCTATTCTGATGATTGGGACTTTGAGACTGTTAACAACATAATGTTTGACCTAGAAAAATCTGCTGCATTTTCTAAAAGTGAATATTTAGAGGGTTCATCAGACTATGAACAGCTGTATTGCTATAACCACTATGGTCATCATTATTTGCATAAATCTGCATACCCTAGAAATGTGTTTATGTTTAACCAATGGGAGCATTGTCCTACACCACCAAAAGGTAGTTCAAAAACATTTGTTAATAAGTTTCCATATTTTTCAGGTTACAATACATCTGATCCAGAAAAGTTTTACTATAAAAATGTAAACAAACAGGACTGAAAATTATGTTAACAAATACAAAACAGATTTATTCTGCAGCATTTATTGCCCAACTGTCTAGACAGGGTTTCGTCTTTTGGAAAGACACAATAGACAGAAAAACTGTCTGGGGTACTAAAGATTGGCAAGTGCAGGGGATAGAAGCTTTATTTAGAGCATGTATCATCCCTGAACAAATAATGTTTTTGAATGAAACTGTCCAACAAACATCTTGTCTTGGACTAGCCAAGATCAAAGAGATGAAAACACCTTCTGTACCAACACCTGCAAGTGATAACAATACACAGGCAGCGGTTACAGTTGACAAAATACTACTACTCAACAGATCTAATCCTGATTGGAGAAAATGGTTGATCTGGCCCACAGAAACGAACAACTGTCAGGAAAGATTCCTGAATAAAACTCAGGGCTTTACTATTCATAGGCCAGACCCAAGATACGTCCAAAGACAGCATTCGGGGGTAGTAACAACATACAGTGTAGGTAAATTATGCCTCGATTGGCTGCAGAAATCTACACTACAGGATGTGAAACAACACTTATCCTTACTTAAAGAAGACGCAGACCTTAGGGAATTCTTGCTTGGACCAAGAAAACCGCGTCAAAAACGTTTCATATATGCCGCCATTTATGCTGCCTATAATGAAGCATGGAAAGTGTCACAGATGGAGGCCGCAGAACGAATACGTGAACTTGATCGTATTAATTTAGAGAAAACTCTCTGTGGTCGACAATGGGTTAACAACTTTGTCCTCCAGAATATATTCATTGGATGGCATTGTATCCTCTGCTATCGACATACTGGAACAAGATTTGGCGATGTTACAACAAGGCCAATCTCAATTACGTTCTATTGTGTTATTAAGCTGGATGCTGCAATCTTTGCTTGCGGGCTATGTGCCTTGGCGTTTTATCAACACGTCAGCTCTGTTTGCAGAATACAATCTAACTGATAAACAGATCGAACTGGCACAAAGAGGAGCAAAGTATACAGTGCTGGGCATTGAAAAACTGGAAAAGTTACCATTCACAGTGGCAGAAAAACCAGCTATAGAATGGCTTATTCATGGCAAAATAACATTACCTGTGACTACTTTTCAGTTTCAGTATTGCCTCAAACAAATGCAAGCAGGCAAATATGAAAGGTTGGGTAAGGAATACATTAAGACATCTTGGAATTTACCATACACATAGATGTTGGAGTGGGGATCGTGAAGTGTTTCTGAGCGGTACACACTGTAAAAATGCACTGAGCGGTACACTAAAATGTCAGGACATTTCTTTACACGGGGCTTGTAATGGTTCTGTGGCAAATTTGTCTTGCCACCAGCAGGGTACACCAGCTGCTGTGATTAATCCAACGTTTGGACAACTTTCTAATGGGAGTTACCTCATGTTGAATAATCAGAGTTGCTGCGGCATGTTGCCAGGCATCCCATATCTAGTAACGGTCAACTCCAGGGTCACTTGCTGTATGCAAGTATTGTTTGCCCCAATAGACACAGTCAGGGAGTCGCCTTTGTGGCCTTCGCTGAACGTCTCTTTATAAGATTTGATACTTTAAGCAGAATGAAAGCCATGCTTTTACAACAAACAGTGCCTTTGACCTCGGCCAAAGAAACCTATGATCTACAAATCGCAAGGACTTCGGCTGAGATACAGACTTTAATACGTACAAACTGCCCTATACATTTCGTGGAAATGATAGGACGTATCTTTAACATGTCTGATACAAGCGGAATTGTACAGGTATTTAAGAGCATCTGTTCCGGTCTGTTAGCACCTTTCCAGGCTATACTCGGAATAATCCCAAACTTTGCACATTCAGTGTTTGGTGGCATACCATTAATTCTAGCACTTGTTGCCGGAATTCTATTTCTCTTCCTGCTATTACGCTATGGCCAGCCTATTCGCAGATATCACTCCGAGCGCAGTGGAGAAAGCTCTCCTTGAACGAAAGTGCCGTGAGCGAATAGTACAGCTTTTGGGCATGAATCGTCTACGGGAACTTAATACCACGTGGTTCCTGTCGTTCAGACCAATCTGGCAAGATTGCATCTTATCTGTTCTACTATGCCTGCTATGCAGTGAAGAATGCATGTTGGACACCTGTCTAACATTTCCATCAGCTACGCCAACGGATATCGATACTCTGCTGGACCCGATAACGGCCCATGCTCTGTGTTGTCCCCAGAGGCTACCAATCCTGATGACGGCATTCATTGAGATCTCACAGACGCTTCCGGCTGCTGCTGAGGTACGAGATGGATCTACAGGCACACAGGTAACAACGGTCGCGAACATTGCTGCGGCATCCTATGCTGAAAGCGATGCTTCACATCTCTGTGCAATTAATCTACTACACGAGGTGTTCCGAATGTCACCAACTACAGTGGACGATATTTTGTCTGCAGAAATAGATGATCTCATGTTTACACCAGACCCGTACACTGACTCTGATTCAGCCCACAGTGTTCCAGAGATGCAGTAAAAATTTGGCCTTCATATTTCAAAAACTTGGAACTCTTCCCAAATTGAACTTTTTCCGTTTTTTCAAATTAAATGGCAAATCAAGCTGCTTGAAGTAGAACTATTCTTATAGTACGGACTTCGCGGTACTTCCTCAGACACTTTGTCATCTTGTTTGTCTAAAAAGTTCATTAATTTCCATGACATGAAAAGACTTTGATTTTGAACAACTTATTGATCATTTTTCTGTCACATGTAAATATTACTGCTTATTTCATTCAAATTGCATTCTTATTTTCAAATATATGCCTGAAATGAAAAGCAATGCTTACAATGTAGAGTACCTTTTGCATTTTAATGGGTTTTTTAAATACTTTTTAAATGCTTTTAAGACATATCTTTAGCAATATGCGGTACTCCATTTTATGTTTAGCATTTTAAATGTTTAGCATTTATATTATTATCGTACACACGAAAGTGGAGTGGGTGTTGTATTCCTCTTAGGGTGTCCGTATATAGGTTTTCCTGTATCATGTCCTTATATAGGCACAATTCGCCCTGCCCTTATATAGGCATAAAATCCCAGTCCTTATTTAGGCATTAAACCGTGCCCTCCAAATACAGGCATGGTCTCCGACATCCGTCCACCCTAACGTCACAACGAGTTCTTGAAGAACAGACCCTTAGGCTTCGGGAGTTTCCCTAGCACAGGACTATTGATTTCTTCAAGGACTCATCTATTATGCATGAACCGTTATACCTTAGGGGTTCATTCATGACGTCTTCCGCTGTCCGATTCACGTCAATGCTAACATTCTGAGGTACCTCTCAGGTGTAAATATACCTTCCCTAGCCCTTGTAAATAAGAGGAGACCTCGACTTCAGAGGAGCCCGTTTCCCGGCCTGACGCACTGAGAAGACGCTGTCATCCCTGCACGCAGAGAGTCCAGCTTCCAGTGATCTGACTTCCCTTGCGGGGTGTTGGAGTTCGAGTCTGGCAAGAGATTCCCACCTCTCTCATTCTTAAGGTATGGAGCTGACTAGAACCTAGAGGGACTCTTGGCATACTAGGCATACTGGGCGTAACATACTCTTAGTATACCATAGTAAGGAATACTCCACCTACTTCATACCTCTCCCTACACTTAGGTTAGGTACATTGGGGTAGAACTAGCTTAGAAACGCATCGTATGAGTACTCGCATTTTTAGTCTGTGTTATTTATGTAAATGAATATCTACTAAAGATCATGCTAGCGCAGTATTATTTATTTCTACTGCTTACGCTGTACATTATTTATCTTGCATACTGTCTTGTGATCATAACAGCACATATTACTTACATGAGAAACAAGACTGTTCAATAAATCTTTTATTGAAACGCCCGTCTATTCTTTCTGTGTAACTTTGAGGAAAACTAAGCATGCACGATTGAGCTGAGTGAAACGGTTATCTATTGTTTCCACGACTCTGGGACACGTTCTGATTCTAAAGGGAAACAAAGTGGTCATGTTTTGCGGCTGCCAGAAACTACTCCCTTCTTGTTTGCCAAGGAGTTTCTAGTGGCCTCTGAGCTAGCTGGCACAAGTAATTAAGTTTAATATACTCGATAGGGACATACCGACCTCAGTCCTATGTCAAGCCTATAGGGTATATTATTCCAATGCGCAGAGCCTATTAGGGAAATAGGAGCTGCACTACAACGGTCACAAAACATTCATGCATACCGTTAGGATTCGGTATTTGGAAGGGACGCCCTAAAAACGCCCCTCCCAAATTCTGAATCGCAAACCCATTTTGCGATTCGGTAACAGGTTACCGAATCGCAAATTGGGGTTTGCTGCATCTGAAAATGCGAATCGGCCTGTTTGCAAAGGCAAAAATGCTTGATGCACGTGCCCCGTAATGTCTTATATGCGCTACAGTGTGTATTGACACCACCCACATACATGACAATAATAGCCGTTCTTTCTTTGTGCCATCATCTACGGAGGCCACTTTGCACAGGCCACTTTTCAGCACCAGTCACTTTAGGGGAGGCGGAGGTACCGGCATTTGCGGTATCCGCGGACTACCAGCCCTAGCACCACTAGCGCCAGGAGGCGCCGACGTGCATTCTTCGCGCCGCACCAGGCGGCGACAAAAGCAGCGGCGGGCTCCCGCGGGGCGGGACGCGCGCGGGCTAAGCCCGGGCCAAGGGCGGGCCCGTCTGTGCCCGTCCGAGACCGACTGAGGCTGGGCTGGGCCACCCCCCTGAAATCTACAGAGCAAGGTACTGTGTGAGAGGATTGTAGAACTTGGTGTTGGGACGCTAAAAATGGGGAAACGGAAGGCAGGGGATGTTGTCAATCAAGATCACAGTATTAAAAAACCAAAGAAATCCGGAGTAAATAAACGTGGGGTTAGGCCTGGGGTCACAGCTCAAGACCAAACCACTTTGGCGGACATTGACACATTAATTAACGAAGTGGAACAGTTGCTCACAACTGGTAATAATAAAAATAAGGTCAAAACGGCGAAGGTTCCGGCTATGTTTAAAAAACCAAGTGCCCATGGGGGTAATAACCCAGCCATAACCTTGCCTGAGAACCCCTGTTCGCTACGATCCTCAGATTATGAAAGTCAACTTATTGAGCCTGTTCCCGTTTCTGAACAGGCTTCTGTACCCTCTAAGTCTATTGATATAATTCTTGCTGACCAACTGACTGAGACCCCATGTCCGTTATACCCAACAATTACTGTAATTCCCAATGTCCCCTGTTCCAACCGGTATGGTCCAAGTGCCCCTCTGGATGTACCTGAAGGAGTTGAACTTTTGGATTCTATAGCTCAGGCTACATCCCTTACTACCTCTTTGCCAGGACCGCAAGGTGCACATGCAGCTATGAAGAACTCTTTAGTGGACAATGATTTGCTGTTTAGTAAAATGAATGAGCTTTGTACCCAACTGAGGATATTATCATCAAACATCTTGTCTTTTAAATCTAAGTCTGTGTGTAGTTGCTGTTGTAGTTGTATGAGTTCTGGGCAATCACAAAGTAGAATGATTTCTCCTTCAGCAGTGGGCAGGGATGTAAGGCTGGCTACCGACTTTGTGCATGGAAGGATCAATGGGAAACATTGTACAGAGGCCCTCACTGGTCCCAGTTCCCTTAATAATAACATCTATACGAAATCTATAAAACAGACCCAGCAAAAGGATTCATTTCCCCTGGCCACGAATTCCAACTTTGTGCTTATGAACCCTCCTGCACTTTTACCCAAGTGGTCTTCTAATCAAATGCTAGTGTGTGAGCCTCCTTTTACCAGAGGGCGACCACATTCTTTTGTTTCATCTGTGGTCGTTCCATCTCCATCTCTTACTTTACCAACTGGCTCTGCTCCTTGTCTTTCTGCAGGGAACCTACCCTTGAAGTCTGACCACCAACTATCTAGGGACAAGTGTAAACATAATAGGTCCATTTATATGGTACGGGTTCCAAAGCTGAATGCAGGTGCCATGGAAGATACGGAGGCACTGATTAATAAGGTGATCTATTGGTTGAGACATGAGCTGAATTGTCTATCTATAATTAGATCTGATATTTTATTTGCAAAGAGACGTTCAACTCCACTCTCGCAGTTTGATCATATTCATATCATTCTATGTACCAACTTTTTAGCTGAAAATTTAATTAATTTTGCGCTGCGTACTTGTGACTATGTTGGGGGAAAACAAACTGGTATACAACTAAAAGCAACTTCCCCATTGCAGTGGGCTCAGATGGGGCAGCAGAATGAGGGCTATGCTAGATCATCTGATGTCCCTAATACTTGCACCTTTCCTCTACAATCTCCCATGAATGCATTAGATTGACTGTATGAAAGTCCTGTGTGCCTAAATACCAGCTTGGGTAGTAATAGCCCTGGGGTAACGGGGGCGGTAAAGATCGTGTGTGGCTTAAATCATGTTATTGAACAAACGTCTTCTTTGGGTGGCTCCAAAATTGAAGTTGCTCCACATGATAAGGTGGATAGTTCATGTGGGAAGTTTGAGAATGGCGAACTTATTGTACTGCGACCTTTGGATGAGCACATTAGACCACAGGGTATGATAGAGTCTAGTATTGATGTTCATATAGCTGATGAGTCCAATAATTCTCAGAATTTAAATTTATTGTCTTGGAATATTGCAGGTATTGGCCAGAAACTATGTGATCAGGACTGGTTAAGTTATATTGTGAGGTATGATGTGTGTCTACTGCAGGAAACCTGGGCTATAGAGAAAACTTATATAGATGGATATACATCCCTCAGTGTAGACGCCAAGCCAGCCGTTCACATTGGTAGAGCTAGTGGTGGACTTTTAACTTTGATTAAGAATGGTCGTTTTAGCACTGTCACTACTATAGAAATAGACTGTTTAGATTTAATGGGAACCTTAGTTACCCTACCGTCTGGTCTTTCTTTAGGAATTTTTAATATCTATGTAAGGCCAACTCGATCTAATGATACGTCTACGACTCTAGAATTATTGGACACTATATTGGATAAATTATCCCCGGATACAAGAATTATAGTGGCGGGAGATTTTAACACCGGCTTTGAACCCTGCTCCCTCTTAACTGAGATTACTGTGGAGGAAGATGAGCAATGGGGAATTCCTAAATTGCTGGTGCCCCTGAGGAAAAACCTCACATCTTGTGCATTACAGATAGTTTCATTGGTCATTGGCAGAGGTCTTAGAGCCCTAAATGGTCGTACCACCTCTGACCCCCTGTGTGCACCAACATTTAAGAGGTATGTGTGCCAGTATAATTGATTATGTATTGATTGATGTGAGAATGTGGCCCCTATTAGCCGATATGAAAATCAATGCTAGGTCTGATAGTGATCATAACTCTCTCGAAGTGGTACTTGTGGGAGAGCTTTTGGTTTCTGGGTGTGTTGTTATCTATACAAACGTCCCTGTAGCATTGGCTACCAATAATCGACGAGCTGTCAGATGGCCGGAAGTTATGGCTAATCCGGATGTCTATTCGAAAGTCTATAAACAGTTTATTACCTCTTTTGACCCTTACGAAGGGATAGATTCAGCAGGAATACCTATTTTATCAGTCCACATGCAGTTGTTTGATGGTCTCCAAAAGATATTTTACAGAGAGGTGACTATTACGAAGACGGCACATTCTAAGTATCATGACTGGTTTAATCCTGCTTGTAAAGTAGCTAAGAATTCATTAAAAACAGCTATTGATGAGGGTGATAGAGGTAAAATTCGTACCGCCAGAGGTTTTTACAAAACCCCACTCAGGAAGGCTAGAAGAGATTGGGAAGACAAGTTCTGGCAGGATCTACTTGCAGCCAGTAAAATTAAGGACAGTAGATCATTCTGGAAATTGGTCGCACAGAGTCATTCTGAAGGAGTAAAGTATCCAAGTTTTAATATATCACCCGATAATTGGGTAGCTCATTTTTCATCACTGTACTCGTTAAGGAAGCCGGATGATATTGACAATGGTACTAATATAGTGGAGGATGCTATTTCACCATACATAGCGCAAGAACAATATAGTAGCCCTGTCAAATTCAGTCTTGAAGAGACAACCCGTGCAATACAGTCTCTTAAAATGGCTGAAGCACCGGGACCTGATAAAATCCCAGGTGATCTTTTTAAGTCAGAGCCATTAATCTGGTCAAGCTATTTTAATCTTCTATCGAATGCTATCTCCGCCGGGGGAGCGATTCCTGACTCATGGAGGGGGGCCGAGATAATAACTATTTTTAAAAAGGGTGTTGCTAATAACCCAGCTAATTACAGGCCAATTAGCCTGTTAGATAATGCTCAAAAAGTTTTTAGTCGTCAGATCCTGAATAAATTAACTGAATGGATGGAAGAAAAAGAAATACTTTCCCCCTTCCAAGCAGGTTTTAGAACTAAAATTAGTACTGTTGACCAGATTTTTAGATTCACATTATTGTATTGGAAAACTGTGGTTTTATGTAAGGGTGTGCTGTATGTGGCTTTTATTGATCTTAAAGCTGCCTTTGATCTTATTCCCCGATCAAATTTGTGGCAGGTTCTTACTAATATAGGGGTTCCCAGCAATCTTGTATATTTATTGAGTAAATTACATGAGAATAACTATGCTCAAGTACGCTGGGGACCAAGTGGAGAACTGACTAATCGTATTCCAATCGAACGGGGGGTCAGGCAAGGCTGTGTTCTTGCCCCCACCTTATTCTCCCTTTATTTAAATGATGTGGTTAATGTCTTGGAAAACTGTGTTAATGATTCTCCTATGCTAAATGGCAGGAAGGTACCAATACTACTTTTTGCGGATGACTCCCTACTTATCTCAAAGTCCCCTATGGGTCTCCAGAACCTGGTTAATACATTTTTAGGTTTCTGTAATGAGAGGGGACTCGAGCTTAATGTTAATAAAACAAAATTTATTTTTAGGCAAGGGGGTCAAGAAAGGTAAACCGACTATTCGGGTTGGAAATGACGTGCTTGAGAGGGTTGAAAATTTTGATTATTTGGGAGTACGATTTATGGATACTTTTAATTGGCTAGATCAGATTATGAAAAGTACATTTCTTATTGAGCACAGGTCAAATGCCATTCTGAGAACACAAAAGCGAACGGTATCTCATGTGACATCCCCGGTCATGGAGATTTACCGTGCAAAGGCGCAAGGGGCTGCTCTTTATGGGGCTGAAGTGTGGGGCTATGTTGTTGCTAAGCCTCTTGCACTGGTAGAAAACAGCTTTGTTAGGAAAATGTTATGCCTTCCCCAGAGTACACCTCTTATTCCATTGTATTTAGATCTAGGATTGAAAAGAATATCAGACTTAGTGGCTTTGAAAGTGTTGATCTATTGGGTTCGTCTTTGGTGTACACCGGAGCTAGTTGATTATAGAGAATCCCTGACCGATGTTTTAAATATACCAGGTGCTCAATCGCTCCCATGGTTTAAACACGTGTTTTCGTGGTTGAGAATGTTAGGTCTCCGTAGATTTTGGGATGACCCTACTAAACTTAAGAAAGTCGATCAGCATCTTCTTAAAACCACTTATTGGAATTTTATCAATGAATGTGTATTAAGAAATAATAATGTAGGAACTCTGACTAACAGTTTTCTTGATTTTAAATCTACTCCACTAATGGAAGATTATATGGATTTTATACCCTTTGCTTTCCCTAAAAGCCTTTTCATACGGTTTCGTTTGGGGACTTTGCCCATAAGATCATTTACTCACAAATGGAATTCAGCACAGTCAGCATTGACTTGCCCAATGTGTAAACAATGTGATGAAAATGAATCACATTTGCTATTTTTCTGTCCGAAGTATTTGTCCCCTCGTAGGAGGTGGATTATTCCGATTTGCCGGGAATTGGGGCTTATACAATATCGAATAGCATTACGGATTCTAAAAACTAATCTCTCCCCTAGAATAGTTGTAGCTGTTAGTAAATTTTTAGAGGCAGTTTGGTATAAGCGCAATGCAATTTTAAAATTAGATCAGTGTAAGGATTAAGGATATATTTTATTGCTTATTTTTATTAATGAACTGTTTTATTTTATATTGTCTTGTTAGGTGTAACTTTTAGGTACTGTTTGTAGCTGGATCTTATGTACAGTGCTAAAGTAATTATTATCTTTTATCAACTATGATATTATTGCTGCTGTTAGTGTACCCAACTCTGAAGCATTATGCACTTTAAATATGGACTTATTGCTGCTATTATTGTATATACAATTGTAACGTTACTTGAAGCATTGTGCACTTTAAATATGGACACACTGCTGCTATTTATTGTTATTGTACATATATTTGTGTATTAGTCAATTTAATGTACAGGATGTTGGTTGATACTTTGATGGTTGCAATAACCGAATAAAGTTATATACTACTAATAGGTGTCTGCCAGGAGCAGCACCTTTTTTCTGGGTCACTGCAATTTAAATGCACTGCGGTAACAACTGGCAGGGAAAAGTGCCTTTGCTATGTAGGAAAAGCCACTTTCATATATTCATAACTCATCCTTAAAGTTTGCCTTGTATGACCTCATGGCAGGGTGCTAATTTATAAAAAAAAATGGCTCAGTACATATTGGGGTTATTATGCTCTCACAGTGACATGAAACCTAAAAGCTATTTCACTATGTTGGCTTTGCTAGACTTTCCCCTGAACAGGCCTAGATGGGATTAAAATCTTTATCTCGCATCTCACTCTGAGTAAATGCTAGAAATATGCTTCAAAGCTTTTCTTACTTAATTTTCAAAATATAATTTAACGGGAAAATCAGAATTTTGATAAGTTAAGAGGAACAGTAACTTTATTAAATGTACTTTGTGCTGCCTGAACCAAAACCTGTCTAAAATCAGTTTTGCCTCTCAGTGCCTCTAGAGCTGGAATACACATTCTTGGCTTGGACAGTTAACAGCTCTGGCTCAGATGACAACGGCCTGCCTCTCCAGCTATGAAGAGCAGGTGGGTGCTAACTGGTGACCACCTAGCAGTGATTAGCTATCTGGGAATAACTAAGAACAACTTCAGCACTAGCTATTTTGATTTGGATATGCCAAGAAGGGCTTCTCTTATTCATTCCCAGGATCCTCCTTGATAGTGAGGCTACAGTCCTAGTATGGGAGAGAACCTGTTTTAATTCTGTCAGGTGGGAGGAGAGCTTACCTAAATAGGAAAATGGCAAAGGAGCTGAAGACAGGCCTGTCTTGTGGCCAAAGGGTTGTTCCATACTTGAACAAGGGCTCATATATCATTTTACAGTTCAGTAAGAGGAGGTTGGGAGACTGTGAGATAATAGGAATGTGTGGCAGAATTTCTTCAGCCACTGGCTAGTGCACAGGATAAATCTAGCCCCTCAACCACCACCACCTCAGAACATTACTGGACCTCGGTAGATTCCAACTGAAAAAGACCCTGCTGGAAGAAGAGCACTCACTCAAGGACTCAAAGATTCAAGGACTCCAGAATCCTGCTAGCACCCACGCCTGGAACTGTTTTCTAAGCGCCAAGTGGTCGGTCTCCTGTTTGCCTTATTCAGGGACATCAAAGGCAAATGGAATCCTTACTCTAAGTGGTCCTAATCTATCACAGAGGACTGGACACCATAGGAGACCTAGCTGGAGAGAGACCTGGTGCCTAGAATGCCAACCTGAGGAGCAAGGTGCTGCAGAATTAAGCAGAAGTTAAGAAAAGTGGAGAAAAGTGGGAGTTACTCATTTTTATCATCTCCGTAGGACGGGACAAACTGCTGAAGGTTGCCTAGGGAGGTCGCTACCAAGTGAGCATGAACACCAGGTTTACCTCACTCAAAACAGCTTACTGCTTTGAAATCTGTAACTCACAACAGAGCTATCTGACCTCATGGAGCATCCAGCCTTGCTCGGGTTTGTCCCGCTTGTAGCTCTGGACCCAAAAGCAGTGGTTTCAGCAGATCCACTGCATATCCAGTTTCGAGGTACCCACCCACAGTGGTGTAACTTGTCTAACTTGAAGGATATGTCATTCATTTTAGAGACTAATTCAGACAGTAAAATCTTTGACTGGATGACCTGCTTGTTGTATTTGACCTCTGATCCATCATGGACGAAATCATGTCTAGGTCTCAGTCAACCTTGAATAGTAACTTTTTATTGGTGTTTTATTTTTTCTTTGTACTTTTTGCATTAAATCTTAAAAAATGTATTTCTCCAGTTCATGTTTAATGCTCCTGATATCGCTTTGCTCTAATTTTTCTAAATTGGTTCGGGATTTTCTTTGTAAAATTATTGATACTGCTTGAATGTAACACTCACGTCTAAGAGGGTTTCCTGCTGCTTATGCCACAGCTACCAGGGGTTGAGCAGAGGTTCTCTCAAAACTGTGTTTTGACCTAATCAGAGTGGATTTATTAAGCTGATAGAGGTACCCCCTCCAAATGGATAACCAGATAAATGACACCATAGCTCCCAGCGGTTGAGCAGAGATTCTCTCATAACTGTGTTCTGATCTAAACAGAGTGGATTTACTAAGTTGATAGGTGTGCCCCTTCCCAATTAAGAACCAGATACCTACCACCATAGATATGAAAGCTTCGACGGTCTTGTCCTTTCTGAGAGTGTTTTATGTATTGATACAGAAATCTAATGGTTGACTATAGTCTCCCCACACATAGGGACATTTTTTCCTCCAAGGAGCTGTTACAGGTCCACCGTTAACAAATAACTAACACATAACTTACCTGCCTTCTTTATCAGTTAACCTCTGGAACAAGGCACTGTCTATGTATAGCAGTAAGAGTAGTGAAAGTGTGAAACAACTTGTTCACCAAGAGCTTTGCTAACCTCCTTTCTTAACTTAATATGAAGAGATAAACTCACTGTTCCACACTTCTTTGGTTACAAAACTCACCCTCATCGGGAATCACTTCTAGTAGCAACACAAAAAAGGAATTTATTTTTACTGAGATAAGCCTTTATGACAATTGTGTGGTCAAAACCCACCACAATCAATGTGCAGACATTAAGGTGTTAAGCGCTAGGATTAACTGTAATCCCTAACTAAAAATAATCTCAAGGGTACCGCTTAGCATTTCCTCATGCTAACAGTGGTAAGCTGCAATTTAAGATATATAGCCCAATGTACATATGGAAAGATAACTGTTAAGGTAAAAAAATGCATTATCAGAATCTCTGGTGTTTTTGTCAGATGCATTGTTTCTAATAGAACCTCTATGGTTGGCTCTTTGAATGTTAAACAGTGTGGAAACTGTTATTTCAGGAAGGTTAGGCAAGAAATATTTCAATTACAAGTGTTGTTCGTCCTCGCCACACCTTTATGGAGCCTATAAATGCATAAGATATTTTGGCAGCTTCTATTCTCAAGGTACTCTTAGTGTTTTTTCAACATAGGCCCAAGGCTAGGTCTGAAAATGAGAGTATCAATTGTCTCCTTTTCCATCACATATATTCAGGATATCAGATCTATTGTAGCAGCCACTTTGTGCTACATATTTAATGAAATGCCTATCCATTATACCCTAGTGCTATATTTTGGGTCTGGTTCTAGTGGAGTCTTGGGAGTGGGAGGTAGGCTCATTTTAGGTGTGGCAACCTTCTGGTGAAGACTAGGTGAAAGAGCAAGAGTAATTTTAAGTTGTGTGCCCAGCTACAAAGCAATCATGAGAACCTTTGAAGATCTCTACTAATTCAGTGTGGCCACTGGTGCAAGAATAATAACAGAGGTAGGATATCTATTCAGCAATATCTAATACACAGAAAATGACAATTAAGGAGTGTATTTCAAAGGCAGAGGCACACAGCACTGTGCTTCCCTGAAGACCGGAAGAATGTTGTTTATTTTCAATGTGGGCTCTATCTTGATGTGTAAATGTTTCCTATTAACACTGGTTAGACCCAGGGTTCGAATACCACAGACGACGGCGTGGAAAGACCCACAGCACACACTTAGATATCACCCCTTCACTAGCACACCTCCTCTTCTCCCCTCCCCCACATCATTGCAACACCTCTCTTGCACCCCTTTCTTTCCCCCTCCCCACCACCTGCGGGCTGCATGGGGCTGAGCGAAGAACTGGTAAATGTAACATGTACTCCTGGCAGACCTTCAAATGGACAAAGGGTAATCATCTTGGGGCGCTGCAGTGTACTGGGCAGGTACTGGAAGCAATGGCGAAATATGAGACCAGTATTGGGTTGGCTACGCCACCTCACTAGTAACGGACATTAAGTGAGATGCTTTTCCCTATCCCCCCTTCCCCTCTTTGTTCCCCCCTTCCCCTTCCACGCCTTCCGACTTCCCACCGCCATCCTTTCTATTGGTTTCAGTATATGTCCCCCCCCCTCCACCACTCTCCCCTCCCTCCTTGTTCCGCCTTTGGTTTGTTCATTGTGTTTCATGGTATTGTGTATGTCCGTTATTGCAGCCACAATGACGTGTACTGACAAGGAGACTGTGCAAATGAATAATATGGTTGTGATGTTACATTATAAAAATTGCAAAACCAATAAAAAAATGTAAACAAAAAAAAAACACTGGTTAGAAGTAATACATGTCAGATCAGTGGGCTACAAGAAGCATTAACAGTAGAACCAAAGTAGAGAGTATACTCTGCTAAGAAGTGCTACTGATCACAAAACAGCCACTAGCAGATTGGCATTAGTAAATGTCAGCCACATTTGTCATGGCCTGATTATAACATAACCAACTAAGAAAGAAGTGGTCTTTTAGTACCACCTAGAATGTACAATGCAATCATGAGCAGCCTAGCAACATTAGTGTTAAGAAGCCACAGATGCCAAATTAACTACCCAATGTTTCTGTTGAGTCTTCATAGCAAGCTTTTCCTCCGATAGGTCCCTGAAGGTCTCTCTGCTCCTCAGGCTTCATACCCTCCTTTGTGCTCAAGTCCACTGGTCAGCTGACAGGCTGTCCAGGCTAGAAAGCAACTTGGGTTTCCCTGCAGCCAGTTGGGTTCAAATGTTATGAGTAGGCACTTTAGATGTCTTCAACATTTCGTTAATTGGGAGATTGTGATGAGGATCCTGTTAAACTAAAAAATAATTGCCGAGCCATACACTGTGTTTTCACTGAAACTATAAAATAGACATGTAGATGGTTACTGTAATAACCATCACACCCTGTACTTACCACTGTTATTATTTATCCCCCTGGGGTAAGACCAAAATGTTGCGCCTCTCCTTTCTTCTGTGTCAGACTGGGCAAAAGGGCTTGTATCTTTGGCTCCCCAGATGGCATCCAGTTCACTGAAGAAATGCATCATTTTAGTTGGATTTCCAGAGTCTTTGGACTGTTTCACAAGCTTGTACTCGTGCTTTAGGTTTTTATACTTTGTCCTGCACTGTTTCCAGTCTCTGTCTATTCCGAATTTCTGAATAATTGCAGCAATCTGTTCAAATATTCCTTTATTTCTTAGTGTGCCTTTAAGTTGTCGCTGAATGTTAGGATCTGACCACACACTGATGAGAGCTCTGATTTCTTCCACACTCCAGTGCCTTCCTCCTTCACTAGAGAAAAACTGAGTCATTGGTACTCTCTGCGCAATTTCAGGGATCAGCCTTTGATTACCTGGATCCGGTGGACGAAGTGGGCCGCCTAGAGAGTGGGAAATAATTTTAGATGTCAATAAACTCTCCTTATTAAGCATAGTACAGCTTTTATTTCAGAATGTTGCTTAAATCCTATTTCAGCTTATCAATTCTGTTCTGTAACACAAGCAACCTGCTACCGTCCTTATAGGGACCATCCAGTGTAAAGGAAACAAGCATTTGCAATGCAATAGGTCTCGCATTTGCGAGAGTTTGAGCTATTGGCATTGTAAATGATAATGCCTTTTATTATGTGTTTACAAAACCAGCAAGCGGTGCGTAAACACTGCTTGCATGTTTTGTAAACACATAAATAAAAGGCATTATCATTTCAATGGCAATAGCTCAAACTCTTGTAAATGCGAGACCTATTGCATTGCAAATGCTTGTTTTCTTATGTGACCAGTTGTGTGACCTTGGGCAAAACCCTTGTGATTACTTTTAGTGTTTTATGTAAATCACAAAACATGAACACTGCACTTGTAGACTATCCGGACAGCTGTTTATGCAAAGCAGGCTTGACAGCTCTATGCTTCGAATCCCAGCGCCTGGTTTTCCAATTAGTCATGCGTCTGTGTCTCATCAGCGGTGGCGCTCTGAGCCTCTGGTGATACAGGAGTGAACTGTTCAAGTATGCTTGTGCACACACCTGCCTTTCCATCTTTGTCCATTCCCAGAAGCAGTCGTTCCGCTGAGAGCACCCCTAGAACCGTGCGCCATGAGTGGTACATTTATCACGCGGGTATATTGAAGAATGACACGCGCCTTCTTACTTCCCGTAAATGTTTCAGACCAAAATGAGCCTTGCTAAGACGCTCTGCTGACAAAGCCTTCTATTTAGTATTCAAAAATCCCGCCCATCTTGCATGGTCCTGTTCTGTCTCCCCACGCCCCGCACAGAAATGCTCTAATTCTGAAATCCTCCTAGGCAGCCACAATAATTACTGGTCCTCTGGACTGCCTGCCCCGTGCCCCCACCCGCCTACTTCATCCTGCCAGTACAGACATCCGGATTTATTTAGTTTCGCTGCCGAGGCAATTTCCCTCAAAGTGCTAAAACACGTGTGACTATAACATGCTCTTAAAGTGCTGTATCCAGAGTTTTCATCGTTACAGATATTTTTTCACATCCAATTAAAAAACACATCATCTTGGTTGAGTAGCTCTGCGTCTGGATATGCGAGAAGCAGTGTAACTCCAAACATTTGTGTTACGAGCTCTGTTTGGGTTCTCACGAGACATAAAGTGCAGAATTGTTTTCCGTTATCTTTCTTTGAGTGCCAGACGCAGAACGGCCATTAAAATAGAACTCTTGAGTAGTGATCTAAAGTTGTTCCAAGTCAGGAATAAATAGTTTGCCCAGTCAAGGTTGTATGCTTTTAGTCTACAGACTCTATAACTTTCATAATAAATGCGAGACTGCAGGTCCCACGACCTTTTGCATTGCAAATGGTAGGCAATGGCATCACGGACAACGGGAGGCCAGGCGGGCGGGGCGAGAAGGCACGGAAAACGGGAGGGCGGGCGGGAGAGCGAGAAGGCACGGACAACGGGAGGGCGGGCAGGGGAACGAGAAGGCACGGACAACGAGAGGGTGGGCGGGGGAACGAGACGGCACGGACAACACGAGGGCGGGGGATAAAGAAGGCACGACAGCGAGAGGGAGGGGGGTGGGTAAAGAAGGCACCAAAGCATGTCGTGCCTGAGGAGGAGAACCTCATTAAAGAGAATAGTGCTTACACTGTAAATAGGTGTAACAGACGAAGTAAAGGGGCCAGTCACCATGGGAAGTGACAAATGAAGAGGAGGCGTGTTAGACCTGGCACCATTGGCGTGGGTCTCCCTTCCATTTTTTGCCTTTACCTCCTGTGTTTTGCTGTGTGTTGGACTCCATTTTTGCTGGTCTAGATGCTTTGGGCACGTTGCCACTGCTGTTCAGTGCCAAAGTGCAAGTGCTCCCTGTGTAAAGTATTGTTCTGGAGTAGTGATTCCATTATTCGCTTATTTGGTTTACTTGTCAGACCCTAGTACAGTGCACTATGTGTGCCCAGGGCCTGTAAATCAAATGCTGCTGGTGGGCTTGCAGCACTGATTGTGTCACTGCCATGTCGACTTGGCAAGTGCACACACTTGCCAGTCCCTAACCCTTCCCTTTTCTACATGTTATACACCCCTAAGGTAGGCCCAAGGTACCCCTGTGGGCAGGGTGCATTGTATGTGAAAGGTAGGACATGCCCTGATGTGTGTGGCATGTCCTGATAGTGAAATACTGCCAATTTCGTTTTTCACTATTGCAAGGCTATCTGTTCCCATAGGCCTGAATGGGGAGTTTGTTTATAACATCTTATAAACATAACTGACCCTAGAAACAAGATGGAAAAGTAAAGTTTAGTATGCCTCAACTCAGAATGTTAAAATACATCTTTTAGTAAGGGTAATTTTTACATTCCGTTTGAAAATACCACTTTCAGAAAGTAGGTATTTTCTTGCCTAACCATCCAGTGTGCCTCTGCTAGGTTTGTGTATTGCATGTCTGGCTTTTGGATGACAGGGGCTGGAGAAGGGCAGTGGCTCCAGAAGTCTGACGAGTCAGGGCTGGGCTGAATAGACCTGGGCTGCATTTAGAGTAGGGGGAGGAGAATTCCTTTTCACCTGAATGGGCCTGGTCTGCCTTCAACAATGCTGTCTCCACCTCTTGCCAGGAAGATGCACCAGTGAGGACAGAACTAGTTTTGGCTGGGTACAGACACTCTCTGCCTTCAGAGAACAAAGGATTTTGTGGTATAAATATTGGGGCCCAGACCCCAGACTTTTAGATCACTTCTGGGAAATCAAGAGGAACCTTTGCCAAGGAGAAGAGCCTGATAAGCTGAGGAGGAATACTGCCCCTGTGCTGTTTGCCGTTTTGGGTTGGCCTGCAGTGGCTACTTGCTGCCAAGGAAAGGAGAAAAGGACTTTGCTGTTTGCTTTGCCAACTGCTAGAAGAAGAAGAAGATCTTCAAGGGCTTGAAACTGAGCTTGCCTCCTGTTCTGAAGTCTCAGGAACACAAAGACTTCATCCCTTCTGCCTCTCTGCATCTGGAACTGCTGTTTTCAGCTGCTACAGAAGGAATTTGCAACACCGACGCCGGCGAGTGATGCCGTAACCTGCATCGAAGCCGTGGGCACCGCTCGTGAAGAGCACGACGCACCGACCCGACTTGCACCATAGGCCCGACGCCTGCTGACGGCGTGCCGCATGGACTCCGGAGCCGTCATCAAGGCCGCTGCCTGCACCGGAGCTGAGGACACCGCTCGTGACGTGCACTACGCACCGTCCCGACTCGCACCGCAGGCCCGACTTCATCGACGCCGGTGCTTCATCAATGCGGAGCCGATTCTCGACGTGGGTGGCATTTGAATCCATCGACATCGCACCGTCGTAAGGAACCGACGCCTCGCCGCCATTCGTGACGTCACCTCCCCGACACAGTAAGGAACCGAAGTCTCACCTTCCCTGCGCTGCAGTAAGGAACAGAGGCATCACCTCCCCTGGGGTCGTAAGGAACCGACGCCGCATGCGCCAACGAAGCATCACCTCCCCGACGCCGTGCATCGTTTTGGCTTTCATCAATTCCAGGTACTGTTCTTTGTGGGTCTGCTCGACACCGGGCCCGACGCCGCGCACCTCGCGGTCGGTGCCGTACTTTGGGATTTTCATCTGTCACAACGTCGTAATAACTCCAGGTGGAGTTATTTGTTGCTAGGAACTTTATTTAAGTGAATAACCTATTTTTAAGGATATTTTTGATACTGTATTGTGGATTTTTGTCATTTGGTCTTGTTTTGGGTTTAGATAAAGATTACTTATTTTTCTAAACTGGTGTGGTGTCCATTTGTAGTGTTTTCACTGTGTTACTGTATGTGTTCACAAATGCTTTACACACTGCCTCTGAGATAAGCCTGTCTGCTCGTGCCAAGCTACCAAGGGGGTGAGCAGGGGTTATTTTAGGAGTGTATCCCCTTTACCCTGACTAGAAGCAAGGGTCCCTACTTGGACAGAGGTACCTACCTCTGCCAACTAGAGACCCCCATTTCTAACAAGGCGGTACTAAGGAGGGACTAACAAGCCTCTTCAGGAATCAGATGGCAGCATTTAGGAAGGACACTGACACAAGCCAATGGCAAATATGGGCGGAGAGTGGGCGGAGCTTCTATTCACCTACTCCTCTACAATAAGTCTCGCAGAGCAGCGCATGCGCGCTGGCTCCAGGCTCGACCTAAAAAGCCCTCTTTACCCATTTCGACTTCTCCAACCATGACCACCAATAGCCATTGTAGAATGCTGCCTTGTTTGATTAAGTCTGCTCGGGTTTTAAGATGACTCAGTGCCAAAGCTCAGCAGCTGGCCCCACTAAAGGCATTTTATATTACGGCTGCATACTTGGTATATACTTTTCCTTCTCCTATCCTACAGATAAACTCAAGTTCTCTTGTGGTTTCTAGTCCAAAGAGTTTACTTCAAAACTTTTATTCTTAATATCATATTTTTATTAAATTTTAATTGTAAGCTGCATTAATTGCGAAGTCTTGTTTGCACCCTTCCTTATTAACATGTGTTCTACGGGCGACTAAGAGAGAGAAGAAGAAAAAAAATAAAGGGACAAGGGGTGCAAGCCTGAAAAGAGCAAATCAGTCTAAAAACGACACCAGAATGCTGATAAGCTGTTGTGCCACCTGCTTACGTACATGAATGAAAGCAATCCCATGGAGGGTTCCAGGGAGTGGAATGGAGTGTTCCAATATATTGTTCTGAACACCAGGCATTTCTCAACTCTTCTAGTGTATTCTGTGTTCAGATATATCCTTCTGAACACCAGGCATTTCTCAACTCTTCTAGGCTATTCTGTGTTCCAATATATTCTTCGGAACACCAGGCATTTCTCAACTCTTCTAGTCTATTCTGTGTTCAGATATATCCTTCTGAACATCAAGCATTTCTCAACTCTTCTAGTGTATTCTGTGTTCAGATATATCCTTCTGAACACCAGGCATTTCTCAACTCTTCTAGGCTATTCTGTGTTCCAATATATTCTTCTGAACACCAGGCATTTCTCAACTCTTGTAGTCTAGTCTGTGTTCAGATATATCCTTCTGAACATCAAGCATTTCTCAACTCTTCTAGTCTATTCTGTGTTCAGATATATCCTTCTGAACATCAAGCATTTCTCAACTCTTCTAGTGTATTCTGTGTTCAGATATATCCTTCTGAACACCAGGCATTTCTCAACTCTTCTAGGCTATTCTGTGTTCCAATATATTCTTCTGAACACCAGGCATTTCTCAACTCTTGTAGTCTAGTCTGTGTTCAGATATATCCTTCGGAACACCAGGCATTTCTCAACTCTTCTAGCCTATTCTGTCTTTGGAAATATATATTCCTTCTTGTCAACAACTGCTTGACTACGAGATGAGTTTTAACAGAGCATGTGGTCTAATTCCTCTGCATTGCCCAGTAATCTACACTAATCTCCATCACTGCAGAGCAAATCAAGGCTTTTGCTATTTAATCTTTCTGAAATGTTTGTAACAGGGGCAGCACAATACTCCTCCTTGAGACTGTCACACAGATCAAATTCATATCAGAGACTAGTAAAATCGCTAAAGATATATTTCAGGACAACACACATGTATCCATTTTTATGCACTGTGTTCCTATTACTTTGTGGCTGAAGCAGTCACTGGGATCATAAGCAGTGTGAGGGAGGTGTAAAAAATCACTTAATTCTCAATTCTCTTCTCAATAATATCATCTAAAGTGGAGTCGTAGGAAGGACTCTCCAACTTCCAACCTACTAATTACATTAAGGAATGCCTGATCTGTAAATAGTTGCAAAAAAAATGTATTTGGGTCAAGATATTTTCTTACAATTTCTGTAATGTTTTAATTATTATCTGTAAAACACCTTTGACATGAATTTCTTTTCAACTCCAGCTCTTAAGTTCATCAACTTCAAGAAATAGTTAGAGAAACCGGCGGAGTTCGGGAGATTTCTGCGTTACGCTTGTAACTTTGAGTTCCAGCAAAACTCCGCCAACCGCCATGTGGTGGAATTTTTTCCCACACGCAACTCACCAACGTTAAGTTGATAAGTGAGAATTTGCACCTCCTACCGATATTTTTAGGTGCTAGAACGTCACCAAGTGAGATTTTCTCAACGCAGGCGATCGCGACCGTTCGCGTTGAGAAAGCTGCCGCTCAAGTAGAAAATCTACTCCAGCGGCAGAAAGAAGCAGTGCACTCTGGTGCGCTGTGTGGTGCTGTTCGGGCTGATTTTACAGCATGGAACAAGATGCTGGTGCCAAAAATCAGCACAAACAGCGCGACATGCCGAATTCCGTCCGCTTGCGGAACTCCATGGAATTTCGCTGAGTTTTTATGTAACTACGCGGAATTCCATGGAGCAAAATTTCAGCGAGTTCTACCCACCCCTATTTCAGACCTCTCCTGTTATGGATTAAGTTGGACATTTTTTTAGTTAATGTATGCGATGTAGGAAGAAAAAAGAAATGCACAGACCCCTTCTGCATCTGCGCAGCGCAAAGAATGGGATCATGATGTGGCCACTTGTTCTTATTACTGCCAGAATGGCATGCACTATTGCTAATTGACATGTCCTATTCATAAGACCAAACTTCTTTTTTTTTTTTTTAAACTTTATTTATAGATTTTTAACAGACGCAGGCTGCGGCCCGCCGACCCAGACAAGGGGGCAAACAACATACATATGGGTGCAAGACTGTCCTCGTATACGTATAGCAGTACAGTATTCAAGTCGCAAAAAGGAAAAGATAATGATTCCACATTGTGTTTGCAGTTCCGAGGTGGCACACAGTCCTGCCAGTCCGTGCAACCGTCTGGGCGATGGCGGCCGCAGGCCAACAACAGAGGAAGAGGAGAGGAAAGTAGAGTAGAGAAAGAGGTCTCAGATGGACAGCAGCGTGAAGAGAAGGAGAGAGAAGAATAGGGGAGCATGAGGGGGATGGGGAAGGAAGGGAAGGGAGGCTCTCCGGATGGGTTGGAGGGATGGGTACTCCGGCGTGTGAAGCGGACCCTCACCGGCAGCCCGTACGGGATTACAGCCGCTCACATCTCCACTGCTGGAGTATGTAAGCGATCATCAGAGTGTGCCTGCAAGAAACTTAGTAATGGTTCCCATATGTTGTGAGGGCGAGCCTGCGCCGGCATAAGCTCCCAGAACTCCAACAATTGGTTATTGCAGAAGGCGGCATCTTTAAGCCAATCGTCTCTGCACGGTCTGCGCCTGCGGCCCCAGCATATAGCAACATGCCTCTTGGCTAATAACAGCATCATAGCAGCCAGTCTCCTTACCTCTACGGGGAGGTTTTTAACATACCCACGCAAAGCAGTAAACGGGGAGCGCTCCATCCTACATTCCAACATTTCATCCAATACGTCGAAGACACAATACCAGTAATTCGCCACCTCCACGCATTCCCAAACCAAGTGCATGAAGGAGGCCTCAGACGCACCGCAACGCACGCATCCCTACTCAGCCCAGTTCTGCACATCCATACAGGGGTCCGATAGAGCCTATGGAGGAATTTGAAATGGATAAGCCTCAATCTGTAATTGGGCGACATATCTCTTGACTGTGTGCAACAGTACGCCCATACTCCCTCCTTGAACGGGGTTCACAGACTTTCCTCCCATTCACGTTGGGCAGGGGGAACGCTAACTGGAGACTCGCGCTGCATGCCAAAGTAGATGTGTGATATAAGCTTGCGGGGCGAGGGGTTAGTTAAAAACGCATCCAGAACGTGGAAAGTTGGGGACGCAATTGGGAACGAAGTATATAGCGCACGTAGTGCTGCCCGTAGTTGGAAGTAAGTCAGTCTATCAAGGAGGCCAGTATGTTCATCCCCCAGTGCGGTATCCATGTCGATAAAGACACCATCTGGGAAAGCATGCCCTAGCGTATGCAGCTGAAGCTTACGCAGCCGCTGGCAGACCCCTGCCTCATTCGTGAAAGGCAATGCTGGATGTCTAGTAAGCGGCACTGACGGTGCGAACAAGGTGTCTAGATGTGCCCTGCGACGGAGTTGTTGCCAGGCCCATACCGTGCAACCCACAGTGTCGATTCCAGGTCTCGGGCGACTCTGCGGGCGGAACAGCGCCATGTGCAACGGAACTGGGTCCGCCAAATCACTTTCGGGGGTGGTATGCGCCATAAAGAGGGTCGGATATACCCAATGAAACCCGAATTGGGCCTGCACGTAGCTGTGGTACAGCTCCATATCAGGCGCTCCCAAGCTGCCCTGCTCGAACGGGAGCGTGAGAGTCTCCCAGGCTACTCGAGGTTGCCCTCCCGCCCATGCCAGAGATATCAGATTGGAACGGAGTCTCCTCTTGAACTCGGAAGTGAGGGGGAGCATAAGATTCACAAAGACATATAGAAATTTGGGCAGAACAACCATTTTGGCCACAGCGATCCGGCCGGCCAGGGAAAGGGGGAGCACCCCCCAGGGGTGTAAGCGACTCTCCAGCCACTCCATGAGCCTACCATAATTGTATCTCCACAGTTCCTCACGATCCCTACTAATCCATATACCAAGGTACTTCACAGGGGAGTCCGCAACCATTGCTCACTCTTTTGTTATTATGCTTCCTCACCGCATTTAGAAGTCTGTCTTATCTTTGCATAGCGTATTACTCCCCGTGATTCATTGGTCCGATGTGTGCGAGTATTATGTCTGTTTATCCCTACCTATGACCGATACTGGAATTAGGCCCTTCCTCACCGCAGGTTATATGTCCTCTCTAAGCCTGCTTCATACCGGTTAGGAGTCAGACTTCATGTACCATAGGTAAACTACATCTCCCAGAAAGCTCAGGGAGAGATGTGGGTTGTGCATTATCCCATACTGCTCTAGGAGTGGTCAGGTGATTGGGAGGTTCTTAAACCCTCAGCTGCAGTGCCTCAGTGCTTGGTTTCCTAATTAGTACCTTGCTCTACTCCCTGTTTGGATTACTTCGCCTACGACTCCCGAGCCTGAATTCCAGCATTCAAGTTGCAAGAAGCTCCGGTCGGAAATATTGGATTTTCGGATTTCAAAACCTCAATTAGCGCGAGGTCGCGCTGTTATCCCCAACCTCGTTTTCTTTCTTTGTTACGAGTTATTGCAGCTTTCCTGTTGTTTTGAGCCAGCTTGGTCTCACGTCGCTCTTGCTGCCGATCAACGCTATCTCATCAGGTTGTTTCGTACAACGAGAGAACGCATTAATTATTTTCACGCTGCCTTCACTTGTGGGGGACGCCCCTCCTTTCAATTTTTGTCCAAAGTAAGAGCGCTTTACAAGTCTGAAATCGGACTCTGGTTAACACAACGCCCTGGATGAGTTTTCTTTCTGAACTACACATCGGAAGAAGAGCAGACGAATGCTCTAGGATTTTGTCTTTATTGCTGAAGTAACAAGAACTGTTACCTACAAGCCTTTTCTTTATTTTTGTTATTTTCAAGAGGCCATTTTTATAGCCACCTACCTGCCTTAACTCAAGTAAGTGTGGAATGATGCACAATCTAAGTAGCTAGTTTACAATCTTGTTTTCTTGTATGTTTCCCTGACAGTGTTTCTTTGTCTCTTCGTTTATAGAAATCCCACGTCTTGTGAGACTAG
Organism: Calotriton arnoldi; assembly: GCA_963921515.1. Taxonomy (NCBI): domain Eukaryota; kingdom Metazoa; phylum Chordata; class Amphibia; order Caudata; family Salamandridae; genus Calotriton; species Calotriton arnoldi. The sequence continues at coordinate 315,273 of CAWUFW010002845.1, forward strand.
ACCTTCTCCCTGTTGGCTGCATTGAGACTTCTCTGGTGGTCTTTCTTGGTCCCTTCATTTTTTGGCGATATTTGCGTTCCTATAGTGTGATTTGTTTAAGGCACTTGGGAGGCTGTATCTCTAGGAAAGGGAGGGGCTTCCTCTTCGCTCCCGGGGAACGGGCAATTCTGCTTGAAGAACCTGTCTCAGCTCGACAGAAAACCAAGCCCACGATATTTATTCCCCCTGAGCGAGGACGGAAGGACTTTTGTCGCAAGCCATCATGGATGTGGCTATGTCCTCCGAAAACACTGAAACCACTATGAGGGAATTAGCGGCAGCGGTAGTTAATCTTCAAACCGAACTTAAGTTAGTTAGAGACGAAAACCAACGTCTAGTCTCTGAAATTAATGTATTAAAGACGCATAAGAAAGTGGAGGGCACAGTAACAGATACTACTACTAAACACAAACGTAGCTACATTCAACCGGCACATTTCCAGGGCCCTGCCCCCTCCTCTGTCTCCATACCCACAGACTCTACCCGTTCCCCAGTTAATGTCACGGTAGTTACCCCTCCCCAGACTCCTCTTGCAATGCCTGAAAGATTTAGTGGAGATAGTAATAAATATGGGGTGTTCATGAACCAGTGTCACCTTCAATTCCTATGCCGGGCATCCTCGTTCCCAGACGATGCAGCAAAGGTTGCCTTTATAATTTCCTATCTAAGTGGTAACGCTGCTCTCTGGGCGGTGCCTCTTGTCGAAAACGATGACCCCATTTTGTACAATTTGACTAGCTTTAAGGATAGGATGAGGGGTCTTTTTGCGCGACATTCTTACATGCAGGCCAGCGACAATGAGCTATTAAGCCTCAAACAAGGTTCAAAGGATCTACTAACATATATCACCACATTTAATCGTTTAGTTACTGAGACACACTGGCCTGAGGATAAGAGAACCTCCTTGTTTTATAGGGGACTTAAAGATGAACTCAAAGACATTCTCTCGCAGATAGTTGACCCCCCTGAAGACTGCTCTGCATTTATGGATCTAGTAGTGAAGTTAGATCACCGCCTGTCTGAGAGAAAAGGGGAAAAGACTAAAGGAGATTACTCTCGTTTGTTTTTGGCTAGAAGCGAGAAAAAAGAAGCTAAGGACACCAGTGAACCCATGCAGATAGGAGGGATCAGAGGACCGTTGTCCAGTGAAGAGAAAGAAAGGCGCAGGAAACTGAATCTCTGTCTGTATTGTGGTAAAGGGGGGCATTTTTCTAAAGAGTGTCCAGTTAAACCTAAGACCTTCGCAAGACTATCTACCAGTCGAACTGCAATGGCAGGGCAGTCGGAAAACTAACTGACTTGGGGAGTACAGAGGTCGCTCCTACAAGTCATCCAGATTTAAAGGCCCCTAAATTTCTGGCTAACACCTTGGCCCATGCGCCCAAACATTTCACTATCAACGTGGTGTTCATTCTACCCTCTCAGCTTAGACAAAATATATCTATTCTGCTTGATTCTGGAGCCACGGGTAATTTTCTGGACATAACACTCGCTAGAGCTCTGGGACTAGAATTCTTGTCCAAGAAACACCCTGAAAAAGTACGGGCAGTGGATGGGTCGGAGTTGACATCTGGTATAATTACGTGCCAAACCCCTGACATTATCATGATGTGCGATAATGGTCACTCTGAGGTCATTTCATTTGACTTGATTGATACCCCCAACTTTGGAGCCATTCTCGGAGTCCCATGGCTTCAACGCCACAACCCGCAAATAGATTGGGTCTCTAGAAGAGTAACGTTACGCTCATCCTATTGTATGACCCATTGCTATCGGGAAATCACTCACTGGCATACACCTGTGTGTTGTACCCTTTCAACGAGAGACTCCTCTCTATTACCCACCGAATATGAAGAGTTTTCAGAAGTCTTTGACGAAGTCAAAGCAATAGCCTTGCCACCCCACAGGTCCTATGATTGCAGGATTGATTTACTACCTGGAGCAGATCTGCCTGTTAGCAGAGTTTATTCCCTTACGGAACCAGAGACAAAGTATTTGTCTGAATATCTACAAGATATGTTAAAAAGGGATTTATAAGACACTCGACCTCCCTGTCTCCTCCCCTATTTTTTTTATACCCAAGAGGGAAGGAGGCTTGAGAGCGTGTCTGGATTATCGCGCCCTCAACAAGGTGACCATTAAGAACAAATATCCTCTTCCTCTCATCTCCAACCTCTTGGATCAGGTTAGAAAAGCCACTATCTTTACTAAGCTTGATCTGAGAGGAGCCTACCATTTGATCAGAGTCAGAGAAGGAGATGAGTGGAAGACGGCATTCCGCACCAAGTTTGGTCTTTATGAGTATTGTGTTATGCCGTTTGGTCTGTGTAACGCTCCAGCGGCTTTTCAATTTTTTATAAACGAGATCTTGAGAGAGTATCTGGACGTGTTCGTCATCGTCTATATAGACGACATCTTAATTTATTCCCAGAATGAGAAAGAACACGTGGAACATGTGAGTTTGATACTGCGGAGGTTGCAAGAGAATAATCTTTTTGCAAAACTGGATAAATGTCTTTTTCATACCCGCAAAGTGGCCTTTTTAGGATTTATCATCTCCCCAGAAGGTATACACATGGATCCTGCCAAGGTATCTGCCATTATCAACTGGGCTAGTCCTACCACTGTAAAGGAGGTGCAATCCTTCTTAGGATTTGCAAATTTCTACAGGAGGTTCGTTAGTCATTTCTCTGAACTGATCACTCCCATCACTAGACTCCTGAAGAAAGGAGTAGTGTTCAAATGGGATCAAGATGCAGACACGGCTTTTCGAGCCTTGAAAAACAGCTTTACCTCTGCGCCCATTATTCGGCATGCAGATGAGACACAGCCATATTACGTAGAAGCAGATGCCTCTCAATATGCAGTAGGTGGGGTATTATCACAACGAGACCATAGAACAGGCACCCTCCATCCTGTGGCCTATTTTTCTAAGACTCTATCTCAGGCGGAACAAAACTACACTATCGGGGAGAGAGAACTCTTAGCCATTAGAATGGCGTTTCAAGAATGGCGTCATTATCTTTTAGGGTCCCCGTATGTAATCACTATCTATTCCGATCACCGGAATCTTCAATATTTCAGAACAGCCAGAGCTCTTACACCCAGGCAGATGAGATGGATGTCCTTTTTCTGTGAATACGATTTTGTTATCCATTTCCGCCCTGGGGTAAAACAAGGAAAAGCAGATGCCTTGTCTCGCCTGGGAAAAGAACATAAAGACTCCATGGAAATACCTGTACCTATCATACCGGAACATAAGATCATTGCCGTGGGAGAAGGTAGGGGTGCAGAATCTGACTCCTTTTTCTCACTCCTTGAACAAGCCTTTGCCTCTCTAGATCGGGAAAGGTGGTTATCTGATCCCCGACACACAATAACAGACAATCTATTTTTCCATGATAACCGATTGTTCCTCCCCACAACAGAGACACGAGTTTTGATTATGAAGTGGTGCCATGCCTTGCCATTGGCAGGACATCCTGGGGTAGCAAAGACAATACAAACCTGTCAAAGAGGGTTCTGGTGGAAAGGCATGACCCAAGAAATTACCGACTATGTTAAAGCCTGCCCTACCTGTGCCAGACAAAAGACTTTGCACTGTGCTCCTGCCGGACTTTTGCATCCGCTACCTGTTCCCAACAGCCCCTGGTCATCCATTAGCATGGACTTCATAACAGACCTTCCTACAACTCAAGGATATACCACTATATTAGTGGTGGTAGACATGTTGTCCAAAATGGCTCATTTCATTCCCCTCAAGAAATTGCCCACTGCCATGGAACTCACGGATGCGTTTATTCAAAACGTTGTCCGTCTTCATGGATTGCCCTCTGTTATTGTATCAGACAGGGGCCCCCAGTTTATATCCAAGTTCTGGCAAGGCATATGTAAAATTCTTCACATAGATCACCGTCTTTCTACGGCCTATCATCCGCAGACAGACGGCCAAACAGAGAGAACAAATCAGACTCTTGAACAGTTCCTAAGATGTTTAATCAGCACCATCACAGGTGATTGGGTTCAAGCCTTACCCTTGGCCGAGTTTGCATATAACAACACCACTCACTCAGCTTCCAAGATATCGCCCTTTTTCTTCACTACAGGATATCATCCCAAATTCCTTCCCTTGGAATTACCCTCTTCTATTTCCCACGTACCAGCGGTTACAGATCATCATGCACACCTCCTGTCCATTTGGGAACAGGCCAGACAAGAATTACTTGAAGCCAAAGAAAATATGAAAAAACAAGCTGACAAACACAGACGCCCTGCTCCTAGTTACAAAGTGGGAGATCAGGTTTGGTTAGCTACCAGAAATCTTCGGCTAGCTGGGCCACGCAAGTTACAGCCTAGATACCTAGGTCCCTTCACAATCAGTCAGGTTATCACTCCCGTAGCTATAAGACTAGAACTTCCACCAGAAATGCAAATACACCCTGTATTCCATACTTCTCTATTAAAACCATACGTTCCTCCCTCATGTCCCGAACCTCCGCCTCCTCCTGTTCATGTGGAAGGAGAGTTAGAGTATGAAGTCAAACGTATTGTTGATTCCCGAAGAAGTAGGGGTAGATTGCAGTATCTGATAGACTGGGTGGGATATGCTCCGGAGGACAGAACATGGGAGCCCGCTGAAAACGTGCACGCGCCCTTATTGGTCAGACGATTTCATGCACTACATCCCTCCAAACCCAGACCTGTGAGTAGGCCTTTAGGGGGAGAACTGTTAGGAGTCAGACTTCATGTACCATAGGTAAACTACATCTCCCAGAAAGCTCAGGGAGAGATGTGGGTTGTGCATTATCCCATACTGCTCTAGGAGTGGTCAGGTGATTGGGAGGTTCTTAAACCCTCAGCTGCAGTGCCTCAGTGCTTGGTTTCCTAATTAGTACCTTGCTCTACTCCCTGTTTGGATTACTTCACCTACGACTCCCGAGCCTGAATTCCAGCATTCAAGTTGCAAGAAGCTCCGGTCGGAAATATTGGATTTTCGGATTTCAAAACCTCAATTATCGCGAGGTCGCGCTGTTATCCCCAACCTCGTTTTCTTTCTTTGTTACGAGTTATAGCAGCTTTCCTGTTGTTTTGAGCCAGCTTGGTCTCACGTCGCTCTTGCTGCCGATCAACGCTATCTCATCAGGTTGTTTCGTACAACGAGAGAACGCATTAATTATTTTCACGCTGCCTTCACTTGTGGGGGACGCCCCTCCTTTCAATTTTTGTCCAAAGTAAGAGCGCTTTACAAGTCTGAAATCGGACTCTGGTTAACACAACGCCCTGGATGAACAGAGTTTTCTTTCTGAACTACACATCGGAAGAAGAGCAGACGAATGCTCTAGGATTTTGTCTTTATTGCTGAAGTAACAAGAACTGTTACCTACAAGCCTTTTCTTTATTTTTGTTATTTTCAAGAGGCCATCTTTATAGCCACCTACCTGCCTTAACTCAAGTAAGTGTGGAATGATGCACAATCTAAGTAGCTAGTTTACAATCTTGTTTTCTTGTATGTTTCCCTGACAGTGTTTCTTTGTCTCTTCGTTTATAGAAATCCCACGTCTTGTGAAACTAGACCTTCTCCCTGTTGGCTGCATTGAGACTTCTCTGGTGGTCTTTCTTGGTCCCTTCATTTTTTGGCGATATTTGCGTTCCTATAGTGTGATTTGTTTAAGGCACTTGGGAGGCTGTATCTCTAGGAAAGGGAGGGGCTTCCTCTTCGCTCCCGGGGAACGGGCAATTCTGCTTGAAGAACCTGTCTCAGCTCGACAATACCTGGTTATTGTACTACTATCTGTGTCTCTTTTGTCTGTGAAATACTCGGTTAGGTGGTTAGAATGAAGGCGATAACCTCCGGGTGTGCTTCCATATTTGTTGTCATTATTTGAATGTTGACTTACTTTCCGTCCTTTGTAAAGCGCTCTGATATCCCTCCGGATCTTGTTTGCGCTATATAAAACTTTATAAAACTTTATAAATAAAATTTAAGCGGGAATTCTGACTGAAACGTAGCAGTAGCGGCAGTGAGAGGAAAGATCATAGATTTCCCCCAGTTGACATTAACCCCTGAAAGGCCGCCGAATCTGGTGATTTCTCGAATAAGGGGGTCGAGATTAGTTGCCGGTTCATTGACATACAGAGTCACGTCATCCGCGTACATTGACTCGAGAATTACCCTGGGAGTGAAGTCTAGCTCCATTCGGGCGTGATGCTGTCGCAATCTAGCTGCCAGTGGCTCCATGGCGATGGCAAAGAGGAGGGGCGAGAGCGGACACCCCTGCCTCATGCCACGGGCCACTGCAACTCGGGAGAGATGATCCCTTTGATCCGCAGACGGGCTGTAGGAGAGGTGTAGAGTAACGCTATCTTTTTAAGAAAGGCCGGACTCAGACCAATACGAACGAGGAGTGAAAACAAGTAAGGCCACTCCAGCGTATCAAACACTTTGGTTGCGTCCAGGAAAACAGCAACTGCGGGGAGAGAGGGGTCCACCCCCTGCATTACTGCGAAGAGAGTGCGGAGATTGTGGGCAGTGCTCACAATCGTCACATTGGTCGGGCCGGAGTAAGGTAGGGAGCAACGGGAGCAGCCGCACGGCCAACAACTTAGCAAGAATTTTATTATCTACGTTAATCATTGATAATGGTCTGTAAGAGTCACACAATAGCGGGTCCTTATCCGGCTTGAGGATAGTCACGATGAGCGCTTCGCGTAGGGAGGGGGCCGCCTCGCTCAAGTGAGTCCTCATACATATTGAGGAGGTGGGGAGCAAGAAGCGGCACAAACTCCTTGTGGAAGGCAGGGGTGAGGCCGTCCAGCCCCGGCGCTTTATCCCCGGGCATGGCCCGAATTACTCTAATCACCTCCTCCTCCATTTATGGCTTGTCCAGGTACCGTCGGTGTGCATCACTGAGCCACACTAGTTCAATGGAGTCGAAGAAAGGGAGTAGGTCAGGAAGGGCCATGAGACCAAACTTCAACTCCAATGTGGTTCTTGGTTCTACATTCTAATAATCATGCATTTGCTGCCCGTACTTTAGCTGCTTAACAGTAACTGAGAAAAATAGCTAGTTCTCACTCACACATTAGCCCATGTAAGGATTTTTTAGATATTCTCTGGGTTTTGGTGCCCCAAATCAGAGGCAATACCTCCCTGTGCTCCCGATTCTTTGTATGACTGCCTATAGAACTACATTTGGGCAGCCGTTGTTCGTGCAAGTAACAGCGGTTGGGCCGAGTGGGGGCGGGGGTTTCGAGGGACGATGCAGAGAGAAAATAAAATAAATAATTCATTTTCCCTCTGCATCGTCCCTCGAAATCCCCCCCAATGCGGCCCCACCGATGTTACCTGCACGGACTACGGCTGTAATGGGGGTGCTTTATGAAGCCCATTAGTTTTTAAGCACAAGATAATCTTAAACAAAAATACCCTTCCCCTTAGAGTATAGGCTCATTGTAGCGTTTGACATGCTTACATAAATATATTTCTACCTTTCTGTGTATATCATGTTGGACAAATATAGAAGACTACACCCATATTTTACCTAGGGTAAGTAATTTCACTGAGAATGAGATATAATAGGTCTTGTGAAATGATGAGAGTTTGCACTGTCTACTCTCTTGGGATGCAAATTTTAGGTTTCCCTCCAATGTCTCTATGGTGGAAATCAGAAGCAATCTAATGCCTACGTGAAATAAAGGGAATATGGAGGTCATACAAAGAAATGTAAGCATTGTGATTCAATGTGTCAAGAGAGATACGCAGGTTTCTCACTGATGTCATGCTGATGACACAGACAGCACACATTTAAGACATGGGTGGAGCTAGTACTTTCAGCCATTCAGCGTCAGATCCTGAAGAGAAAGTTGGTGCTCCAGTGTTATTCTAAGTAAGATGATATATTATGCGGTACAGGATACTGACGGCAATTCCCTGATCTTACTCTAACAGTATCATTGTATCTTTACATGGCCCACATGTGGCCAAGGTACACATCCACTTATTTCCAATACACACACTCGTACAACTCACCCAAATCAATCATGTCCTCTTCTTCTTCCTTAATGTGATTAGTCATTGGTTCTTCTAAGAGTTTTCCCATAGAACTGTCTTCGTTTGATTGAGGTGGGATCCAGAGCTCTATAAAAATACATGGCAGGTTAAGAACACTTTTGACTGTTTTAATTTTTCTTCAGTTTAAAATAGTATTATTAGACTTTAAGAGTAATATTTTCAAACTTCTACAGCTGAAAGTGAACAATAGACTTGATTTACCTGTGGCAGGTTTTTCTTTCTTAATCTCTGCTGCTCCTGGGTCCTCGGATAAGTTACTGACAGAGTCCTCCTCACACATCTCTTCCTGCATTTCTGTGGAACAATGTGCATTAGAGTTGTAGTGCTTAAGCAGAACTTTATTAGTATTCTTTCTACCCCCATAAACTTCTCAACTGTGGGAGCCAGTGGCTGGCTCTGGAAATGTGACAGAGCTTGATGTAGTGTGTCGAAGAAGCTTGTACAATACCCCCATACACTCGAGAACCTATCCCCATGAGTTGCCCTATTTCATAACAACCAACTGAACCACAGTCCTCAGTTTAATCACTCTATGTAGTGAATGCCTATTTGTCTTATTGTCCAAAGTACAAATGTATATACATATTTGAACAAGACACCTAGTTTTTAAATGCTTTGCTTCTATAATCTGCTGTTGGTTGAAGGCAGGTGGTAAGTGTCCTGCAGGATTCTGTTTGATACATCTTACATGCACGTTCTAACCCCACATGAACCTGCATTCACAGCAGCTGGTCCTTTACCTGTGCTACCCAGCTTAGCAACAACTTGTAATGTAAAGCACGGTACCAGGATGTCTCCTCACTTCTCTCAGCAGAGGGTGAAGCTCCTAATTAGCCCATAGATTCAAATCTCTATACCACTGCAGGAGCAGATGCCACTATGAGGTCCTCTGATGTTAGGATTAGCCTATCACCATGCTTCAGTGACATAATTATCTCCAAATCTTGGTAGGCATCTAAAATGAGTAATAAAATGTTATGTAACACCAGTGGCGGCTCCTCCTCTATGGCCGAGGAGCGTCTCCCCACTGCTTCCTCGCAGTGCGAGAAGCAAAAACATAAAATGGTAATAACTTTTCTTTATTACCATTTTATGTTTCTTTTGCGGGCGAGCAGGGCTGCTCTACTCTGCTTACTGAGCAGGGCAGGGGAGGAGTGGTTTGCCCACTCCTGAGTGCGTAATGACGGTTTGGTCGGCCCTCTTGAGCTGCCTAACCAGTCATGCACACTTTCCCCTTCTCTAAGCAGGCAGCATTGCAGCCTGCATGGAGAACATGCCCACCCCTCCAGCCCCACGGTGCTCAGACCAATCACAACGCTGCACTGCAGCGTTGTGATTGGCTTAGGGGCGGGAGCCTGGCTGCCTGCTTCTTGTTCCTGTCAGACGCAGGAGAGCAGGAGCAGAGAAGAAGTGGGACCCGGCCTAAAGGTAAGTTTTTAAAAACTTTTTTATTATGAGCCCCCTGTGACCCACTTCCCCCCAACCCTCCTCCCCCCGTGCCCCTCTGCGCCCGCCTCCCCCTCACCCGCGTGGCATGCCGGCCACAAGTGTCTAACACTGATGTAACAGGAGGGTGGGCCTTTAAAATACTAAGTGCCTTGATTTATTCCTTGAAAAGGAGACGAAAAATAATGAGATACTATAAAGCAAAAGGCTAGATGTACTAAAGGTTTTAGAATATGTAAACCCCCGAAAAAAAGGAGAAGAAAGATAAGGAGAAACTAAAAATTAAAGTACCAAGGGACAGATGTTTCAAAGGGGTATAGCATTTGCAAACCCCCCTAATTGGTAAATCAGAGGGTTTGTGAATGCTAAAACCCTTTTTTCTATATACTAAACAAATTTACCTATCTGGAAAAGTATTTCTGAATCGCTAAATGTGTTTAGAAATGGACACTAATCAGATATTTGTGATGGGGTTGTGCTGTGGGTGTACCTTCCAAATACCGAATCAGTGTCGATTTCTAAGCACATTTACTGAATATTATGCATCAATGTTTTGCAACCAAAGTCCAGTTGAAAAACATTGGCATTTTACTGGCACCTCAAATGAGGTGGTAACTGATTTGAAAAAGGGAGGGGTCCCCTAGGGATCACTAACACTTTGTGAATATAAAAAAAATGTTTAATAGGAGGAAGAGGCCAAGGGAACCAAAGCCACCGTTTAAACAAACAGAAAATAAACTTTTATTTTTAAACATTTCCTTTATGGAAACTGGGCTGCATTTTAAAAAAAAACAAATGTTTGTTTTAATAAAGGGCAATCATAGATGTAGTCGTCTGCTGACCCCAGCAGCCGCCATCCATGATGGTAGTGAACATAGTGGGTCGCAATTTACAACCTACATCAATAGTATTTATGAGATAGGTCAAATTGTGATTCACTATGATTCAGTTTTGTGCGAACCAAGCTATTAGTGCATGGGTTGGATTGCAAAATAACACACTGGTCGCTAAAATGCTGGTCACAAATTGCAACCAGTATTTTGAACTCAGTTATTAGTACATCTGGCCCCAGATCTAGACTTTCAGTAGTTTAAACTATATTAGTGGAGAGTTACCTCCATTCAGAAGACAATGCCACTTGGTCTTGGTCAGTAGAAACATCTATGCCCTGTGACACTGCTAGGGAATAAAGGTAGCACTTTAGTCTTCCAGTTTTGATCCAGGCCCACTTCATTAATTTGATAGTACCTTTCTTCATGTGGCCCAAGAATGTGTGAGACAAGGGATTAGGGAACTCATAGACTTCTCAAGAAGTCCCAACTCCCCCAGGGACAATTTCAGGTAACAGAACACTGCACCAACGCTCCTTGGCACATTTTCTTTCTTCAGGCAGTCCCCAAAGACAAGGGCATTTTGCTCCATGCTCTTTGAAGTTAGATAAGCCTATCTCTAATCTGCCTTCTCCATCTGCCAGCTAAGACCAGAAAAGGAGGAAAAGAATGATACTATTAGGAATCGCACACTTGTCTTTAAGTCCATGTTCAAGTACCTGTGGTCCATGACTGGAAGGACACATAAAAATGTGAACAGCAAACAACTCTTTTAAATTTCATCATGTCAATAGATGAACACTGTCCTCCTACAACTCTGGTTCCCAACCCTTTTTCCAATACAGAGAATCAGCTGAGGACTCATATTTCTTGCTGGAAAACAAGATATGTCGTCCCTAATCCAGCCAAGTATAAAGAATCAGAGTGTGGATATCCTGGACTGGACCATATACACATCTGCAAAAGAACCTGGTATTCCCTGATAGCCTCAGATCAGACTGATAGCAAATTCAGAAGCTCAGTGAAATAGGGAGTCTATTCCCTCTGCTTAGAAGCCCCTCTCCTCTGTAGGACCAGTGCTGCCTGGTGCTGCAAGCTCTAAACAAGAAGGAGAACTGTATGCCATACAGGGTGAAAAATATCAAAATGCCAGTATGTCTTCATGCAGAGGAATACTTCATTCACCACACTGAAAAAGTAAAATTACTCCATGGAAAAAGCTGAAAGGGTTAGTAGAAATCTGGGCTAAAGTTCTGCCGATATACAGTTGGGAGTGAACACCTCTTTCGGTAAACTGAACAGGGTATGATTACCTTGTCAGTAGGGGAGAATCTATACTGAGGGAATATAACATGTAAACAATTGCAGATTTACTTGTGGCTGGTGCATTAATAGCATTAATAAGGGATTTGGCTGTGTTAACTAGGAGTTAGCAAAACCTGAGTGTTTTCAGCAATTACAATTTTGCTGCTCTGACCATAGAGGAAATTAACTTAAGTAGACTCATTTTGGAAATAGAGATCACACCAAGGCTGCATGCATAGAAGAGTGATATGGGCATGTCAGGTGGGAATGCAGGTAGGAGTGGGCAGTAGTCCTGGTGCCGCGGAGGCTGGGAAGTGAAATATTTAATTTGTCTAGGAATTCAATATGTGAGCAGGAAGGAAGAAGTATCCAGTGTGGGATTGCAGTCAGGCAATTAAAGATTTGGGTTTGATGGTGGAAAGAGAAAAATATTTCATGTCATGTGGTGAGATGATATGATAATCCAAACAAAAAAAGCATTCCATTGGGATGGGGGAGGGGAGGTGTATACCAAGAAGAGAAGTAGGCACAAAACACAGCCTTCAGATCTTCCAGCAAGCCCTGGGGTTTGCCGTGTATGTCATCAGCGCCAGAATACTGAGTAGCGGTGCTCAGAGAAGTAAAAGGAGAAAAAGTTGAGTGCCTTGCCAGAGAAAGCTAATGTTACTAATGGCTTAAAAGCAGTATGGTCAATGGTGTCAAAATACGCAGAGGCCAAGCATAATAAAAAAAAAGGCTATATTGGTGGTTGTGGTGTGCTAAGGTGCAGCACACAAAAGGCTGATTGGAAGAGGTAAAGAAGACTACATGTGGAGAAGTAATGTATGAATCTGTTGAATACTGAACATACAATTATTTTGGAATAGAATACTAGTAGAAAGCACGCTGGTATAGTTAGCTGGAGAGGGATGAAGAGTTTGCGGTGAGTTTCTTTAATACAGGCAGGACGACACCAGTTTTAAAACAGTATGCATAGGTGGGGTGAATATGGAATTATTGAAAAAAGAGGTTAAACGGGACAGGACACAGGACATGAGGGCCAGGTGAATGTAAGGTTGGGAGCTGAAATGATCCCTGGCACACAGAATGGATTACCACCTTTGAGTATAGGACTGAGTTCGCAAATTTGAAGTGCTGGGGTGAAGGATACAAAGGAGCACCATGACGGGGAATGAAAACTTGTGTGAATTCTGTAGGACGGTCAGTGATAAAGATTCAAGTTTAGAGCGAATCTTAAAGACTTTGGAGAAATATATAATGAGCAAGGCCTGATGCCTAAAGCCATGATGGGGTAGAGGTGACAAAGGGATGAAAAAGCAGGAAATGATTGTTCTGGTAAGGGTTTGGGGGTTAGCCTTGAGAAGTGGTAAGGCTTTGGAATTCATTTACTGTACCACTGAGGAACTTCTTAACCAACCACTAGCCCCACACAAGCCCTGCCTACCTGGTTCAGGATACATGACACACACCTTCATGACACCTTGCCACAAGCAAAACACATGACACACAGTAGCAAAGAACCTCATGGCAAAGGAGCAAAGAGCAAACTAGAGGAGGTGCAACATGTTCACCAACATCTCTAGACTCCTTACATAGTTTTAAGTCAGAAAACACTTGAGACGAAGAAGCAGCCATTAAGAAGACATAATAGATTTGGTAACGCTTCCTTCAGTAAATGGCTCACCTGCCATAATTGTAAGACGATCCTGAAAAATGTTTCTGGGCCAAAGAATGGCAGCTCGGCATAATTAACATGTCATGCCACTGACCCCAAAACACTGAAATTTGTAGCATATATTACTTAGCCGACGCCCAGCATCACCAAGAGGGTAACATGAGTAATGAATACAGCAGGAGAATGTACCATATTTGTAAAGAGTGACTCAACCTCTCAATGAGGGAGTGCAGTGTGCATATGAAGTGACTCTGCTTCTCCTCTCTTGTGTTAACAGTCAGAGAGGGAACAGAAAATGTAGAGTGATGTCTGAATCATGCATGGTTGAATGAGTACTAAGGAACTGTGTAGTGGTGGCCTACAGAAAGGAAATTGGGGGAATAAATCCCCCACACAATGAAACCTCTTTCAAAAACCAGTGTGAACTGTAATGGTTGAAGGGGAAAAGATGATTACTTTAACAGTACCGTTAGAGAGATTGAACAATACACCATAACTTTGGTCTAATGTACCAATGATTCAACCCTAATTAATATGAACCTCAATCAATCACACTTATGTATGCAATAATGTAAATGCTACTGAAAACAAGCATTGGCAAAGCCAATAGGTCTCGCAATGGCTTTGTTTTTTTTATTTCCTGATACGAGTTGGCTTTGTAAATGATATAAAAAAGTTGGCACAAAGTTGGCGCTGTAGCTGCTGTAGCTGCTGTAGCTGCTGTGCAACATGTTTGAAAGTGATGTAAAAAAGCGCTATGACACAGCAGTGCTCCACATCACAACGTTTTATTACACAAAAACTTTTAGATCAGCCGCTGTACAACATGGCTAAAAATCACATTGACAAAGCCAATTAATCTCGTCTAGGCGAGACTAATTGGCTTTGCCAATGTTTGTTACTGCTGCCTTGCCGAGGTGTAGGTGGACGAGCAACTTTCACAGTAATTCAGTCCCAGTTAGGACCCAGCTGCGGATGCTAACAGGAGAAACAGAGGTGGGAGTGAGGAGAGACAGAGATGGAGGGTGAGGAGAGACATAGACAGAGATAGAGGGTGAGGAGAGGTCGATGTGGAGGTGGAGGGTGAGGAGAGAGACAGAGGAGGAGGGTGAGGAGAGAGGCAGAGGAGGAGGGTGAGCACGCCAGCAAGAGGTCAGAAAGCGCCATTCCAGGGGCAGAGACAAGGTGCACACAAAACACTGTGGTCCAATTCAGCGATAAACTGCCAGACACATATAGCACGGCTGGCAGCGTAAATAACTGCAGGGCAACACAGACCCGACCAAATTAGGAAACAAGAATGGTAGAATGGCGCATCCTCTCTAGAACTACAACATCAATGAACACGACACCAGCATAGAGACTCGAGCACAAGTACATAAGAATCACGGAATAGTTACACCCAACGGGAATGAAATATATTCAGGCTATAAGTCAAAGTCTAAAGAGCAGGTGTAGAATTTCACCTAAATAAAGTAGCAGCCTGGCCCCCCTAATATTCAGACTGGCCAGGCTAAGGGATGCCCAGTGGCCCTGCCTGTGAGCAGGCACGCCTGGTCCAAAGCATCAGGGCTGCTCCACCTGAAGGTTGGGGTTGGCGCCACCGGAGCCTCCGATGAGATGCGCTGCGGGATTACTCTGCGCATAAACCCAGCAGCGGGTGAAACCTGGAGCTCGAGATCCCCCCAGAGGCCATCAGGGGCCCTTCACAAGAACACCTCGGACTGGCCCACTAGCAGGCCAGGGACAGCCCTTCTAAAACAACCCCTGGAACAGAACACGTCCATCCCATCACCCGTGCAGAGTGCAGTGGCTGGGACATTATACTGGGCACCGCAGAAAGGGGCAGGCACGACAAACAACCCATCGAAGGGAAGCAAGTGACCTCTCTCGTCGACCTACAAAGTACACAGACTTAGAAAGGCGCGGGAGAAGATTGCGTCGCACAGAGAGCAAAGAACATCTACATCCAGAAAGACATTCGGTCATTCTGGAAGGAAATAAAATACAGTCAGGGAGTGACAAACCACGCCAGCAAGAGGTCAGAAAGCGCCATTCCAGGGGCAGAGACAAGGTGCACACAAAACACTGTGGTCCAATTCAGCGATAAACTGCCAGACACATACAGCACGGCTGGCCGCGTAAATAGCTGCAGGGCAACGCAGACCCGACCAAACTAGGAAACAAGAATGGCGCATCCTCTCTAGAAGTACAACATCAATGAACACGACACCAGCATAGAGACTCGAGCACAAGTACATAAGAATCACCCATCTAGAACAGCAAGCGTCTGGAAAAGCAAGAGCGCCTTTATTGGAATGGAAACATCTGCGAGAATCATTCCCAGTTCAGGCACACCCACAAGAGCCTTATGTACACAGGCATCAGCAGCCGAGCTCCCAAGTGCTCCACTGCAGCATACGACCGTGAAGGAGGTGCAAGAGCCGGAGCTACGAAAAGCACCCGCGGCCTTTTAAACAGGCTTGTTGCAAGAGCACGATTACTACAATCAACAACAAGCAAAAGCGAAAGTACGCGATGTGTAACATGACCCAGGAGGAATGCAGCTGGCACCCTGCGCGCCGCTGCTCGCTCCCGAGAGCAAAACGCCGTGGGAGTGAACCTTTAGAGAAGAGGTGGGACATGCACCCGCCTTTGGCCATTTGCGTGCTTTCACTATTGAAAGCTACACGCAAAGGCCAATCGAATGAGTGGGAGTTGCCAGACCCCCACGGAGACGTTTCGGGTAAGTTTGGAGTGCTCACAAGAAGCCTCCCATAGAGCAGCGCATGCGCGCTGCGCTAGGCTCGACCTAAAAATAGGACACTGCACTCACCAAACTTTAAAAATGGGTTATGCTCAATGTTTTGGTATTAATCATGTGGCATCCCTCAAATTTGTTGTTTTCTGAGGTGGAATCCAACAATCAAGCAGCAGGCGATTTGAATTCACTGCTATTTCACTTGACCCACAACTATTTAAATAATCAAACTTTGAACTGTGTGTTTTTTTATCCATCAACATTTCTGACTTGATATTTTCCCATCCAACGATTGGTAAATAGTTACTAAATCTCTACATAAACATAGAAACAATTCTAATGTATGGTTTAGCAAAGCACAATGAAAGGCTGCTGTTCATTTAAATCAGTAAACATTAACATTAAAAAACATGAAACTTTTAGACTGAAAGGCAATTAAACACTGTTCATGTGTTGTATTTTATCTTGTACTGTGTTCACTGACGTACCCTGAATAAAGTATTAGCCAATACACATATTCGAAATTTCATTAAGGCCTACAGGATTTTAAGTTCCTAAATATACTACATGGTTGATGCTAAAAAGGTTCGGGAATTCTCAGGCTGTCCCACCTTTAACCCCAATGCCAGATAAAAAACATTTTATTGTCAAAGGGTTGCCCAAGGTTGGTGAGGTCACAATCTAGAGATAAGTCCAATCAAAAGTTATGTTGTACAGTTGTAGAACAGCCTAAAAGTGCTGGTATGAGGTGGGTGAGGGTCCTTCTCAGGATGCACATACAGAAATGGTGTGCCCACTGCACACAGCATCTTTCCACTGATAAGAATGCAACTGATACCATTTCAAGAAGACAATAACCCCCATGGGAAGATAATATTAAAACATTGTGGACCAGAACACTTGCATAACCAGAGCTCAACCAGAAGAAGTGTCAGCTCTGAAACAGTATAATAGGAGCAAGCGAAAAAGGACTTATTGTCACCCGCGGCCCGTGCAGGTAAGATCGGTGGGACCGGGTTGGGGGGGGGATTCGACAGAAGACCTCAAGGGGAAAATAAATAAATAATTAATTTTCCCTTGTCATCTGTCAAAATCCGCCCCCCTCCACCCGGCCCCACTGCCCCACTGCCCCACTGCTCTTACCTGCACGGGCCGCGGCTACTTATTGTTTTTGCAACTTCTCTACAACTACTTAGAGATTGAGATGCTTGAAATTTCATGTGACAACCCAGCTCCAGCTATGTTTTGTCTATGTCCAGTCAGAGTGCTACATTTTAGTGCTTCAGAGTTAACTTCATGGTGAGTCAGTCTGCCTTATCTTCTACAAGGAAAGGGGTGTAGGTTGGTTAAGAACCTATTAGTTATTGTTATTATGGTTCCTGGCTGTTCATTGCGTAGAAGTTTTTTTTTTGGCACTCTGACTTGTGGCAGATATATCATAGGAGGCTGCCTTTTTGTGGGGCATTGCTAGTTGCAGGTATAGGTGGGAATAGCATTACTTGGAAGCTGCATCTTTCTCAGCCAAATACTAAGGTCCCGACACACTAATTTAATTGCACATATAAGTTCAACATACACATGCAAATGGATTTATATATGAGTGTAAAGCCGCTGCTACAGTTCACAAAAAGTCAATTTTTACTCGAAAAATGATTTACCCACAGGGAATTTTACGCAAACATTGTGTAATATTACGTGGGAGTAAATCTGCTACTTTGGCAGGAAGTTGGTTTCGGAGGGAATGGACCCCCTAGAAGGTTTGTGCTTACCCACAAACCCATGAGCTTTTTGCAGGATCATGTGCACAAACCAATTAACAACTCAATCTCACCCTAGGAATGGTCAGAGATCTATTCATGTCAAGGAATTAATTCTTGCCAAATTCAGGAGTAAATTCCTTTCCAGCGAGGATATGGGCAAGGAACACCTCTAAAATGTTTGAGGGTGTAGGGAGAGTTTTTTTCATGGAAAAAATTATTTTCTCAGTAGAAACAAAACTCAGCAAGTATAGAAAATTGTGGTTCGCTAAGTCATTTTTTCATGTAAAATTACATAAACTGAAATGGGAATTGTAAAATGTTTTTCAGGAGAATGCCCGAAAAGCTGCCAACACTGCTTGCCAAGAGTACACTTGTAAATCCCAAATATTTGAAAACCTATATGCAAACTTAGGTCTAAACATAAAAGCGTAAATATGGTTTTCTTTGTGAATCCGACTCTTAGTCTCAAATATGTTATTTCACCAAGAAGCAATATCATTACAAGCTTTTTCTATAACGTATCTTGAAATTAAAAAACTGAAAAATAAAATCTCAGTGGGGGAGGATTTACAGATACAAACATTTTGTGTTTGTGTGTATGAGGCCTCTAGTGGTCCTCGTCAGATTCCTTACAAGTATTATGGTGGGAGTGGTTAATAAAGTTTGTGACGCAGTGCGTTCAGTTAACAGTTGTATGCTGAAGAATAAAGAAATGCAAACGAGAGCTCCATGTGTGGTATGGTCTGTTGCATGCACCGGTGCTGGGGAGGACGTTGCAACTGGCGACGAGATAGGTGATACGTGCTCCCAAAGATACAAGACTGCTCTCCTTGAGAAATTGCTGTGGTCCAGCAAACTGCTTGGCCGTGCCACGTGCACCCCATGAAGCGATTTACAGTTGGCGTTTGAGGAGTCAAAGAGCAACTTCAACTTTTGAGAGGCCCTCGAAGAAGGTGAAGGCACTATGGAAGAGCACAGTCAGTAAGCCTGCCAAAAATCTACTAGTAAGGCCCAAAGGAGAGATAATGAGCCACAGCATAACACAGAGCCAGCACTGATACGAAGTTCTAACGCTAAAGGCAGCAACAGCCATATACGAAAAAGCACTAAAGGCAGCAACAGCCAGGTGCAGGAAAGCGCTAAAGGCAAAGACGACCAGGCACAGAAAAACGCTAAAGGCAGCAACAGCCAGGTCCAAAAAAACGCTAAAGGCAGAGACAACCAGGAACAGAAAGTACAACTGTACTCACTGGAGTGAACAGGAAAAGCGCCACCCGACCTACAATCGAGACTTGGCCGGGGTCCGGTGCGCCATGTGGCATCTACAACATCCCAAGCGTAAGCATGGGGGTTGTGCTGACGAAGCTGTTGGTCCCTGCAGAAGTGATCACAGAGGCGGCTGGTGGCACTCAGCACAACTCAAAAGAGCTTCAAGCTTTGAAGCTCTCCAATGGATGTTGAAAAGAGCGCCAAATATGGCGCCACCGTGTACCTGAAACCACCACCTCCATTTGATACCGCCAAAAAACAGACTATTGGCACCAGATGGACTGCGTGGATCGAAACGTTCAATCACTTCATATATGCTATAGAAGAAGATGACAAAAAGATCATCAAATACTTAAAGAACCATGCAGGTGATGGAGTAAAAGAAGTGATAAAGAAGATATCACAAGCTGATAAAGTATCATACCGTCAAATCAAGAAGACGTTGGAAGCCAAGTTCAAACCAATGCCGAATATCACCTATAAAAGGTACATTTTCAACCAAGCAAGACAGCAACCTGGTGAGACGATGGATGAGTTTGTTGAGAGACTTGATACGCTCATAAAGCACTGCAAGTTCAGTGAATTCAATGATGAAGAAGACATGCGTCTTAGAGTTATTGATGGTTGCCTCTCCGATTCATTCCGAATACGCATGCTGCGAGTAGCGCTCAGTTTGGAGAAAGTCCTCAAGGCTGCAAGAGCGGAGGAACGTGCTGATCGACAGGCTGCTAATATGGAAGCTGGAACCAAAATGAATCAGCACTGAGTATGAAAAGTAAGCAGAAACACATGGCAGAAGCCGAAAGAGAGATGTCTCAGAAGAAAAAGAAATTGTGTTTCCACTGTGGATTCTCCTTTCCACATGAAGGAAAATGTCCTGCCATTGGACAGATACACAAAGGCAGTGGGAAAGAAAACCATTTCATAACGGTTTGCAAAGTGAAAGAGAAACTAAGTGTGTCACAGAGAGACGAGAAGATGGATACCAGAAAGTTCCAAAAGCACTCTAGCCACTCCCAAAAGGCCAAACGGCAACATCGAATAAGGCAAGTAGAAACTAAACTAAATTGATCATTATCAAATTCATTTTTCAAAGGTTCGTTAAAGTCATCATCAAGTGACAGTGAGAAAGATGAATGTGCGATGATGATGTCAGTCACAGACCGACGTGAGCATGTAGCATTGGCCACTTGCAAAGAAGAATACAAATCTAAAACGAATCGCCACATAAAGCAACAAAGTTAATTTGGACATTGTCCTAAAATCAAGCTCAAGGTGAATGGTTGCCCTACAACTTTTATTACAGACAATGGTGCGTCGATAAACCTCATGCCGGCAGAAAAGTACAAAGAACTATCTCTGATACCACGCCTCATACCGTTGAGAACAAAGGTGTACACCTGGGCAGCTTCTACGCCCTTGCAGAGTCAAAGATCCTTGTAGCGACCATGCAGCACAAGAAAACGACAGTGCAAGCACCAATTCATGTCCTCCCAGGTACATCGTTGAGTGCGTGCTTATTAAGTTTCAATACTGCTACTGACATGGGACTGATCTCTATTAACTACAACTTGAATGCCCATTCTGAAATAGTGAGTCAATTCCCGACATTGTTTGATGGACTTGGGAAACTTAAGACAATGAAGGTGCAGCTTCACAATAATGAAGACATTCGCCCTGTTGCACAGCGACACGGTCGAATTGCTTTTCACTTACAGGAGGCCGTTGAGAAGGAACTAGAAATACTGTTAAAGCACGACATCACCGAGCTCTCTACTG
This sequence comes from Calotriton arnoldi, assembly GCA_963921515.1. Lineage (NCBI taxonomy): Eukaryota > Metazoa > Chordata > Amphibia > Caudata > Salamandridae > Calotriton > Calotriton arnoldi. The sequence goes on from CAWUFW010002845.1 coordinate 336,208, forward strand.
ATCGGACGCTGTGGGTTTCACCCACTGTGGTGGTGCCAAAAAAGAACAGTGGAGGTTCAGTGTGCATTTGTTTTCATATGAGACAGGCCAACAAAGCAATCGAAAGAGAAAGACATCCAGGTCCTGAATGGCGCCAAAGTGTTCTCCCGCCTTGATTTGAACAAAGGCTACCATCAACTTGAACTCGAAATAAGCTGTAGGTACATTACTACTTTTTCAAATCGAGTTTGTTTGCTCAGTTATGAATTTTGGTGTGTCTTCATCTGAACAAATCTTTCAAGATGTAATTTGTTGAATAATTCGGCCTGTCACACATGCTTTAAGTTGCAGTGATGATATACTTGTGTTTGAGACTACATGAAAGGAACATGATAAAGCACTCACACAAGTATGCCGTCTGCTTGCTGTTGCAGGTCTCACAATAAATGCAGAGAAGTGTGAGTTTCACAAAAACAGACTTAAATTCTTCTGCCATATTTTCTCTGAAAAGGGAATGACTCCAGACCTCAAAAAGGTACAAGCATTGTCATCTACTTGTCCTCCAGAAGACGTTACCATGCTGAGATCCTTCTTAGGCATGGCCAGCTACTACTCCAGGTACATTTGTTATTTTGCCACTGTGAGTGCCCCTCTAGGAGAACTAACAAAGCGAGATGTTCCGTTTGAATGGTCATCTGAATGTGACTGAAGTTTCAAGAAAATAAAACACGCAATTCAAAATGCAACTGAAATGGCTTACTTTGATCCGAAATTGCATACAGAGATTGTGCTAGATGCAAGCCCGGTGGGGTTGGGCGCAATTCTTCCTCAACACAATGGACAGCCCGATGCTCAGACACATAATGTTGCCTATGCTAGCCGGAGTCTATCTTAGACCGAACGTGCTTATTCTCAAAGAAAGCTTAGCTGTTGTATGGGCGTGTGAACACTTCCATGTGATCTTGTGCAGAAAGCATTTCACCCTTGTCACGGATCATCAGGCATTGCTCATCATTTTCGGTAATCTGAAAGTCAAGATGCCTCCTCGCATCCAGAGGTGGAGGTTGCATCTACAGGACTATGATTACACTATTGTGCACAAACCGGGGAAGGATCAAAACCCATCAGACTACTTTTCAAGAGTGCCGCTACAGCGTCATAGTACAACGTTCAAAGCGGTTGAGGCCTACATCAATTTCATAGTAAAGTCAAGGATGCCTGCGGCTCTTTCTATTGAACAGATTCTGGCAGCTACTAGTACTTACAAAGACATGCTTACAACGCAATCATGGAGGAAACATACTCGACCTTACAGATGATGTTAAGTACCAGAAATTCAAGAATGTTCTGAAAGAACTTTCTGTTACACATGATAGTGTCATACTTAGAGGGGCAAGAATAGTTATCCCTTAGAGCCTGAGGCAACAAGTTATTGAACTGGTACACAAAGGACATTGTGGCATTGCAGCAACTAAAAGAGCCCTCAGGGATCGAGTGTGGTTCCGGCACCTTGATGAATGAGTTGAAAGGGAGCTGAAAGCTTGTCATCTGTGCAACTGTCTGTCTCCCAAAACGACTCAGCACCGGCTAAACATGTCTGTTCTTCCCAAGCAAGCCTGGGATCAGATTGCGGTTGACTTCTTTGGACCCTTCAATAATGGACAGCGTCTCATGGTAATTGTCGATGAGTACTCACATTTCCTCTAGTGGAAGCCATGACAAAGACATTGAGAGGTGTGATATGGACAGTAGAGGGGCCGGGACACCCGAGGACTACAAGATGGCGACCGGGTGTATGCAGCTCAAGGAGGAGGTCGGCGGTACAGCGGCAGCTGACGCGCCGGGGAGGACGTCACCAGGAAGTGCCATAAGGAGCGAGGAGAGCCACGAGGAGAGAGAGAGAGAAGGCGATCGAGGTGTAGCAGCACCAGGAGGACGCCAGGCGGAGGACTGTGCGGAGGAGAGCCCCTGGAATTCCGAAAACGGAGGAACACCGACGAAGAGGGAGGTTTCCCCAACGCCCAATGCTGAAGTATCCGGACATCCCCGAGAGAGTCAGGACACTGAGATACCCCACGCTACGGTCCCGGAGGGCTGTAGCTCCAGGCAAGTGTCCTTATTGGGTTATTGGAGGAGGTTTGCGGGGAGGGGGTTAAAGGGGCTCCTGCACGAATGAGAGGGGGCACACCTTGGTACCACGAGATACAACCCTCTCACTGGGTCCCCTCCTTTGCCTCCCCCCCCCTCCTCTCACAACCTCGGTGATAAACAGGCACTGGTGAAGGGATAGCACCGTAGGGAGACACAGAGCTAAGGACTGACCAGTGATTGTCGTGTATTTTCTGTTTCTCTTTTGGGGACGCCGGGCCCTTGGTGGGGGAAAGACTGAAGGACTACTAACCTGAGGAAGAAGGCCCCTCGAGTGAAGATTGAGAGCTGGAGACGCTCTTTTCCATCACTTGTTTTCCCCCAACCTTTTGTGTTTGGGTTAATCATCACCACATGAACAGACTTATGGACGGTCCCTGTTAAATAAAGTCTCATTCAGAACTATAGAACCTCGTGTGGTCCAGTCTTATGCCTATATAGAGCCCCAAAGTCCCTAACCAACCCCTTTTGCTAGTAGGAGGAACTACCACAAGAGGCTGGATGACATTTTCGCAACATGGGGTGTTCCTTCCATTCTCAAATCTGACAACGGTCCACCATTCAATAGCAGAGAGTTCAAAGACTTTTATAATTGTTTGAACATCAAACATCAGAAAAGTACACCTATCTGGGAACAGGCAAATGGCATTGTTGAAAGATTTATGAGTGCTTTAAAAAGGATGGTTCAGCGTGCTGCGCTTGAAGGAATCAACCTCAAGTCAGTTTTACGCCCAGCCCTCCGTGTCTACCGTTCGACTCCTCATTCCCCGACAGGAGAAAGTCCTGCCACCTTACTGTTCGGGAGAGCTCTTGGAACGAAGATACCACAATGGACCACCAGTCGGTCATAGAGCCTGACGAGATTCCTGTCACTGACATCTCTCGCAAATGCAAAATGAAGGCTTACGCCGATAAGTACCGATGCGCTCGAGACACAGTCCTCGAGAAAGGAGACCGAGTTCTTGTCAAGCAAAAGCATACATGCAAGACTTACACTCCATTTGATGTTGAACCTCTATGAGTTGTGACAAGCAAGCACCTCGACGACTCATCAAGGAGTTATAATGTGTATATGTGTATATATTTGTTTGTACTTTTTATTTCACAAAGGGTGAGATGTTGTGTCCTGTGATTGTGTGTATCAGGCCTCCAGTGGTCCTCAGCAGACTCCTTGCAAGTATTACCTAGGCAGGTGGGGGTGGATGGGTGTGGTTAATAAAGTTTGTGAGGCAGTGTATTCAGTTAATGGTTGCATGCTGAAGAATAAAGACATGCAAACCAGAGTTCCGTGTGTGGCATGGTCTTTTTCATGCTCCCAGGCTGGGGAGGATGCTACAAAAAGGGTCTTTGATTATAGATCAGCCTTTACAATTATCTTAGTTCCACTGAAGCAAAAAAAGCTGTGAACTATATGTTAAGCCATATAACACATTTCTCATGTACACTTCCTAAAATTGTTCTAACTCTTATAGTGACTGTATAATTAAATTATACATTAATATTAGGTTGTATCTTTATCCAGGTACAGCATTAAAATCTGAGATGATCCATTTTGACACAATGTTAAAGAATTTACTATTCTATGGGTAACTGAAATCTCATACTCTCAACTTAAGAACACCTGAAGTTCTTGAACAAAATTCATATTTTACTGCCTTCATCATAAAATCCATTTGGCTTTTTTAGCAGCTAAGGTGTCGATGTTGTCCCCTTTAAGTGCTGATACATGTTCAGTTTATAAAAAGAAAATCCACAAAAAGTGTTGTTGGGTACATTATGATGTGTTTCCTAATGCCTTGCTAATGGGTATTTAACATCTCTAGTTCTAGTTCACGTCTGTATACCAAAATATATTATTCTGCATATTGTACTCTTCGCATATATCTTTCAATATGGACATTAAATAACACTAATGCAATATGTCTCAGTATTTAAAAACTCTAATGAATGTCTATTGAAAGGAATAAGCCACATGTCAAGAAGGGAAGTGGATTTTACAATTACAGGCCATAAGAAATGGGCATAATAGTGATCAAGAGCTCCAACTGTTATTAGCTACAGGATATGTGATATCTATATGAAAAGCTATTCTTTGACATATTGCAGTCACTGCAAATATCTGTCAATGTGAACATTCTATAACAAATTCAGTTTGTGTCAGTATGTAGAAACTCTTAAAGAAATTTGTTGTAAGACTTGTCTGCTGCATACGTGTTATGTAACATTGAGTAGACCTCGTAGCAAAACCATGCATGCATTTTACAATTACAAGTAGTGAAATCTGCTGTAATATTGATCATGAGCTCTAACTGTTTTAGATTGAACTATGAGATTTGAGATGGGCTGCCAGTAACCTAGTTATTGTATATGTTTTCTCAAAGAGACTAAATGGTATAGTTCAGATTGATAATTCAGTGCACAGTTGGATATATTGCAATTTCAAATTGAAAGTATAATTGCAATATCCTGGTTGCGTAACATTTTAGAGATAAACATGATAAATGCTTTCTCTTAGTGAATATATGATTCAGTACATTATTTCTTGGGCAGAAATAAAATAATTGGGAAATTTGCTGAAAAGTTTGTGACCTTTCATATCTATAAAGTTTCTTGCTCGGTATTGGGTTATATTTTCCTCTTTTTTGGTGTTTCTTTACAAAAACCTATGTTCACATTAGAACTTGTGATGGTAACAACTAACTTTGATATGTGTAAATTGTTTTACATTGTTTAAGCTACTGATGATTATAACATGGAGTATAAAATACACCAGAATAGTTTATTTGTATTTTAAAAGTCCTCTTGTACATAACTAAAGATGATATTTACTATGTCAAAGTAGATATGTTTATGACAGCAAATTGTTGGTATTTTTTATTGAGAGTTTGGAGGGAAAACACCAGCTCAGAAACAATGATGAAGGAATTAACTATGGCTGCTTTATAGATGCATATCTAAATAATTGTTTGCCATGAAGAATTGCAGACAGCAAGTGGCACATGATATTTAAATAAAAAGAAAACCCAAAAGTAAAAGAACATTTTGAACTATCATTCAGAGCCTAGAATTAGTTTTTGCTATTTGGGATGCATTTCAAAAATCGCAGTGGATTTACATTTCTACCCACTCATCCATATATCGCCAACTGGATACACCACTTTCAAATGTTACCACCCAGGCAAGCAAGTGCTCATCATAACGACTATAACAATAACTTAACATAACATTCCATAACATAATGTTCCTTTGACCTCGATGCCTGTAGGTTTCACATATGTTTTTCATACTATCCCTAAGGTCCTCTCATTCTAACAGATGTAGATTGGAGCAGGGTTAGATCTACAAGTACTACCACTACAGCCACTACAGCAAGACACATTTCATCTGCTTAGTCATTCTATTCTGTTTTGAAAATGTTTTTCAAGCTGGCTTCATCACAGAAAGATAATTATTTAGGGGGATGTCTTTGAGGCATATAGCACCACAAGGTGAAATCGCTGCTTTAGTCTGGATAATGCTTACTTGTTCTTCTGCTTTTCCTTGAACATTTTGCCACATAACTATAATCTGCCTCCTTTGTAAGTCATGTTCAATATGTTGTGGCATGCAATAGTGATATTTCTGCAACAGGTTGAATAATCTGTGTAGTTAATCAATTGAGGCCTTAAAATGCCTTTTTAATTTAAAAAAAAAAAAACTTTTTATTAACAAACTGTAGTTCACCTTTACATTGTTCTAGACACATGGTAATACCGGACAGATACATAACAATCCATTATATCTCTCACTTTCCGTTTTACATGTCTTCCGTCTTTCTCGTGGGCTTCCTCGTTTGGATCGACTTCCTTTTAGGCATCACCCTGTTTCGTCCCTATATGCCTCCCATGCGGATCAGATCTTTCCCCATTTTGCTGGGCATCCTCTACTCTGGTATACCACTTTCTCCGCCAGCTGACACCAATATATGTCATCTCCCCAGTCTTTAATCCTTGGAGGTTCTGCACTTCCCCAATTTCTGGCAATTGTCCTTTTAGCAACACCTGCTGCTAACATCAACCACTTTTTGGTGTGAGTGGGCCAACTAATTTCTCCTGTGACCCCCAGTATGTGCCATCTTGCGTCTAGTGGTACCTGCTGCCCCACTACCCTCGCCATCATCCTGACAATTCTTTTCCAGTACCGTTGCAGTCTAGGGCATGCCCAAAGTATGTGAAATAACGTGCCCTTCTCCCCACACCCCCTGATGTAGTGATCTGAGTCACTCCAGCCCAGCCGATGATGGCGCGTTCTAGGGGTGTATGACCTATGGAGGATTCAGAGTTGGACCAATCTAAACCTTGACCGTATAGCAACCTCTCTAGGGCTTTGAACTGCTTCCCTCCAATCCTCCTCTTCTAGAATTCGGATGTCAGATTCCCACGCCTCCCTAAGAGAGACCAAAGGGTCTGGAGAGTTATTCATGATTTTTCTGTAGGTGAGGGACACTGCTTTGTCTATCATTGGGTCTAGCAACAACTTATCCTCCAATGGGGAATATTCCGGTAGCACATCCCCTTCTTTTATGTGACTCTGTAGGGCATGTCTGAGCTGTAAGTAGTGATACCTCTCCGCCTTCCCCATTTGATATTCATTTTGCATCTCTTCAAATTTAAGCATAGAGCCATTTTTCCATACGTCCCCCAATCGCTCTATACCTATGAGGGTCCACTTATGAAAACCTTTCAATTGCCTCACTTCCCTCAGCATATCACTTTCCCAGAGCGGGGTCTGTTCAGTCACTTTATCAACCCACCCCAATCTTTTTGTTGCTTCCCGCCATGCTTGTCTCACTGTCTGTGTGTGTATTGGAAAGGATACCCCTGCTCTCTTGCAATATAGGGCCAACAACCAGCCACGTGTCCCCATGGCTCCTCTGTCCACCCAATATGCCGGCTCTGATACTGTGGAGAAGACCCAGTCATTGATATTGATAAGTTGCGACGCCAGATAATATCCCCTAATGTCTGGGATCGCCAATCCCCCCTCAGACTCCTAGTTGCAACTTTTTAAGCGCAATGCACAGGGCCCCACCGTCCCATAATAGACTCCTAAGCTCACCATCAATTGCCGTAAAGAATGTACTGGGGATCTATACGGAGTGTTTTGTAGTGCATACAAGAGGCGGAGAAGCGCCATCATTTTGAATAACACTACCCTGCCCATCAATGAAACTGGAAGCCGTCGCCAGTGGACCACATCCTCTCGCAGTCTTGCCAGCTGCGAATTCAAATTCAGGGCCATAAAGCCCTTTTCGGACATAGTGATATATATTCCCAAGTATTTAAATTCATGCCTCCTCTCCAGTGCCGCACAGGCGGACGAAAGTGGCGGCAGGTCCATTGTCAGCGGGAACACTAGCAATTTCTCCCAATTTATTTGATAACCAGAGTAGCTGCCAAAGAGTCAAAATATATGAATGAGTCTGGGTATCGTCTGCAGCGGGCTGCTAGCGTAGCGGTCATCCGCATACAGGGAGATGCGTTCCTCCAGCCGCCTCCGATGTCAATAGCATAGACCATTGGGTCATTTCGTATCCACGCCGCAAGAGGCTCCATCGCCATTGCAAAAATTAAAGGGGAGAGGGGGCATCCTTGATGTGTTGTCCCTCTATGTAACTGGAAGGGTCTCGATATTGTCCCACTTACACTTACCCTCGCTAGTGGTTCCTTATACAGTAGGGCAATCCATGCTCTTAATTTCGGCCCAAAGCCCATCCTTTCTAGCACCGCGAAGAGGTATGGCCCTTCGATACTGTTGAATGCCATTCTGGCATCTAGAGCCAGCACTACCGTTGTCTCCCCCGGTCTCTGTGCTGTTTCATGTAGAACTCCAAACAGTCTTCGGAGATTTAGTCTGGTGCTTCTATGTGGTATAAAGCCGGATTGGTCAGGGTGGATTATTGGCCAGTACCTTAGCTTCAAAATTAATTAACGATATAGGACTATAGGAACTGCACTGTTCTGGGGGTTTTCCCTCTTTGGGTATTACCACTACGGTCGGCAGTAGTACGTCTTCCAGTAATTTCCCATATTCTAGTGTCCTGTGAAACATATGGAGCATTGATTGGGCTATCTTATCTGTTACACATTTATACATTTCAGCGGGTAGCCCATTCGGGCCAGTCGCTTTACCTGACTGCAAGTCTCGTATGGCTCCGGTTACTTCCTCTACCGTCAGTTCTTTATCCATTTCATCCCTGTCTTCCGGGGAGAGTACCGTTAAGCTAATATCTCTCAAAAGTTCTGCACTGTCCCTTGCTTTCCTTGTTGTTACCGACTGGTACAGTGCCTCATAATGGGATGCAAAAGCCTCCGCTATTTCCCCATTTAATTTGCTTGTTGTGTCATGCTATTAGCTTGTTAGCTTTGTCCCCTACATCGTAAATACGCCTTTGTGTGTCTATTGCGTGAGATCTGGCTGCTCCCTCTTCTAGCTCTCTAAGTTCGGATTGTTTTAACCTTAGTTTGTGCCTTAAGGTGGGGCCCAGTGGCCTAATTTTTCTTCTAGGTCCGCAATCTCCTGCTCCAGCTCCTCATATCTAGAGCGTCTTTCTTTTCTTTGGCTGCCCGCTAGTGCTTGGGCATATCCCCTCGCCACTACCTTATATGCTTCCCATAACGTGCATTGAGAGTCAAAAGTCCCTGTGTTTTCCTCAAAATATTGTTCCATTCTCTCCCCAAATGTATCTGCAAAATCTTTGTCCCTGAACTGCCACGGCTGTAGTCGCGGTGGGAGGGTGCATTCTCTCACCAGACCCCTTACCACTACCTCTACCGGTGAGTGATCCGATATTCCTCTGGCTCTGTGCCTCGCCTCCGTACATAGACCCACATGCATTGTCTGTGTAAAGATATAGTCCAGTCGTGACCCGCTGGCGTGCACCGCAGAGATATACGTGTATTGTCTAGTGCTGGGATTATGTGTTCTCCATAGATCCCATTGCTCCCGTGAATGTCTGTAATAGGCCCGGTCCGGTTGCTTTGTCCAGTCTTGTGCTTCTATCCATCTTTGGAGCCATCACTGCATTCATATCCCCTCCCAATAGGAGAAGCCCTTGGGGCATTTCAAGGAGTGCTTTACTTATCTCTGGAAAGGTCTCTGAGTGGAGTTTAGGCGGTATATATATGGAGCATATATTAATGGTTCCGGGTCAGAGCTACATATCTGCCCTCAGGGTCGCGCCAAATGCGGCCCGCCACAAAGGGGAACGTATTTTTACTGAGTATAGACATTCCCCTTGAGCAGGATGTAAATCCTACATGTGCTACTAGTGTGTAGCGGAACCTATTCAACGCTAAGTAATGATTGCCTTTAAATGTGTTTCTTGTAGCAGCACTAGGTTTGGGGAGTGTCTGCGTAAATATTGCAGGACCATTGTCCGTTTAATTTTGTGCCCAAGACCGTTGACATTCAAGGATAGGATCGTCATAGTTTTAAATGATTGCGATGCCATTCTTAATGTTGGGTGTCCTTTCTCTCTCATGTCCCTCGCACCCCGGTTCTCCATGTGTTCGTTTGATGTGTATTGTGTACTGAGGTGCCTCTACTTCTAACTCTAACAGATGGTTAACTATACAAGCTAAACAAACAGTGAAATGATAGGAACGATTCCCGTCTTTCAACCCCTCCCTCCCTGCCACCCTGCACTGTAGGTGTAGAACTACCCACATCCCCAATTTGCAGAGCGCCTGTCGCCCCTTGAATAACAAAGTGGGGTCGGTTGGCACCGTTTGTGGTTTCTGTGCCATTCCTCCCTCCCCATCCGCCGTCCATATACTCTCTTGTGTATCCCTCTGTTCGTATCTATATGGTCCACAGTTACAGTTCGTCGTTCCAAGGGGTCTGCCCGATCAATCCTCCGACATCACCCCTTTTAGTATTCTGCCAGTACAGGAGTCATTACTGTGACTATGGTCGGTCTCGTCGCAACTTGGCCTGTCCCTCTTCCCCACCCCCTCTTCTGTGGTCGAGTACGTATCAGGCGGGCCTTGTTTCTGCATGGGTCCTGTGCTCATCACGTCTCCTTGTCCGTTTCCTGGCGAATTGTCATCTTGCTCTCCCAGGTGTGGTCTCTCACGGTTTTGCCTTCCTCTGGTGTCACTTTTCCTGCCCCTTTCAAGCCAGTCCCAAACTGTTTCTGGTGATGTGAAATACAGGATTTCCCGTCTTCCCCTACTCTTAGTTTGGCCAGGAACAACATTGCGTATTTGAGGTTTTCTTTTCTCAATGCCCTCTTAACCTCATCAAAGGTCCTTCACTGCCGTTGCACCATCAAGGTGTAGTCCGGAAAGAAGTGTATTGTTGCGTTTTCATAGAGCAGGTCGCCGAGTGTCCAGGCGGCCTGTAGGATGGCATCTCGATCTCAATAGTTTAAGAACAGTTCCTGGTTTGGGCGGTGGAACCGGATGCTTTTTTAATTTTAAATAAACAGAGATTTATCACTCTCACCAATTATATCTATAAAGATATCCTCTGAAGAAATAACTTCACCATTATAAACAAAAATGCAGACAGGTATTTTAATGTGAGAGCATCTGCATTTCTATAATAAGAAGGTCTACTGTAGGTCTAACAGAGCCCACAGGATCATGATTTTCTAATTTGCAAACAAATTGCAAAATCAGCACTTTTGTAAAAATGACGTGTTATTAACAAAAGTCCTCTCAAAAATGGAAATTTTGCTTTAAAAAAAAATGGGACTGACCCTACTTTTATCAGCTCTGTGCTGCCACTAGGCCAATAAAAAGAGGGCGAGCAACAGGGCACAAATCAACAGGGCACAAGGCAGCAGAGGTGTATACTTCCTCTGTCACTTGCCTGGTAACACCACTTGCACCCTCATGTGCAAATAGCCTGTGGCCCGCCTCAGCTTTTACGTCTTACGGAACTGAAAGCCAAAGTCCGAATTCTGCAGGTACGTGCATGATCTGGTCCCTTTGAACCCGTTCTATTGTGCCCATCACAGCGGCCTGTCTCCTCAGGTTCTGCTGAATCTTTGGTCCTCTTCTCCTCTCCCTGCTGCACAATGTCACCTCTGATCCACTCTGGTGCTTCTCCTTTCTGATCTCCATGTCTCCAATGGCCCTCCCCTACCCCAGTTGCTCCTTTACACCCCTGAGCTTCTTCCCCAGACCTCCTGCCCCCACATGCTGCCCTGTTACTACTTTGCTCCCTCCCCCAAGTCTCCTGCACCCCTTACCATGAATCATCCGACCTTCCTCCCTCCAAACTATACCCTTCTGGCCCCCATCCTTCCATGTCTCCAGTGTAGCCCATCCCACTGCCCTATGCACCGCTGGAAACCATGTTGTGGGTGGCAAAAAGATTAAAGCTTTCGAACTGAAATCTGCACTCTGGCAAACAACACCTTCCTGTTATGAGGTGCAGTGCTGCTGGAAACTCTTCCAAGTCACAGACTGTGGTATTTTTGTGACAGGCATATTTTATGCCCGTTAGAAATGGGGGTCTCTAGTTGGCAGGTTGTTACCCTGTCCAAGTAGGGACCCTTCTTCCTAGTCAGGATAATGGAGTTACACTTCTGAAATAACCCCTGCTCACCCCCTTGGTAGCTTGGCACGAACAGTCAGGCTTATCTCCGAGGCAGTGTGTAAAGCATTTGCACATAACCAACAGTAATACAGTGAAAACATTACAAAAGTACACCACACAGTTTTAAAAAAATAGCCAATATTTATCTGTGTAAAACAAGTAATAAAATGATTTTAAAAAATCCAACATTCAGTTATTTGAAATACTCATAAAGGAAAAATCGTCTTTAAAAACAGTTCCTTGAAGTCGATAGCTCTGTCCAGGGCTATCATGGCGTTGTGAACAAACAAATGCAACAGTTGTGGCTGACTGCGCCATTGTGGGCCAGCTACGTGTCAAGAAGACCCGCAAAACAGTAACTTTAGGAATGTAGGGCATCGGGGACCTTGTGGTGAGCTCCCAAGAGCCAGCGTTGGCAGGCGACGGTTACGGAGGTCGGTGCAGGAGTCGTCAGGCCCTTGAAGTCACACGTGTTGCAGGCAGAACTCCGTGCGGTTGAAGTCGGGAGCGCAGCATCAGCGAGCGTCGGGGCTGCAGTGCGAAGTGCAGCGGTGTGGCATGCGGTGCCCTCTGGTCACAGTGCAGGCAGCAGCTCGGTGACGGTGTCCAGCGCCGTCAGTGAGACCAGGGCTGCGGTGCAAAGTGGGGCGGTGCTCGTTGCTGTGCTAGCAGGTAACGGTGCAGACAGTGGCGTCGTCGTTGTTTAAGTGCTGTCGTCGGCTGACAAACTGGAGTCGATGGCGCCAGCGTCAGTAGGCCAAGGCTGCGGTATGGGACAGAGTGGTGTGTCGTGTAACTTATGAGCGATGCCCCCAAACCCCAGTGCAGGCAGCGGTGTTGTTGACAGCTGGAGCGTCGTCGTCGGGGATACACGGGTGCGACGTGTGGCGGTGCGGAGTGCGGTGCCCACAGGTCGCGGTGAAAGCTGCGGCTCGATGGCGGCGGCGGCGAGACCAAGGTTGTGGTGCAAAGTGTGTGGGTGTCCTCGGTGGTGCCGTCGGGTCACGGTGTCGGCTGCGCCGTCGTGGTTGCTCTTTCTTCTGTTGCAGCACAAAACACACAGTTCCCAGTGCTGGTAGCAGATCAACTTGAAGTCTTTGCTGTTCCTGAGACTTGTTGAACAGAGGGAAAGCTCTACCTCAAGCACTTGGAGAAACTCAGGAAAATAAGATGCAGAATGTCCAGTCCAGTCCTTTCACTGCTCAAGACAGAAACAGCCACTGAAGGCCAACACAGGAAGTACCCAGCAAAGTGGTAGTCTCTCCTCACAGCTTCTCCGGCACTTCTTCTTGGCAGGGTTCTTGATCCAAAAGAGTTCTAAAGTTTGGGGGTCAGGGCCCCAATATTTATACCACATTTTCTCTTTGTTCTCTTTGTGGTAAGGGTCTATGAGCCCAGTCCAAACTAGTTATGCCCTCTCTGGCCCAGCTTCACTACAGGAGGTGGAGACAGCATTGTGCAGAGGAGACAGTGCCTATTCAGGTGCTAGTGAAAACTCCTCCCACCACTCTAAATGCAAACCAGGCCTATTCAGCCCAACTATGAGCCACCCAGGAAAGGCAGGACACACCTCAACCCCCCTGGTGGCTGTCTCCAGTAAATGCACATCCCCAGCTCCTGTCACTTCAAAACCATCCAACAGTCAATACACAAACAGTCAGAGGCGCATAGGATGGTTAAGTAAGAAAATGTCCACTTTCTAAAAGTGGCATTTTCAAACACACAATTTTAAAAACATCTTTACTAAAAGATGTGTTATTAAATTCTGAGTTCAGAGAGGCTAAACTTCATTCCTCTATCTTGTCCCAATAGAAAGTTATATTTGTAAGATGTTACAAAGCAACTCCCATGTTAGCCTATGGGGACAGATAGCCTTTCAATAGTGAAAAATTAAATTGGCAGTATTTCACTATCAGGACATGTCACTCACACCAGGACATGTCCTACCTTTCACATACACTGCACCCTGCCCATGGGGGTACCTCGAGCTTACCTGAGGGGTGCCTTACATGTAAGAAAAGGGAAGGTAAGGGCCTGGCAAGTGGGTGCACTTGCCAGGTCGACATGGCAGTGGAAACTGCGCGCAGACACTGCAGTGGCAGGATGAGACACCTTTGAAAGGCTACTTGTGTGGGTGGCACAACCAGAGTTGCAAGCCCACTAGTAGCATTTGATTTACAGGCCCTGGACACACACAGTGTACTCTACTAGGGACTTACTAGTAAATCAAATATCCCAATCATGGAAACACAAATCCATCAACAGAATGTACAGTAGGAGCACTTGCACTTTAGCACTGATCAGCTGTATTAAAGTGCGCAGAAACACTAAACCAGCAAAAACCATATCAAGAGTACCACAAAAACCAGGAGGTCAGAAGCAAAAAGACTGGGGAAACACGCCAAAAGATGCCAGGTCTAACAATGCTCATCGCAAAAATACTGTAAATTTTGGGGTTTTGGGCTGCAAACTTTTCCACCCCAGGTTGCAAATTACTTGGGGCTCTGACTTGAAGAAATGTCCATGGTGAAAAATATTTGGTAACATATATATGAAATCAAAACTTAATATTTTATAACTAAAAGTTTTTTTTTTCTTACAATTGTGTCGATTAGTTTAGGTAGAGAAAAAAAAGGTGTGTTGATTCAAAGCCTAAAGTTGAGATCACCAGTATCACCTTGATGGGAGATTAAGAGTGAATATTCCTTTTTGCAGTTAAGCGATCTGTGGGGCAACTGTGGCAATCTGAATGGACTTGTATAGCAGATGCGTCACCCCCCTAGTAAGGGCTCTAACAATGATTCTCTAAATATGATGCCATATCCTCAAGGTAATCAATGTGTTATTCTCACAGCCCATAATCTGTGTGTGCCTTGGATGACTGCGGGTGTTTTCATTAAGCAACAAATTTCACTTGCATCAAAAAGTAGATTTACATACCTTGATATACTACCATCACCCTAAAATGTTAGCCACCTTACCATGTCCTCAACATCAATGTTATATTGATTCCAAATCAGTTCTTACCACCAGAGTCAGACTGTAGCCTTGTGTTTCTACAGGTTGCAGAGTTTTCTCTTTCCTCTGTATCAGACTGCCTTGAAATCTTTGGTCCCAAGATGGTTTCCAGTTCGTTGAAAAACTTCATGGTTTTGCTTGTGCTTCCCGAAATCCGAGCCCTTTTTACCATCTTGAACTCGTGTTTGAGATTTTTGTACTTTGTTCTGCATTGTTTCCAGTCTCTGTCAACTCCGAGTTCCTGAAGTAAAGCAGCAATATGTTCAAATATGCCCTTATTTCTCACGGTTCCTTCTAGCTGTCTCTGGATATTTTTGTCTGACCATACATGCACCAAGGCTCTGACTTCTTCCTCAGTCCAGTGTTTTCCTCCTTCACTTGCTATGGATGGAATAAGTCCTAGGTTGTTTGGAGATTCATGCAAAGGCCTTGAGCTATCTAAATGGGACAGAAGAGAGAAATACACATCTTTCATCGGAATGAACATCATGTACGCTCTTACTTCATAGGGATTAAAGTGACAATGCAAACTACCCTCACACACACTACAGGTACAGCGTGGAGAACTGGAGTACATTGACACACACACACACGCATGCGGGCACACGCACACAAACACGCGCACACACACACACACACACGTTGCAGGAAAGCAAGCACATTAATCAGAAGAAATACCAAAAGCGCCAAATGCATCATCATTTTCTCTTGATGCTTCTCTAATGCCTTTGTTTACTTCTTACCGTCTTGTTACTTTAATGTGTAGAGGGGGTTACTGGAAGGTAACAACATTCAAGACAATCAAATACTACGTTACTTCAAACGGGTTTATGTATGCAGCCACATTGTTTACCCTTAGCTCTTCAACCATTTCCGATCATCTCCTACTAACAGTGTGTTTCTGCTTCTCATTTCAGAGAAGGGAGCCCACTTGGGAGCTGTCAGATCCTCCTGCCTTCCTGTAAAAGAGTAAGCCCACTCCTCCTGTGCAAGCAGTGGGAAGCAGTAGACTTCCCATAGTGGACATGGTAATTGGTAAGGATATAAACTGCGGGAGCACTTGCCACTCTCTTTGGTAAAACCCTTTCATGCTGACTGCGTGCACGAGCTGCCCTGGGTCTGTTAGCTCCCCTTGTTCAAAGGAGGTAAACCTCAGTCTGCATAAGAATGGAGCATGTGCCTTGATCTCAGCGCTGAGTATCACAGAAAAGTGGAAGACATGTCTTTTTTAATGCAATGAGAAGATATATAAACTACAGTGTAGGCTTATATCATTGAGGCAATTCCAATGCAATATTGTGCCATAGAGATGCCACTGACTTTGCGTTACAGCTCTTCTCCTTTGTGAGGCTGATGGGCCGGAGCGGTGTTAATCCCTATACGGATTTCGGTGCTCCACGCTGAACCTGCGTCTCAAATTAGAACGTGCTAGATGACAATTTCAATTTAGCACGTAGAACCCATTTGGTCCTATAGAATGACATTATTTAAATCAATTGGAACAGTCAAGATCTATTTATCGATAAATCAGAGTGCAAGCTCAGTTAAAATATAGGAGTCAATCAAAGAACTCAGTAAAGTTCAGGTCAGAAAATTTCAAAGTCTAAAATGGGAGAGAAATCCGGCATGGATTCACCTCCAAGGGTCATTGAGAAAACAGCTTGTTTCCTCATGCAAAAGAACACACTTTTTATGGGTTCTAGACAAAGATTTCATACATTATCTACGGTTGTACATGGTTCTCACAAAATAAATCAGTAAGAATAAGTAGAGTTAAACAGTTGCGAATAAATACATTTAGAAAATCTCTAATAATTCTACATCATGGAGCTTCTCACGAGCGCCACCTCTGCTGGGACAAATATTGTTAAATCATGTGCAATTCTGCTAAGACAACTCGGTGCAACCTAAAATGAAATTAAATTAAATGTTAATTTGTAACGCGACCCGAGGGTGTCTAGGCGCGGTGGACCTACAAAAGAGGCTACCCAGAGGTGGGACGGCTGGTTAGTGCGTTAATCTAAGTTAACCTTGAGTTAATACAATTTATATTCAGAACAGCTTGTGAAGTTTGTGATCCCGATGCATGAAACACATGTAAACTTTCTACTGCTTAGACATGAAAAATACGAGGTTATCCATGTGGTGCCGTGAAACGTCATAAACAAGATGGAGTCTGAGGCATAACTTCTCTATGTTAACCAGAGCTCGAGTTTACGTTAGTTCAAGGCATTAAATTACAGAAGAACGGCTTTATTACCACCATGGTAGCCAGAATTAAAAAACAAATATTAGCTGCTTCTAATTTATTACAGATATGTGTGATATCTAAGTGAAACTGACACAGAATAAGCACTGTGAGTATAGGTATGCCATGTACACTACTTAATAAACTTAAATATACACTTTGAATATGCCCCAAAATAACACGTGTAAGTTAAAGCAAAATCCATGGGAAGCACAGCTGACTAGACACCCTCAGTTGCCACAGCTAAAAGGGAAGGAAGGTTGCTGCTTCAACTGAAACACTGTTGATGACTGCGCAATTCTCAGCTGCCTCATCTTTTACATGTAGGTTCACCTTAACACTATATTGGAAGTCTGATCGACAATTGACTTGGCTGTCACCTTGGGTGGACTGGACAGGGGTACTTTGCGTTTAGGAGGACATGATAGTGTTTAGAGGCCACCTCCGCAACTAACATTAGTGTTTAATGGAATGGCGCATTTATGGCCAGAGCGTTTGCCAGCCACTTCTGCTTCATACTCCCTGGTGAACTTGGACAGGTTATGCTACCCCTACGAATGAATGACAGGTTATTTTGCACCAGACTAATTTTCTAGCCTCCTCAAAATAAGCATCTAAATGGACTGGATGGAGTCACCATACTTGTGTGTCTGAATCCAGGTCACATTAGAAAAATACAGGGTATGTTTTATAATAGAATTTGACTGTTTCCCTTGTCTAGCACCTGTGCCATTCACCCCCCTGCAGTAAATCCCTCTCACGGTGGAGCCTTTTTATCTCATTTCATAGCACCAGGCTGCTATGAAATGTGTGCAACCTTTAACAATCTAATTCGCAGGTCTGTGACACCGACACGCCTAACCTCAGTGACTGTTGTGGCATGACCAGAGCACATTTTTGGCCCTCAAACACCTCTCCCACATCATACTGCATAGTTCACTTCTGTCACACCCCTTTCCAACCACACATTCAGTTTCTGGCTTGCAATAGCTTTTGGCAAGGCAACAGCACTATATAAGGGATAAAGTACCCCGCCATACATTATAAGGATATTGCAAGTCACTGATGAGTTCCATAACCATATAGATGAACAAGGCCAAATTCCTTTATAAGGTTATGAAACTCCGAGGTGACTTGCAATATCCTTATCATGTACGGCAGGGGGTACTTTCTCCCATATTATACTTGGCCACACCATCACCATTCCCAGAAATCACTTAAAACCTTGGTGCATTGCTCTTTCAGAAAGAGAGCATGTTTGCAAGCATGAAGAATAAAAACAGAACCTCTAGTGGAAAATTAAACACATCAAAAACCTGTTAGATATTTGTTGCAAAAAGATATTAGAAACAATTCAATACAAGTCAGTTTAAAAAAAAAAAAGCAGCAGTAATTCAGAATGTGTAGAAACATGCAGAAATATTCTAACTTTTCTATAAGTATTTAAGGAATGCAAACAATAATCATTTTCTTTCTGCTCGTCATTGTAAGCCAGAAATATAGAACAGAAGAAAGAAAAGCAACGTTTTTTGTGGTGTCAGAACTCGACTGCAATAACGTATTTCAGTCGAGTTCTGACGTCTTTTCTATATAATTGCCAACTGAGTGCGTCTAGTCGTCGATTACAAAGAATTTAGATACGTGCATTTATACAGAGATTGCAGAATCCCATGTATTATATCTTTATATATACACATATATCTCTATTTCAATGAGAGAGAATGCTTTACACAGTCAGTTTGTCCACTTGGTTTTCCTTTGAAGTTAGACTGCACATACTTTGCATGATACACTTATAGAATGGATTACTGATTGTAGCAGAAGGATAGGAGGCCATTGCTGTACACTGCTGTAAGACAATACAATCTTTAGATGGATAAATAAAGGAGTTGCCGCATATTGGTCAGCCACAATTAAATATATACAGCTCTACCCCAGATAAGCCACAAAAGTTTTTGAATTTATGGCTGATGGTTGAAAGTTTTCCTCACAATTGTGAACAATTTCTATCACAGGTTAATGTGAACACAATCACTGTGGAGTGGCGTTTATGGGAGGTTTGAACTAGGTGGTGAAACCGGTACCATAAACTTTATGAGTGGCTTATCCTGCAAAGTCATATGCATTCTGTGTACATGTCCCCCGTTTTGGTGCTAGGTGAGAAAAGAAGATATGAATGTTGTTTCATAAAGTCCATAAAGAGATTGTCATTAGACAAATCAGTTAATTAAATATGACCTCTTTAGGAGATACCCCGAGTAAAGGCAACCCACTAACCTTCACTTTTAATATCAGAGTCCTATTTAAGACTTAATCAACCAGTAGTTTTAACTAGTGTCATGACATATCAGTACCTTCCTGACAAGACGCACACAAGAGGAAGGACAACAAGGGGTTAACTATAAATGTCTAATGCCATGAATAATCAATGAAAAAGAGGAACACACTTGGACTAATTTTGGGTTTCTCTCAACCCATTTATTCCAGGGTTCTCTGGCAAGTTTCAAAGCCAGTGCCGATGCTTCAGGAGAATTTGATTAGTTCCAGCATCAGCGTGTCTACATGTTACAGCTAAGACAATTTACCTGAATAGGTCAGTTGGCTTTCGTCAGGACTAAATGCAGATCCCTACATGGGTCCTAATGGGTTCATCTATCACTAATGACTACACCACAGGTGTGGCTGTCAAACTGGGATACTGAAATAAACATGTAGATAAGTAATAGGGTACCTCTAGGCAATTTTATGCATAGATACCTCCCTAGATAAGAAATGAATCAGAAGGAATCAGGGCAAGGATTTGAAGATGAAGCATGCCATTAGGAACCCTAGTGGGCGAGAGTCCTTTGGAAAACACCTAACTTTAGTGTAAGTGTGTTACCTCTTTATGATATACTATATAAAGTTGGAAGTTTAGTGAAACCACTTTAATTCTTCTAGCTCCACCTTTGGTCATGTCATGGGTAATGCAATAAATAGCTATCTCTAGAATAATACTAACCAAAAACCAGAACCAGCTCCTCAAAAGATGTTAAACGGACAAGTTACTTACCTCTGGTAATGCTCTTTCTGCTGGATACCACATCTACCTGAAGATTCCTCACCTATAGAATAGATACTAAAGCAGTATCCCTCAAGGTGGATGCTACATTTCTGCTGCCAGTAGAAGTGAACAAAGTCTCCATCAGAAAGAGGGATTTGTTTTTCAACCATCAAATTTTATATAAAGCGGGCATTTGAATTCAAAGCTTGCTGCAGATGAACCCCTTTGAATATACATTCAGGAGAATACATGCTAACACTACATTCGGTCTGAGGTATGCACTACCCAGTGTAGAGTCTCTATGGAATACTAAGCCTGCAGAGTGACCACTTGCCAGTGTTAACAACAACTTTTACAGTGTTCCCCCCAGAAGCACAGGAAGTTGTCACCACACATGATAGTGAAGGATTCAGGTGGAGTATGAAACGCTTTAACAAAGAGAGAGCTTAGCCAAGACATCATCCTTCATTGTCTGTAAGGAGACCAGAGATCTGAAGTATTTAGAACTAAAACTAAAAAGTAATATTTTGTCTAGGACACAAACTCAAGTCATATACCTCAACCAAGGGTTATCCACCTGGAGGGAACACATACACCTGCATCACAAGAGGCAAGCAGCTTCGCTAATCAACCATAAATAAAATACTTAATACATCATCGAGAACCACATATCGTTCCTGAGACCAAGGGCTTAAGGCCACTTAACAAAAGAGCGTCAAGAGCTCAAAAGAGATGAAGTTTGAAGCGGGTGCTGCACTCACTCTGCCTAGAGAATTATGCTGCAACTCACAGAAGAGGCCTTAACAAGACTGGGACTGTTTGTGTTCCAAAGGTTTAGCTGAGTTGGGTCTGAATCCAGTCAAGCATATTTTTTGTCCCCTTCTATTGTTGCAAAAACCTGAAACTATGAAACTGAATGCTACTTAGTGGCTAAGAAGTGTTGGCTAAATTTGTTTTGTGGAAACGTTAGCTGCACCCCAAAATACACAATATTTAAAGGCCATTTGTAAGCCACAATTTGTTGATTGCTATATGTACAAGGAATACAGAGTTCAGAGTTCCTTCTTTCTTATTTAGCCTTCAAACTCAGTCCTATAGGAGAGCAAATTCCACAGCCAGTACGTTTTTCACCCTCTGGAAGCTTTCAAGGCAGTAATATTGTGTTTAAGTGCTAAGCACTGTAAAAACAATTAATATGAAGGGATGATGGTCATTTTTATTCAATGAACTGTGCTCATGAAGACCTATTGTTAAATCACCATACAAAGGTGACAAAAAAGATACGACCTCTGCAAAAGGATCGCTTAACCGAACTGTAGCACCAAATCACAGAATCATAAAGATACACTTCGAATTTTCACTTTTCATATTAATGCATAAGACCCCAACAGGGTTGAATCTAAGCATTATGCACCTATTAGTTCCATTTGATGACATATCAGTACTAGCTTCGAATGCATACAATTTACTGACACATCAAATGCAACGCTTATGCTCTAAAAAAATGTAATAATTAGTAACAACACCTAAAAGCAATACATCATTAATTAAAACAAACCCAACCACTAAACTATAATACATTCATAGTTGTCACATTAATAGTGATAATAGTAATGCGATAAGTAATCTTGCCTGTGAGTTTGTTTATGTCATTTGTAATTGCATCTGTCGGATCAAGGGTGAGGTCACGAGCAAGTGCAAATTCATTTTTTGCTTTTACAAAATGGGGATCTAGGCTGGCAAATCTAATTAACAATGCGTACTTCTTCATCTGTAAGGGTGTTATTTTGTGAGAGTAAATCTGTTCCCATGGGAGATAAGTGGGTCTTCCAGGGCTGGGATGCCCTGGACAGACTGTGAATACCCACAAATTATTTCAGAGTGTATTCCCACCCAGGAAAGGGTCAAAGGCTTACTCCTGTCAAGGGCAGGAATAAATCTGTTTCCAACGTGGAAATTGGAAGAAAACACTCTCCCGATTCATGGGATATAGGGGGAGGTGTTTTCCCACAAAGAATAATATTTTAACTGTGCAGAAAATAAGTTAAACTTAAAAAGTGCCATTACACTAATGCATAACATTTTCCGAGTGTAATTACACATTATTTAGAAGTATGGATGCAGAAATGCCTTTTCATTAGCATATTTTCCAACGTTTTTTCTATGAGTACTCATGGGAACCTGAGTCTGTTAGAGTTTCCCAGAATTACTCTGGGCAATGTTTTAGAAATTCAGAAATTCGAAAATATACACAGAAATGTAAGTGTAAATTCATGAATGTAGATGTTCAAATGTGTTTATGACGGGGCCAAATTGAGTGGAGTGCTGATGTAATCACAGTGTGATGATAAATATGCCATTCTAAGCTATTTCCATCAGGGCTATCTTAGGGATTTTGGGAGCCCTAGGCCAAACATTATTTGAGGCCTACTTCTCGGAACAACTCTGAATTTTTTATCCAATTTACAACCCTCTTCCTAGTCCAGCCTAAACCATGGCCCAACCTTGGAGCAAATAGTGTCTCTCAGCACGAGGGAAGCAGAACAACTATTGGGCTGAACAAGCCCGCTGCAAGTGGAGTGTGGTGCAATGGATTGGTGTTTTACCATTTGGACCTGTGCATATGGAGGTTGCTTTTTTTGTTTAGTGCACTTTAGTCCATAACCTGTGAGGAACAGGGACTCTGAGTCAGGTGGCACTAGTCTGTGATCGCACTAGCCCAAGAGCCGCTTCACATGGAGAGTGCAGTCATGCAGGGAGCAAATAATGCAGCGCTGCACTGCACATTGGCAAGTGTCCTACCCGCAAGAAAAGCAGAAAGACTTGTGGTCTGACCAAATCTTGTACCCACATGTGTCATAGCTAGTCTGTCATCACCATTTGGGCATACGGTGCTGATGGGTGCTTTCATTTACTGCATTGCCTGTGCTGCGTGAGACAGTTATTCAGACTCAGAAGGCAGCAGGCTGTGATTGCAACTGCTAACAGCAGCTCCGGAAGAACGATGCAGTCACAAGGGGGGCACATTATATATATTTACTTAACATAAGTGGCACATGCTGAATAAAGGCAAAGGCCTGTGCAGTTGGGCTGGGTCTGTGCACAATAAAAGGCTAGAGCGCTTGCTGAATCTAACCAGATCAAAAAGGTATTTTTCTTTAACCTACTCTATTCCTCAGGCAGGAGTGAGCTGGCCGAACAGCCAGCGCTGTCTGAAACAAAAGGTTATTTTAAAACTCTAGACAGTCTGGGGCTGTCCCAAAAGCTTAAGTGAGGGGGCTTGGGCCACAGCCCACTTTGCTCATGCCTTAAAACGTCTATGACTGCCGTTCTAAGAATAAAGTTTGCAGCATCTAGGTCCTTACATGGAAAATAATGGGAGTTTTTCAAATGGACTTTACTTGAACTACAAGCACATAAAAGCTTTGCTATGTGACACATGTCCCAGATATGCATGTCATTTGGTTTTGAATGGACAGTTGTGACCCTAAATCTTGATCCATGTTACCTATTATTTGTACAATCGAACACATTTTGAAACTTGGCATTACATATACATGGTTTCCAGCTGATTACTGATTTCAGAGACTACGTCAATCAGGGATTCACTAATTTCCCTACATAAATAGTTGGCCAGAAGCACTATATTATTATTCACTTTATAACTTTGGAAGCTAACATTGGTATCGTGACTTATAACTCTACAACCCTATAATAAGAGAATGCAAGATATCTACCTCAACCTGGGAGATTTTAGGGCCATTCTGTAAATACGTACAGTGGACTTCAGTGGGATCATGAATTTGTTTGTCTGTACCCAAACAGGTAAACTCCTACACAAGTATTGTGTTGTGTACGGTCACTCTAACATTCAACCGCTGATTTTAGATGGCTCCAGGAAACGTGACTGCATCTCAGTAATACTCGTCCTATTAAGCTACTTATCAACGCACAGCGATGGCTAGTCTTACAAGACCAAAAGCACAAATCCTTTCTCTGTCACTTCACTGATCCTCTTTAACAGTGTCTGTACCTAGTTCAATTGATTCGGCCTGTGAAGCGAAAATCAGTGGATCCTCCAGAATATCATCATCATCGTCTTCTGTTGCAACTGATATTTCACCTGATGAAAAGAAGAGGGGGAAATATGTTAGATTGCTGAAACCCAACTTCTAAAACAAAACGAACTCCATCTCGTACATATTTTAGCCGGTCAGGCAAAATTCTAAACAGTTTGGGGTGAATTTATAAAACAAAAGTGAATTCAGACTATTCATATTAAATAAAGTATGTCACAAATCATTTCCCTTTGTCTATTTTCACATGATGACTTCTCAATGTATACCACAACTAACACATCCAGGCCAATGCTCACCAGGTTACTTATTACCTTTCCATGACTACTAGGCCGATCTAGTCTACACATGTTTGGATCATTGCAACTCAGTGGATTAAGCAGAAGTTGTTGAGCTCTGTGTACTATGAGCAGGTCATGGACTTGAATCCTAGATTATGATAGAGCACAAGTGTTACCTCTTATCTATTTACGACAATTTTACATGGAAATGGTTTGTGAAACTTTTTACATGATGATGATAAAGTATAAGTTAGGCTCCAAGTTTCAACAAACACGCAAATGAAGTTCTGATTTGGATACTGCATCGTAAAAGCATGCAGAATGTTAGAAGTAGCTTCCTGACAACACATAACAGACAATAAGTAGATGTGAAATCTGACGTTTTAGTGGCATGTGTTCCTATGCTTACATAAACGGGATAAATAAACAATAACACAGAAAATTCCTATGTGAGAACAAAATTGCTTCATGTGTTAGAAAACAGATAGCAATATTAAAATGTATAACGTGAGCACTGACATTGACAAGAAAAGTAGGTGCTACACAAGGTTATGTTATGATTGCATTTTGTAAAGTTTATCTTTGATGTGCTTTTAAATCTTATATGCTGTAATAACATATGAAGTGCAAAAGAGACTTACAAAATTATATGTGAAGTGATAGTGAACATTACATTTTTTATGAGTACCCTATACTTACATGAATTAATTGCAATTCATATTGAAGTGATATTAATATGCTTAATTTGGGAATTAATGCACTATTCTATGTAATGCAAGATTCATTATTTTAGCACATAATCATCGTGTATGAGCTGTATTTCATGAAGGCCTCAACTTTGCTTCCTTTCCTAGTATGAACTTATGAACTGAATAGTCTGAAGCCTATGGGAACTTTTCGTAATGTTACCACTTGTGTTCTAACACTCAATCACCTTCTTTGACGTTTGTAGCTTACTTGACTAGACTTGCAACAAAAGTGTTACTTCGTAGAGCAAATGCTTGAGAATGGACAGACAAGGGATGAGAGCATGAAATTGCCTACTTCCTAAATGCAACAAATGATTGTATGACTAAACTACAGTGGCTCTAAGGAAATTGTGAGTAATGGATTACTTAATTCTTCAGGATCTGTATACTTTTACTTACTAGGTCATGAAATAAGAAATGAAAAGGAGCGTTCAATTCTATACAGGATTATCTGTTCCAAAATCAACAGATAGCTAAACTGTTCTCCAGCAATAGATAAAGTAGTCATGATGTGACGAATAAAAGTTATTCAGGAGTCTTGCGAGTTGCTTTGAATCCAATTTTATTCAACAAATGCCAATTTGACAGAAGCAATCCATTCAGCCCAGCCAACGCGTTTCGTCCCAGTGGGACTTCATCAGGGCTTGATCAATATCCCAATGTTGTAATCCACCCAGTGTTGGCCCCTGTTGTTATCTCATAAATCCTCATAGATACAATTTTGTACCACTAGATTGCGTCTTGCGCTCCCATCTTATCTTCATCCTTTCTGTTTCCTGGTTTGAATGAGCTAGGTCTGAACTCATAGGTGTGGTACAAAATTGTATCTATAAGGATTTATTCGTCACATCATGACTACTTGATCTATTGCTGAAGAACAGTTTAACCATCTGTTGATTTCGGAACAGATAATCCTGTATAGAATTGAACGCTCCTTTTCATTTGATATTTCTTGACCGTGTGTTGGGGTGGTCTCTTGGCAATGGGGTCACAAAAGTAGAGCATTGGAGGAAACAGAATTTGTATTAATTACATACCAGTGCGCCGTTTGGAGCCCACATTGCCATTATGCTGTTTACTAGACTTTTACTTACTACATCATCTCATCCCATCGAGAGCAACCAATGGGACAGAGTGGTCTGACAAATTTGGTGATGTCTAGGGGTGTAAACCTGGAATTGATTGAGTATAATTGCCTACATTTTGAACTAAGTGGCAACATCCCCTCACCCATCTTGCGGTACAGAGACTGACAATTGGTACTTACAGAAATAACGCAAGCTGTGACGAAACACTGTTTGCTGCCGGCTGGTATGCTAGCGTAGTGGAACCTTTTCGCCTGAAAGGCTTCTCGTCAGAGCAGCTGTGGCACTGACGCTGCAGTGCGGACAGAGGCAGACGACTCTGTCTATGAACTGGAATTGGTCACTTGGAATTTATTGAATTTTCCTAAAGGGTTGGTGTTGGAAATGGGGGTCTCTAGATGGCAATGGCTGGCGCCACTGTCCAAATAGGGACCCTTCTCCCCAAGTCAGGGCAAGTGGGCTACCCCCTTTGATAACCCCTGCTCAACCCTGTGGTAACGTAGCACGAGCAGCTAGGCCTATCTCAGAGGCAGTGTGTGAAGCATTTATGACCATGCACAATAAGGCAGTAACGACACCACAAAAGGACACAACTCAAGTAGGTATAGAAAAAATAGTATCTTTATCTAAGGTTTGGTACGAGACTCTCAGAAGCGTTTTAACCAATCATCAGGCATGTAAATCATTAGGGACTTAAAAAAGGCAATACGTGTTCACCAGGACGTAGCACTGGCTGAGTTCAAGGCCTGGGTCTACGCGACCCGTTGCGCACCCAATACCTGCCGTTGGACGGGGACCCAGCACGTAGCTTCTCGAAGAAGCGGAGACGGTGACAGGCGGACTCCCAGCGACCACAGTTCTCGATGGCAGTGGTCCGCAAAGTGCACTCGCAGCGATTCGGGCCCTCCGGGACAGGCGGGCCCTCAGCGGCAGCAGCACGCGGCTGCGGCGGCCCGGGCTGGTGGTGGCGATGACTCTCGTCGTGCAGCTCCGTGGTGGGCTCGCGGCGGCAACAGCGCTCTCCTAGCTGCGGCGGCCCACAGGACGATTCACGATGGTGCAAGGTTGACAAAGACGTGGGCACTCAGCGGCAGCAGCTCTCTCTTAGCTGCGGCGGCCCACAGGACAAATCCCAATGATGCAAAGTTAGCAAGGGTGCGAGCACGCCGCGGCGGCAGCTCTTTCTTAGCTGCGGCGGCTCACAGGCCAAATCACGATGATGCACAGTTAGCAAGGGTGCGAGCACTCAGCGGCAGCAGCTCTCTCTTAGCTGCGGCGGCTCACAGGTCAAATCACGATGATGCACAGTTAGCAAGGGTGCGAGCACTCCGCGGCAGCAACTCTCTCTTAGCTGCGGCGGCTCACAGGACAATTCACGAGGATGCAAAGTTAGCAGGGGTGCGAGCACTCAGCGGTGGCAGCTCTCTCTTAGCTGCGGCGGCTCACAGGACAATTCACGAGGATGCAAAGTTAGCAGGGGTGCGAGCACTCAGCGGCGGCAGCTCTCTCTTAGCTGCGGCGGCTCACAGGTCAAATCACGATGATGCACAGTTAGCAAGGGTGCGAGCACTCAGCGGCGGCAGCTCTCTCTTAGCTGCGGCGGCTCAATGGACAATTCACGATGTGGCACAATTAACACGAGGGCGGGCATCCAGCGGCGGCAGCTCTCTTAGCTGCGGCGGCCCACACAGTCTCAGCGCAGGTTCAAATTTAAGGCGGGCACTCAGCGGCTGCAGCTCTCTCTTAGCTGCGGCGGCCCACACAGTTTCAGCGCAGGTTCTGCAGATTCAAATTAAGGCGGGCACTCAGCGGCGGCAGCTCTCTCTTAGCTGCGGCGGCCCACACAGTTTCAGCGCAGGTTCTGCAGATTCAAATTAAGGCGGGTACTCAGCGGCGGCAGCTCTCTCTTAGCTGCGGCGGCCCACACAGTTTCAGCGCAGGTTCTGCAGATTCAAATTAAGGCGGGCACTCAGCGGCGGCAGCTCTCTCTTAGCTGCGGCGGCCCACACACAGAGTTCACAAAGGTTACCAGTCCGCGTTCCTCACAGTAGAACTAGAGGTTCCGGATTACTCGACGGAGGCCTCACCTGCAAGTAGAATTCCTAGCGAAGGAATTCGGGCGGCTGATGGGGTGAAGTCTAATGTCCCTGAGACTTCAGCAGGAGGCGCTCTCAATTCAGGCCCTTGGGTAGTTTCTTCAGCAAGCTTGGTGAAAGTTTCAAAGTCCTTTCCTCTGTCCGCTCGGATAGAGTTTCGTCTTGACATCCAGAAGGAACACACTTGAAACAGGATTCAGCGCAGCGCTTTATACCTAGAAAGTCTTTGTTCTCTGCAGTCACAAATCACTGCATCCAGTCAGAACCAGTTCGGTGGGGTCGGGGAGCACTTGGTTTACGAGGCGACATCCTGCCCTTTGGGAATCTGGGGGTCTGCTATCAGACGCCCAGTGGGAGCTGGAGCCATCATTCACCTTGCCAGGCACGGCCCTGCTCGGATCAAAGAGTCACCCCTCCCCATACTCTAAATGCCGATCTCTCTCTCTCCGGCCAGGTCTGACCCAGCTGGCCCTGCTGTTCCAAAACCAGACGGCCAATACACACGCTAGCAAAAGCCTACAGGAAAGCTTCAGACCCGAAAATACCTCGTTTCTAGTAGAGGCATTTTCGAACACGGGCTACGCTAATAATCCTTACTAAAAGATGCATCTCCATGTTCTGAGCTTACACATATCAAATTGGACGTTCCTATCAGGTTCCTGGGGGCAGGGGGGATTAAGGCATGCAATACTCACCCTGCACATTCTGGCCTATGAGAACGGGTGGCCTCGCAATAGTGAACAGTGAAATGGAGTGTAACTCTCTATTAGAACATGCTACACAGACATAATTTCAAAGCTGCTTCGGTGGGTAGCGCAAATGAGCGCTGCCAGCCCACCAGCAGTATTTGGTCTATCAGCCCTGGGCACACGCAGTGCACTGATACTAGGGACTGACAGGTAAACCAAACGAGCCAATTATGATTATTCCAATTCATACAGTTATCTTTACACAGGGAGCATTCACGCTGTGTCACTGATTGGCAGTGGCACAGCGCCCAGAGCATCTAAATCCAGCCAACATAAAAAGTCAGAAGAGAAAAGAGGAAGAGAGACCCGCGCCAATGATGCCAGGTCTAACAGTTGGTATGAGACGCAATTGATTTCCCCTGCAAATTCTCCTTTTCTTAGGATAAAATCTCCCTCGGTTGAGGAAGATAGTCTCTTCATATCTGAATCTCGCAGAGTTTGCAAATGCTTATTAAACCTGACCTAATTTGAATTTAGGTTATATGCTAATTATTTGGAATCTAAATAGAAATATAAATTAAGATAAATTACTCTGCTGATTCTGTCTCATTATTTGTTTGGGACTAGGTTCATTTGATTTGGTGGTTAACTAAACAAGCGGTGGGATAACTTGAGAGTTATACATAATATTGTATGCTAGCAATTATCTTATTCCAAGTCCTCATATGATAATTGCTTATCCTCTAAGTATTCCAGTCCCTTTCAGCACACAACAAGATCCATCGGAGGACCTAAGTGATTGGATATGGTAGCTGAAGTTAATCTGGGATGAGAGGAAATTAAACAATAAAATAGATCATGAGGCCCAAAACATTAACGCTACAACAATTACAAACCCAGCTTTCATCCTGCCAAGGTCAATAAACTTATAAAACTGAGTTTAACAATATTAACAACTACAAATGAAGAGTCAGACAATAAATTATCCTCTGGTGTGAACCATATACACTACCAAAAATATCTAATTGGTATCTTGTATTACAGAGCCTACCCCAACCTTTGGTAGCCCTTTGTGGGTCTGCAGGCTTTTTTGAAATTCTGTTCCTTCACATACAGTACATTTTAGTTTTATTACGTCTACATGATATGTACTGCCCATTGTCAAGCAGAGTTTGTAAAACATAGGCCTCACGGAGCCCGAGGGGGCTGAAATCCCCTCGGGCTCTATGAGGCCTTTGTTCACAGCAACAGCTGTGAAAGGAAAACATTGGAATGATGATGCTCCGGGCTTCTACCAGCCATTAGAAGCCCAGAGCACTCCATTGTCTTCAATGGAGCTTTCAACATTCCAATGTTCTCTTATATTAGAAACCTTCTAGTCTTGATTCAGATAATCATTTGTGGGCAGGGGTGGCACCTCCATTGCAGCGGAGGAGCGTCGCCCCTCTTCAAATCCCCCCTTAAGCCCCAGAGATGAAAAATAAAATGGTAGTTAATTACCATTTGATTTTTCATCCCCCATCCCAAGCTGAGCGTCAGGACGGGGCCGGGCCATTGCTGAATGACAGCAGCAGGTAGGAGGGCGGGCCAGCCAGACATTGGCACTTTAAACCTCTCAACCCAGCTGTCTTAAGACAGCTGGTTTGAGAGTAAGTGCAGGCCTCCAGTCCGCTGTGGAGTGCTGAGTGAGGCCGCTCCCTCCAATCAGGGCGCTGCTCACATGCTACATGTGAGCAGCGCCAGGATTGGGCAAGGGAGTTCCAGCATCCGGTTCCAGTTCCTGCAAAGAAGAGTTCTGGAGCAAGGACGTCGCATTAGGTAAGTTTTATTTTATTTATTCATTTTTTTATAATATTTTGTGCGTGCGCTCCCCCAAACCTCCTCCCCGTAGATGCCAGCTGCCACTGTTTGTGGGCTTATATAAAAGGAAATTCCAATCAAAGGGAAAGTTCTCCTACATGGTGGTTTCTTCACCATGATCAACTCTGTATTATGACATTGAAAAGGTAAAAGAGGGTGTTAGGCGGGGCGAAGGGCGGGTGAGCGTACAACATCGGGTAAACACTCACAAAGCCATAATTTATGTGTTTTTTTTCCATAGGGCAACTTATTTTTTAGATGATTGAATC
Organism: Calotriton arnoldi; assembly: GCA_963921515.1. Classification (NCBI taxonomy): domain Eukaryota; kingdom Metazoa; phylum Chordata; class Amphibia; order Caudata; family Salamandridae; genus Calotriton; species Calotriton arnoldi. The sequence goes on from CAWUFW010002845.1 coordinate 367,337, forward strand.
ACAGAAAAAACAGACGTAATATAGGAGAGTAAAAACCAACTTCAGTGATACTCAAAAATCATTTTCCTAAGCCAAAGAGACAGGACCCCTTTGAGCAAAAGCGGGGTACACAGTGTTCACTAGCCAATCTATGAGCATGGATAATCTGTCCCAGATTGTTCAACCGGTATAAGGGGATCCCAACATTTGTGACTTCTGCAAATATCAAGGATATTTCCATAGGAAAGTTTCTCCAATTTAAACCTAAAACCAATGACCAAACTCCCACCTCCCCCAAATTTAATGATATAGCGTTTATATTATTTGATGCATTTTCTTTCTTTGGTGAAATTTTGTCCAGCTATTTTGGAGACATAAGGCAAAATGTCCCTGCTTGGTGCATGTGTCAGATAAGCATATGTAAATGTTAGTGGAATGGAAAAAATTACTGAGAATCCCTAAGAACAGCTGGAAATACAAAAAAAACAAGTGCATATGCAATTGGGTGCATGTTCCTTAAACATTAAGACCTCCTCACACTCCCTATGTTCGTGAAGTGGAGAACTGATAATGTAAAATGCATAACTAGGCAGGTCCAAGACCACCTACATAAGCAGATCTCTCATTTCCCACCCTAATGAACAGTTCGGGGACAGACAGAAAAAACAGGTATGTTCATTCCAATCCCAGGCCTCGCCAGGATCAGGGGACTAATAATGCACTCCAAGCTTCACAGGGCAAAGTTTAAAAAAGAACGCCTCTGTAGTGCCAGAGGCACTCCAATGTATTGGGACCACGTGATGACCTTTGACTACCATTATTTTAATTGACTTTGGTGTTTTACTTTATCCTAGCTTGAATGTACGACATCATTTTTCCTTGAAGATTTCACAGAGTAGAACAGCCTTGCCAGGAAAAGAGCGTGTGGGGTGTGCATTTGAAAGCATGAGAGAGAAAGAGGGGTGAAATGTACTTCTTGGTCTCGGAGTACAGTGTTATATGCAGTGGTGCTCAAATGTGCATTATGATGTACATTGGGAAGTGAAGTGTGTGATGCTATAGGCAGAGGTGCACAAATGTGCATTGTGTTGTACATTGGGAAGTATTATGAAGTTCTTACTATTGGCTTTGACATGCCCTCATGCCATCTTGAATTCTGACTCTGTCTAGCTTGAGCTTTTGCGCACATAGGCAGGCCCCCAGATTACTCAAGTTTTTTAGGCTATTCACGTTCAAGGTTGTTTTTGGATATTGTTTTCTGTACTGTTGGAGACTTTCGTAAGCTTCGTTTAGATAAGAGGCTGGAACATGTGAGAGCACAGAAGGAAACGTGAGAACTCATTTGCCTTTGGAATGCTTGCATGGAAAGTGGCGAACTCCAGTAAGTTTCCTTGGCGCAGAGGAGGGCCATTTGGAAACATCTTGTGCTTTGAGATTATAAAACTGGGGTTTGTTGTCTTGGAAACTGGGATTTGTTTGGAACCTGAATGAACGACTGACGCGTCAAATTCAGTGTAGCAGTTCCCAATTTGCTGAGTCTCTTGACCCCGGTTGTGAATCCCCCGGTCTGGAGTGGGCCAAGATGTAGTGTTTGCAGCCGGTGATGTTTTATTTTTGATTACTGACGTTGTGACGTGTTGTCGTGTAGTTCCTATATATAACCTATACAGAATCTGCGCTTTCGGATAACATGAACTGTGGCCTTGGTGGCAGACTGACTCTGAACACCCCCACCGAAAATGTTAGCCTGTTTTCATTAGCTAGCTCACAGTGCTACTAGTGTCTCCTCTTATCGGGGAGAGAATAGTTTCTGGCAACCTTAGAACATGACAACCCTGATCCCTCAGGATCGTGGAAACAATATACTACTTTTCGCTCAGTCGCTCGTGCTCACTTATTCGGTCTCAGAGAGTTAAACAGAAGAAGCAGTCGGGCGTGTTACAATAAGTATTTATTGTACAGTTGTTCTTCTAGTGTAAAATAGATGTGCTGCAATAATTGTAAGACAGTAGCAGATATATATAATCAGCAGTATAGTGAATACAAATGGATAGTACAGTTCTACCATTTTGCAATAATCATAGATGCATACATGGATATAAAATGCATGATAAAAGAGAGCGCATACTCCTACGATGCCTATCTAGATGTACCTAAGTGTACCTAGCGTGTGAGTAGGTGTGAAGCCAAGAATCCCTCTAGGATTTGGTCGAACCCCATTACCTGGAGAGAGAGAGTGTGGGACGCCGTCCTGGTCTCGAGTTGGACACCCCGCAAGGGATGTGTTAGACCACTGTCAGCTGGAGCGTCTGCATGCAGGAGCCTCAGCGTCTCTGGTCAGTGTGTCGGCCTGGAAGTCTCGGTTCCCTCTAACTAACACTAGCAAGATGTGTGGTATTTATGCAGAAAGTATCTAGGGTTCCTTTGTCCCTTGTTTCTTGTGTTAGCCATTGTTGGGTTTAAGGATGACGTATGGGATGAACCTTGTACGTAGATATTATGCAGGTGGTGTAGCCCCAGCCTGGTTTCCCAGAACCCTTATGAATATTCATTCATACTGTGTGAGTCTATTGATGAAGTTATAGGACACTATTGTTCAGGGAGAAACCCTCCTTCTGTGCCCAGGACTAGAACTAGGTAAAAGTTCAATCCTAAAAGGTCCGTTACTGTGTAGTATAGGGGAGGAAATGTAGGTGAAGGTGTAAGATATTACCCGGGCCTATATTAGGGTACCTATATGAAACATAACACCCACTCCTCTTCCGAATAGTCAACAATGATAAAATGACATCGAACTATTGTCTTTACAAGGTAAAAGTGCAAAAAAATTATAAAAACATTTGTCGTAAAATCATTTAAAAACAGTTTTAAGAGGTGGAAAAAGACAAAGATAGAAAAATCTTTTACTTCGAAAATCAGTTTTTTGGGATTGATACTTAAGCCGAAGTCCTAATCGAGTTCGTTTATATAAGTCGAACCACTACAAGCGTCAGAAGGCCATGCTTTTCCAGCGAAAGTGTCAATTTAAAGGAAATGGTCCAAATTTAGTCAAGTTTTGGAGAAAAAGAAAAACTGAATTCTTTCCCAGCACACGATGAGTCAATTATAGATTAAGTGTCCTGGCTGGGAGACGCAACATCGTCGTTGCTTGCCGCTGCGGGGGACGGTCCTTGCAACACCTCGCAGAGTACGTCAATGGAGCATAAATGATATTAAGAGCTGCCAATAGCTGGTGTAGAGGCAGCCGGTGCTGTTGTCGAAACCTGAGTGCTAGTGGAGGAGCTGATGCTCAACCCAGTTGTAAAAGGCACCTGCGGATTCTCGAGGAATGCAGCCATTAATATAGGAATATGCTGTGGACATTGCCGAGCATGGGCCCTCAGAGGTTCCAGCCTGGTATTCAAGTCCTCAGGCGTGTCCGTTGCAAGTGTCAGACAGAGATCCAACACGCATTGTTCACCGCAAAACAGGCATCGGAGAGCAGGTAAGATGCAGTCCATCCAGACTGGTCTAAACGATAGGAACCAAGAGGCACTCTGTTCCCGTAGGCGAGGGGTGCCCAGATGCTGTACCATGCGTTCACGGTATTTGCACTCCAGGAGCGCTTTTGCCATCTCGTTGGTAATCGGGCCGTCCATTGCGGAGCAGAAAAAAGACAATCAGGATTCCTGCGAGAGAAAGCAGGATCAGCGGAAGACCTCCAAAAATGCTTCCCAATACGGAGTGTATAAAATTTAGAATAACTCCAAGGATTGTCTGAAAGGTGCTTAGAAATCCTGACCCTATGGTCTTAAATGGGTGTACAATACCACTCGTATCAGACATGTTAAAGATACGACCCACCATTTCTGCAAAATGAAAGGGGCAGTTTGTACATATAAGTGCCTGTATCTCAGTCGAGGTCCTTGCGATTTGAAGATCAAAGGTCTCTTGAGCGGAGGTTAAGGGTACGGTTTGTTGTAAAAGCATGGCTGTCAGTCTGCTCAAAGTATCAAACTGTATAAAGGAAACATTCAACGAAGGCCATAACGGCGCCTCCCTGACTGTATTTATTGGGGGAAACAATACTTGCATACAGCAAGTAACTCTGGAGTTCACAGTGACCAGATAGGCAATGCCCGGAAGCATCCCACAGCAACCTTGATCGTTCAGCATCAAGTAACTCCCATTCAAGAGCAGCTCGAATACCGGTGTAATCACGGCTGCTGGAGTCCCTTTCATGTGGCAGGACAAGTTCGCCACTGAGCCATTACAAGCTCCGTGCAGGGAGATATCCTGGCACATGAGAGAACCGCTTAAAGCGTTCTTGCAATTTGTACCGCTTAGAAACACTTCGCGATCCCCACTCCGGCATCGAAATCTGTATGGTAACTCCCAAGATTCCTTAATGTATTCCTTACCCATTTTCTCATATTTGCCTGCCTGCCTGCCTTTGCTCAAGACAATATTGAAACTGAAAAGTAGTGACCGGTAGAGTTATATGGCCATGGATTAGCCATTCCGTTGATGGTGATTCTGCTAGCGTAAATGGTAATCTATCCAGCTTTTCAATGCGCAACATTGTATATTTTGCTCCCCTTTGTGCCATTTCTACCTGTTTATCTGTTAGATTGTATTCAGAAAACAGAGACGTACTGTTGATAAAACGCCAAGGCACATAGCCTTCACGCAAAGATTGCAGTGTCCAGCTTAACGACATAATAGAACGTAACTGAGATTGCCCGTGTTGTAACATGGCCAAATCTTGTTCCAGTATGTCTATTGCAGAAGATACAATGTTGCCCAAGGAATATATCCTGGAGGTTAAAGTTGTTAACCCATTATCCACTACTGCTAATGCCTTTTCTAAGTTAATACGGTCTATTTCCCATATCCTCTCTGCGGCCTCTTGTTGGGATATTTTCCAGTTTTCATTGTAGGCAGCATAAATGCCAGCATATATGAAACATTTCTGACGGGGTTTCCTGGGACCTAATAAAAAATCCCTAAGATCCATGTCTTGTGTGAGTAAGGATAAGTGTTGTTTCACTTCTGTGAGTGTTGAGGTCTCTAGCCAATCAAGGCACAACTTCCCAACACTGTAGGATGTCACTACCCCTGGATGTTCTCTTTCTACATAGCGTGGGTCTGGCCTGTGGATTTTAAACCCTTCGGTTATACCCCAGAATCTTTTCTGACATGTGTTCGTGTCTATGGGCCAAACCACCCATTTTTTCCAATCAGGGTCTGTTCTATTGTACTTTAAAATGTCATCTAGTGTTGCCCCATCTTGTGAAGTTAAATTTTGCCACCCCTCCATCTGTGATGGTGTTGGAAACCGAGTTGTGTTCAGGTCCTTGTTTTTGGCTAGTCCAAGACAGGACGTCTGTTGCACAGTGTCATTTAGGAATATCATCTGCTGTGGAATGAGGCATGCTCTAAATAGCGCTTCTGTTCCCTGGACTTGCCAGTCTCTAGAACCCCAGACTGATTTTAAGTATATTGTGTCCTTCCATAGGTCAAAACCCTGTTCAGACAATTGGGTGATAAAGGAAGCAGAGTATATCTGTTTGGTGTTTGTTAACATAATTTTCAGTGCCGATGTCGGTGTAACCTTATAATAATATGAGGTCGGGTCAGTGGTGTTAAACCCTGAAAAATATGAAAATTTCTGTGCAAATGTTTGCGAACTACTTTTAGGTGGTGTAGGGCAATGTTCCCACTGGTGGTACTAAAAAACATTTCTAGGTGATATAGATTTGTGTAGGAACTGATGACCATAATGTTGATAACAGTATAATGTGTCGTAGTCTGAAGTAGCTTCTAACATTTCATTGTTCGGAAATGCGGCAGTTTTCTCTAAGTAAGACAACATGTTATTAACAGTTTCAGAGTCCCAATCATCAGAAAATGTACTGGAGGTAATGATATTGCTAAATGAAATTTGAAATACATGAGACATTTTTAAAAGTTCAGTAGGACCGAATATTTCAAAATCAACCTTGTCCCAAACTATACCATCCGGTATAGGAACTGCTGTAATGTTCACTGATGACAAGTCTCTCTGCTCACGATGGGATGATTGATGTGACCTCAGAACCAAATTAACTTTTTGTGTTGCGGAGCTTTGTTGAAGATATCGTCCATTAATAAGCATGCTAAAAGTTATAACTAAGCCTAGCCAGAAAAGAAAAAATAGTATTCCAGTAATTACCCATAGTTCTACCCAAGGCGATACCAGGTAAGTCTTTTTGAGAAAGTGCAGAAAGTCTTTAGCTTGCTGTTTACGTGATTTTTGGGCTGGCATCGTTTCAGGTTCACTTGGATCCAAAGAAAACATATCAAAGTTCATGAAGTAGCCAGAAGCAGTTCGATCAATTGTAGGAATTACGTCGGGATTTGTTGAAATCGCATTTTGCTCTTGTCGAGGCATGTTGACGTAGACGTCTGTATTTGGTCTAATTGCAACTTGTGTGTTATTTTGAATTGAATTTTGAAGATGAACTTCCGGTTCAAGGGGAACGAGTTTCATAGCATTGTTGCATAGTCCTTCATTCTGTACAGGAGGCTCTTCAAACGTGATGAGTCTTTCTGTTTGAACTTCTTGAATTGTAGTTGGAGGAGGGCGTCTGCTACTGTGGAGTCCACGAGGCCTACTGTTCAGTATCGGCCACGTAGTGTGGTTTGATTAAGTCGATTGAGACAAATCTTTTCTCCTTTTTTCCGGCAAGAGGCGGCAAAAGTACAGTTCTTGTTCCTTGAACTGCTAGGACAGGTACAGGCTTTCTGTATAATGGTCCAAATTCTTTTTTGTCCGCTATTTTTTCTCTGACCAGATCCCCGACCTTTGGGATCCAGACAGATCTTGCCGTGTTTGCATTGACTTCCCCAGTGACGGTCTGTTTCAGGTGGACGTTACTTTGTTGTGTCCTGGATTCATTTAGATCCTGTAAAACAGCAAAACGATCATGGATATCAAATGGTTTCTCATCCGCCACTGCGCCTTCACAATCAAGATCAGGTACCCACATTCTTGTCCCAAATAGGACCTCGTAAAGAGTGACACCCCCTAGAGAACTTCTTGGCTGGTTATTGAGAGCTCGCTGTACCCCATATATGTGATTGACCCAACTACCGCCCTTGCCTAATACCCTAGCTGTTAAAGATTGCTTTAGGTCCCGGTTCTTCCTCTCCACAACCAAATTTCCCTCAGGATGGTATGGAGAGGAGTACCGCAATGCTGCGCCCATACTTTCCATCGCCTCTTTGTAAGCCCGAGAGCTAAACGCCGGGCCACGGTCAGAATGTAACGTAATCTTTTATAACAGTTCGAGCGTCAGCCGAGCGCTGAGGCCAAACCCATAGGAATCTTGAGTATGAATCCACTGCAACCATGATATACTTGTAAGCCCCATCTGATTGTAAGGGGCCACAGTGGTCCAGATATACACAAGCGAGAGGTCTATCTGATTTTAATAACGGTGTCTGTGCCGGGCGTGCTATGGTGGAGCCTTTCATCTGCTGGCAGATGTCACATTTGAAGACATAGTCTTTCGTTTGCTTTGTTAGAAGTGGCCACCAGTAGCACAGTTTCAACAATGAAAATAGTCGCTGTAACGCCTGAATGTGCAGAGCCCAAACCCTCGTGTGCTGCTAGAATTAAACCTTGCCTACGATCCATATTTGGTATTACTCTGTCCCCCACTCCAGGAATCTGAGCATATGGAATGTTGTTCGCATCTAACTTGTAGGAGTACTTGAGTGGAAATTTCTTTGGTACTGCTCCGCTGTTTTTGCTTGAAGCAATGACAGCGACCATAATCTCACCGTCTATCCTTGTTTTTGAACGAGTGATTGCAGCTACGGAAGCCGTTCGTACAGCCACCTTTGCGGCTTCATCAGCCAATGAATTCCCTTCAACGTGAACGCCATCACGTTGATGACTCAGTGTATGAATCACGTGAGCCCTCGGTAGTTCGTTCTTCAACTCAACTACCTGTTCCCATAGCATTTTATGCTTAATTGTGCCACCTTTTGCGACTTTGAACCCGTTTTGTTCCCAATGATGTAAATATTCATTGTATGATAGTACACAGTAAAAGGGATCACACTATAAGTGTGGGGAATTCGTGATCCGTATTCACCAGTGCTAGTATTAGTGCTTTTAACTCTGCCAACTGAGCCGTGCAGTCTCCTGAAGATTGCGTTTTGGTGTAACTTGGATGGAATTTTCCATCCCGCATGCGACCTTTAACGATTGCACATGCTGCACTGTATTGTTGCTTACTCCCTATGGCCAGTTGAGCAGATCCGTCAGTGTAAATAATATATTCATACTGATCTAGAGGCAAGATTTCGTTTGGTAGAGGATATTCTTGTTCGTATTGCAGGAATGCCTGTGTTTTTAGACTTGTATCAAATCTGTATTCAACATCCGTTGCAGTAAGGGAATTAGCCCATTGTATCCATCTCGGATATAAGGCTTTAGCATTTGGAATGCTAGCTTTTGTAACAGCTTTTAAAGCTGGTACCGGGGTCACGACTATTATGCGTTTCCCCTGGGACAGGGCTCTTTCTCTTGCTACAGCGGTCTGAACTGCTGTCAGGATTTTTTCTGTTGAAGTGAAACGCATTTCTGCGTTTGTGTACAGGTGAGATTTGTAAGCGATTGGTACTGTTTCGCCTTCATTGAAGGTTAATTAGGTGTACCCGCATTGACCCGCTATTACACGGATCACTAGGTTGCGTACATTTACTCTTGTCTGTAAGTGTTTTGAAGCTATCATGTCTTCTAGTAGTGATCATAGGATGTTTGTGTGTTCCTGTGTCCATTGTCTAACTGAAAAGTCAAGTTTTATTAAGTCGTAGAAAGGTTTTACTCTTTCCGCATAATCCAAAATGTATGTTCTGCTGAAATTTAGGAATCCCAGTATTGATTGTAAATTTTTTAATGATTTTGGAGGTTGGAGCAGCGCACACTCTTCAAAAAAGTTAGCTGCCAGACTTTTCCCTTCACTTGACAGCTCATATCCTAAAAACAGGACATTGAGGTGGGCGATTTTTGATTTTTTTAAATAAAATTTGTAGCCCTCAGAGGCGAATCCCATAATTATGGTGCTCACCCTGGTCATCGTCCATCAGATAAATATCATCCACATAGGACAATGCTTCCTCATCAAAATTTTGGAGTAACTCAGTTACTCTTGCTGAAAATACCCCCGGGCTATTCTTATACCCTTGAGGGAGACGACAGAGTTGTTGCTGTGACCCCAACGCTGAGAATGCGGTCAAATACCTGCTTTCAGGCGCTATATTTTGGCAGAAAAATCCATTTGAGATATCAAGTGTAGTTTTGTATTTTTTCCGCACAATGTTATTCATTAATGTGGCACTGTGTGCGTTTTGGACAGCGAATGTCTTTGTGCATGTGTTTAAATGCCTGTAATCTAAAACTAGACAATATGAGTTGTCCTGTTTTGATACGGGAAACAAAGGATTGTTCATTGGTGAGGTGCATGTTTCAATCACCCCTTGGTATTCAAGTTGATCTAAGATCTCCCTGACCTGTTTTTTAGCTTTTTGCTTTATTGGATATTGTCTCTGTGCATTTGGTGAAACTTTTAACGGGATCTCGTGGTGGGTTGAATCTTCATCCCATCCGGCGTGATTTTTGTACAATGCTGGAGCTAGGACTGCCCACTCCCGTGCATATGCATGTTTAAGATGAATGGGAACGAGGTTGGAAAATGCTGGAAAAATTACAGTTTCTCCCCTAGGGCACTCCATAACGAATGCTGGCGGCCAATCTTGTTCAGCTAATAGGATGTCATAACCAGATGATAGGTTTTCCCAAAAGAGACCTTTAACTTTCCTGGGCTTGTCCCCTCCATTTGGAGTGTTATTTCGTGTAACTTATGTGGGACGCTCACCCTTGTATCTGGTGTTTCCACCGTGATGTAATCATTCAAGTCCGCTGTCACCAGAAATTCCATCAGGTTCTGGCGAGCTATTGTTACTTCTGCCGCGCTGTCTAGCATCATCTGAGCCCATTCCCCGTTCAGAAGTTGTGTCCTCAGAATTCTGGGCATGTCTGATCTTTATGCCTGCAACTTTCTTCTTCTTAAACTGAGGTTTTGATTTTGGCTTTTCTTCTTTTTTGGAAGTATAGTCTTGAGCGTGCTGCTTGTCTCTGGACTTTGTACGCTCTTCTTTGTGTTCTGACCGTCCTTCTCTCTCTGAGTTTTTCGTCGAGCCCTGAAAGGAACGAGCGGAACGTGTATCAGTATCCTGATACCTGTCAGGTTTCCTAATGTTATCCCTATTTTCGGAGGGCTCCTGTGGAGGAGATCTACCTCGGGATTCCTATCTGTTTCCTTTAAACTTTTGTTGTTTTTTATTATCCCACTTCTTTTTAGAAGAGGCAGGTGTCTGCTTGGAAGTGTCCTTTTCAGAACTGCCCATCAGTTGTGGTTTTAATGCTTTTCCACCTAAACTGTCTCTACCTAATTCTGCATATGCAGTTTCAATTATTTTAGGTAGTTCGTGTTGTTGATCTACTGGACTGAACTCCCTTAGGCGTTGGCGGATTGCCACTGAAGCTGCTTCCCCTTTAATATTAGCTAGTATTATGGCTGATACCTGGTCATAGTTACCTAGTAACTTCATCCCTAAGTTTAGGGCCGGTTCTGTTCCGTACTCGTTTTGTATTTGTCTTAATACATCTGGTACTACAGCTAGAGAAGGAATACCATGAGTTCTGGTATATATGACAGCAAAGACTGTGCCCCAAGTGTACAATCTTCTACTTGTGGTGTTATCCCCATGGGAAGCAGATCCTTAACATTCTGTGTTTTTCATATGGGGTAGTATTCGGGAATACTGCCTCGAGCGGAGTTATTTTCTGAGCAACCCAGAATGGCATTTGTTCACGTTTCGTGGGCATTTTACCCATTACTGCGTGTAATGTTTGTGGTGTGATTTTAGTTGCTGTACCCTGAGACTGAGTACCATTTGCTGCAACTGTTGTTAGTTGGACTGTGAAAGTCCTCATGACAAATTGTGTCAGGTTTCTGTAGATTTTAATTAAATCTTTGTGCTGTATGAGTAAATCTGCCTGTGGCATTGTGTCAATGTTAGGATGTGGTGTATAGGCCGCTAATATTGGCCATGTCCCCCCCTCGCCTCCGAGCGGGCCTAATCTTACTCTATTTCTTATGTGGGGTAGGGCGCCTTTAAACCAGTATAAGTGTTCCTGGTACGTGAGTGGAACCTCTATGTCCTCGAACAGACCATATTCCACTGGTGCATCTCCTTCTGTATAGTAGTGAAATGTCTGTGTTCTTGCATCTGCTGCTGGGAATGTAACCCACAAATAAAATACCTCTGTTTTGTTTGATTCGTGTGCCTCAATCACGAAAACTACTGAGCCACCCCTAGCTTGTAAACCATTTTCTAACAGTTTCAGGGTGATTGTACGCCTGAATTTAGGTGCAATTTGAATTGCGTTTAAATCTTCTTCTCCGTCTGAGATGTGTAGGTTTACTACTGGGTCATCTCCTGTCTCAGTCATTTTTGCAAAGAAGAAGTTTGTTCAAGGGAACTAAGATAAGGTGTTATGCACAATTTTACGAACACTGTGTCCTTCAAGCTTGATTAACCAACAGCTAATAAATAGGATGTTTTCGCCTACTCAGCTGTGGCGGAATTTGTGCCTACTCACTCCAGACGTCTCTGGTGTTTTGTGAGTAGGGGTCTCTGAGAATTAGCACGACTGAACTACTCAGATTCTACTGTTAAATAAGTACCCAACCAACGTTGGCAGCGCCATGTCGTGTAGTTCCTATATATAACCTATACAGAATCTGCGCGTTCGGATAACATGAACTGTGGCCTTGGTGGCAGACTGACTCTGAACACCCCCACCGAAAATGTTAGCCTGTTTGCATTAGCGAGCTCACAGTGCCACTAATGTCTCCTCTTATCGGGGAGAGAATAGTTTCTGGCAAACTTAGAACATGACAGCCCTGATCCCTCAGGATCGTGGAAACAATATACTACTTTTCGCTCAGTCACTCGTGCTCACTTATTCGGTCTCAGAGAGTTATACAGAAGAAGCAGTCGGGCGTGTTACAATAAGTATTTATTGTACAGTTTTTCTTCTAGTGTAAAATAGATGTGCTGCAATAATTGTAAGACAGCAGCAGATATATATATAATCAGCAGTATAGTGAATACAAATGGATAGTACAGTTCTACCATTTTGCAATAATCATAAATGCATACATGGATATAAAATGCATGATAAAAGAGAGCGCGTATGCCTATCTAGATGTACCTAAGTGTACCTAGCATGTGAGTAGGTGTGAAGCCAAGAATCCCTCTAGGATTTGGTCGAACCCCATTACCTGGAGAGAGAGAGTGTGGGACGCCGTCCTGGTCTCGAGTTGGACACCCTGCAAGGGATGTGTTAGACCACTGTCAGCGGGAGCGTCTGGATGCAGGAGCCTCAGCGTCTCTGGTCAGTGTGTCGGCCTGGAAGTCTCGGTTCCTTCTAACTAACACTAGCAAGATGTGTGGTATTTATGCAGAAAGTATCTAGGTTTCCTTTGTCCCTTGTTTCTTGTGTTAGCCATTGTAGGGTTTAAGGATGACGTATGGGATGAACCTTGAACGTAGATATTATGCAGGTGGTGTAGCCCCAGCCTGGTTTCCCAGAACCCTTAAGAATATTCATTCATTCTGTGTGAGTCTATTGATGAAGTTATAAGACACTATTGTTCAGGGAGAAACCCTCCTTCTGTGCCCAGGACTAGAACTAGGTAAAGGTTCAATCCTAAAAGGTCCGTTACTGTGTAGTATAGGGGAGGAAATGTAGGAGAAGGTGTAAGATATTACCCGGGCCTATATTAGGGTACCTATATGAAACATAACAGTGTGAGTGTGTCTGGGTGCACATTCAAGTCTCCAGTGGCTTTAATCATCATTGTGATGTGTGAGTGTGTCTATGTGCATATTCAAGCCTTCAGTGGTTGTAATCATCTGATGTATTTAGTGTATATATCTTTCTGATTTCTTGCAGTGGACGTCCATATTATTATCTGCTTGTATATCGTTCCATATTATCATCTGCTTGTATTTCATTTCAGGTATTTTATTCAATGCATCTCACAGTTGCATTTGCCTACTTATAAGTGTGATATTATTGCTTGTGTGTGTATATATATATATATATATATATATATATATATTTTTTTTTTATTTTTTTTTCAATCCAAATGGCCGAAAGCTTTGAGAGGGCACTCGACAGCGCTCCTACCATCCGGCATCACATTGCAGCCTGCCTGAAAGTCCCGATAATCATTTGTTGTGCCGACGCGTTTCAAGGCTCAATGCCTCTTCTTCTTGGGCTGTTTGTCAAACGTGACATCGAGGGCTCACATAACCTTATTTCCGGCTTTATTTATTTGCGTAATGGCCCCCAGTGGGCGTTGTTCAGTGTAATGTCTTTTGTTGCATGTTGGGAAACGTAGTCCCTTATGTGAGCAAAAGTTTGTTTCCTTTAGTGGGATCGATGCACATTAATGATTAAAACCATTATTATCCTATAATAGGATTCAGAACTTTACTGCAGGCTTACTCGCATTGGAGCGCTGTGCTGTCATGATGTAGATTAGTTCCACTTCACAGCCTCTTCTCAGTAATCGATGGTGCTCCTCTCCACGGCAGGGCAGCCGTGCACATAATTTTTCAATCCAAATGCCGAAAGCTTTGAGAGGGCACTCGACAGCGCTCCTACCATCCGGCATCACATTGCAGCCTGCCTGAAAGTCCCGATAATTATTTGTTGTGCCGACGCGTTTCAAGGCTCAATGCCTCTTCTTCTTGGGCTGTTTGTCAAACGTGACATCGAGGGCTCACATAACCTTATTTCCGGCTTTATTTATTTGCGTAATGGCCCCCAGTGGGCGTTGTTCAGTGAATGTCTTTGTTGCATGTTGGGAAACGTAGTCCCAACATGCAACAAAAGACATTACACTGAACAACGCCCACTGGGGGCCATTACGCAAATAAATAAAGCCGGAAATAAGGTTATGTGAGCCCTCGATGTCACGTTTGACAAACAGCCCAAGAAGAAGAGGCATTGAGCCTTGAAACGCGTCGGCACAACAAATAATTATCGGGACTTTCAGGCAGGCTGCAATGTGATGCCGGATGGTAGGAGCGCTGTCGAGTGCCCTCTCAAAGCTCGGGCATTTGGATTGAAAATTATGTGCACGGCTGCCCTGCCGTGGAGAGGAGCACCATCGATTACTGAGAAGAGGATGTGAAGTGGAACTAATCTACATCATGACAGCACAGCGCTCCAATGCGAAGTAAGCCTGCAGTAAAGTTCTGAATCCTACTATAGGATAATAATGGTTTTAATCATTAATGTGCATCGATCCCACTAAAGGAAACAAACTTTGCTCACATAAGGGACTACGTTTCCCAACATGCAACAAAAGACATTACACTGAACAACGCCCACTGGGGGCCATTATGCAAATAAATAAAGCCGGAAATAAGGTTATGTGAGCCCTCGATGTCACGTTTGACAAACAGCCCAAGAAGAAGAGGCATTGAGCCTTGAAACGCGTCGGCACAACAAATAATTATCGGGACTTTCAGGCAGGCTGCAATGTGATGCCGGATGGTAGGAGCGCTGTCGAGTGCCCTCTCAAAGCTTCGGGCATTTGGATTGAAAAATTATGTGCACGGCTGCCCTGCCGTGGAGAGGAGCACCATCGATTACTGAGAAGAGGCTGTGAAGTGGAACTAATCTACATCATGACAGCACAGCGCTCCAATGCGAAGTAAGCCTGCAGTAAAGTTCTGAATCCTACTATAGGATAATAATGGTTTTAATCATTAATGTGCATCGATCCCACTAAAGGAAACAAACTTTTGCTCACATAAGGGACTACGTTTCCCAACATGCAACAAAAGACATTACACTGAACAACGCCCACTGGGGGCCATTACGCAAATAAATAAAGCCGGAAATAAGGTTATGTGAGCCCTCGATGTCACGTTTGACAAACAGCCCAAGAAG
Source organism: Calotriton arnoldi (assembly GCA_963921515.1). NCBI lineage: Eukaryota > Metazoa > Chordata > Amphibia > Caudata > Salamandridae > Calotriton > Calotriton arnoldi. The sequence continues at coordinate 382,386 of CAWUFW010002845.1, forward strand.
AAGAGGCATTGAGCCTTCAAACGCGTCGGCACAACAAATAATTATCGGGACTTTCAGGCAGGCTGCAATGTGATGCCGGATGGTAGGAGCGCTGTCGAGTGCCCTCTCAAAGCTTTCGGGCATTTGGATTGAAAAATTATGTGCACGGCTGCCCTGCCGTGGAGAGGAGCACCATCGATTACTGAGAAGAGGCTGTGAAGTGGAACTAATCTACATCATGACAGGACAGCGCTCCAATGCGAAGTAAGCCTGCAGTAAAGTTCTGAATCCTACTATAGGATAATAATGGTTTTAATCATTAATGTGCATCGATCCCACTAAAGGAAACAAACTTTTGCTCACATAAGGGACTACGTTTCCCAACATGCAACAAAAGACATTACACTGAACAACGCCCACTGGGGGCCATTACGCAAATAAATAAAGCCGGAAATAAGGTTATGTGAGCCCTCGATGTCACGTTTGACAAACAGCCCAAGAAGAAGAGGCATTGAGCCTTGAAACGCGTCGGCACAACAAATAATTATCGGGACTTTCAGGCAGGCTGCAATGTGATGCCGGATGGTAGGAGCGCTGTCGAGTGCCCTCTCAAAGCTTTCGGGCATTTGGATTGAAAAAAAATATATATATATATATATATATATATATATATATATATATATATATTCCAAAACCAAATTTCCTTCTCAAAGAAAATACCAGGCCTCACCGGGATGCCTGATTGATTTATTCGCAAACAAATGCCTCTACCGACGAGTTTCGCCTTTCAGCTTGATCACCGTATGGCTTGAGTAACAGTGCTTCCAGTTACATACACATGTAGCAATTAACAGTGAGAAAGGACCAATCCGGCAAAGAGGGTCAAGGCATACAGCTTAAATTTGCGCCATTTTGAAATGTCTTACGCGTATGATATTGGTCTTATGCCCGCTAAACATACAATAAATGTTATTGCTTGCTGTCAATTGAGTTAAAATGAATCATCATTTCAGTATTTTATCTACAAAGTGAGAATGGCACACAATTATCAGCAATAAATTCTGTATTCAATTAAGCCAATATTAGCCCATATTTCTCGCCCAACTCATAAATCAACGTCTTGACCTATTTGACAAAACAATCCAGCCCCAGTGGGCATTATGGTCTAAAAACCAACATCATTTGTGAAAAATGCATTTATATATATATATATATATCTCATAATTCATTGACAGTCAATATCCTATACATAATGTTCATACAAAAGGCCTCGCCTCCATGCTTGCGTACTTGACTTGCCTAATAATATCCTGATGAAACTTTTCTTAGCTTGGCTGAGCTGGAAATTTCACTGCTATAATTGTGATGTTCAGCTCACTATTCCTTTTACCTCAATTGTGCTTTCTACCTGTGTACACACACAGAACAAACAAAGAAAAAAAAAGAAGAAAAATTATATATATCAATTTTATAAAAAATAGCCACAATGCAAATTACATACGAAAAAGATTTTTACAAAAAGATAAAAATTGTTTGACAAATTCCATTCAATTTAAAAACTGGAGAAAACCTATACAGGATTCCCCCTATCATTCCACAGAGTGTAGTAACTATTGATTTAACTGCAATTGTTCACTTTATGTCTACAATTTACATATGTTACTAATATTTTAGATAAGTTCTCTCTACCCTAAATGTATAGCCAGTTCATTACTGGAATTCAGACCTATAGGCATCAGAGTTTCAAAATCAATTATATATTTAGACTCCAGGATTTTCAATTGGCGTTCTCTATCACCTCCCCTTTCCTGTGGTTTAACTGCATCAAGAACCACAAAGGTCAATAATTTCTCATTCTGTTCATGTAATTCCTTGAAATGACGTGCCACAGGGTAGTGTTCGTCATTTCGCCTTATAGCTCGTTGATGCTCCAGCACCCTCTTTTTCGCTTTGTGTATGGTGCTACCCATACAGTATTTGCCACAGGGACAGATGAGGCAATAAATGCAAAACTCTGTATTACAATCAAAGCTCCCTTTGATCATAAATTCTCTCCCACTGTTTGGGACATTGATTTTAGTGCAATTAGTACTATTGACAAAAGCCTTACAGCGCATGCAACATGCGAACCCCCCAGCGCTTCCCTTTTGTCCCCTCACTCCCCGTGAAGTTACAAGATTGTGGCTTAGATCATCCTTTAAGGATCTACTTTTTCTAAATGTGATTTGGGGGGACTCATGTAAGTATTTTTCAAGTATAGAATCTGTTTTTAAGATGTGCCAATTCTGATTAAAGATTTTTCTTATCCTGAATGCCTGGTTTGAAAAAGTAGTTATAAATCTAACCTGGATATCTGTTTCTTCACTTTCCCTTGGTTTCAGGTGCAGTAAATCAGATCTTTGTACAGTCTTTGCCTTCGCTATAGCTTGACTGATTATTTTCTTCCTATAGCTGCATTCCTTGAATCTTTTACTCATCACCATCCTCTCCTCTTCATATTCTCTTTCTGTGCTCACAGTTTCTCTTGCCCCTGACCAACTCTCCATAAGGGATGCTATGGATTAAGCTAGATGGGTGTGCACTAGTAGCATTTAGGAGGCTGTTTCCAGCAGTTTCCTTCCTGTCTAACTTGGTAACCAACTGGTTTCCCTGTACTGAAACTTCCACGCCCAAAAATACTATCTTCTTTCTACTCGTGTGATGTGAACTGTAGATTCATATCATTCTTATTAAGTGATGACACAAAGGTAGCTGCTGATATTGCGTTGCCTTTCCAAATTAAAAAAATGTCATCAATCAATCTAGTCCACATCACAATTTGTTCACTCTGGGTCTCCCAGTGACTGGACACCTGCTCCTCCCACCAGCCCATGAAAAGATTTGCATAACTGGGGGCGAAGCAGGTGCCCATTGCCATACCCTGTATCTGTTTGTATATTTTCTAGTCAAAAAAGAAGAAATTATTCGTTAAACAGTACCACACCATTTCAATCAACATCTCAGTATGAAGTAATAATGACATTGGCCTGGCACGTAGAAAGTGTCTTATGGCCTGGATCCCCAGGTCCTGTTTGATGCACGTATAAAAACTGGTCACATCTAATGTAATTAACATGTAATCCTCCTCCCATGTTAGCCCACCAATCATCGTTAAAAAATGTATTGTGTCCTTAAGATAAGCTGGTAGGGCTGTCACATAGGGTCTTAGGTAATGGTCAATATATTTAGAAGTTATCTCTAGGTGTGAGCCGATTGAAGAGACTATTGGTCTTCCAGGTGATTTCTGTGCATCTTTATGCAATTTGGGAAGGAGGTATAGGATTGGAATTCGGGATGTTTACTTTGTAGACTTTCGATATTCGTCCCACTCTAAGAGACCTCTATCCTTCCGATCTTGCAACATTTCATTATATTTTAAATTGGATGCCAACGCCTCCGACTTTGTGGTTGTTTTATAACATGACTGATCATTTAATTGTCGGAAGCCTTTCTTTAAATACTCCTCCTTAGACCAAACTACCACGCTCCCCCCTTTGTCAGATTGTTGGATAACTATGGAATGGCCGCTTTTCAGATTCTCCAGGGCAGTTAGTTGGTCAACTGATTGGTTTCTTCTTGACCTGCCCTTTGTGTTGTATCTTATTCTTTTTAGTTCTTTAGTAATACTCTTCTCAAAGACTTCCAAGGCACCACAGTGTATGTTTGGTGTGAATGTGGATTTGGGTTTGAATTTACTAGGACATGCCAAGTCCACTGCTACACCCAGTACATCTAGGTTTAAAAAAGGATCCTCATGGTGTACATTGTTCTCATCCAATTGTGCTAATGTATGTAAAAATTCTACATCAGAGATACATAAAGTACTAGTTGTTACATCTTTCTTTTGACTCATTACCATTGGTTCTTGCATATGAAACCACTTCTATAGTTTCAATATCCTTAAAACACAAAATACGTTGATTCTAGTTTGCACATAATCTAGGTTCCTTGATGGACACAATGATAGCCCTAATGATAGCAGTTTAATTGCTGTGGGCGATAACTCACGTTTTGATAAATTGACCACAGTCATTTTGTTCCTTTCTTCGCCCTTGTTGTCATTCCCACTGGCTTGCTGGAATCTTCTTTTACGTCTTGTCTTTGCTTTTTGGTTCCTCTTGTTCTTCCTCATATTCTGCGTCCTCTGCCTCTCCGAAAATCCTGTTCATTATATTGTTGGTTTTGTTTAGCTCTGTTAAGTAACTGAAATTGTTTCAGGAAGTTTTTTCTGCTCACATTGCTTGACGGAACATTTTGTGCCAGAGTTTCTACTGAGACATCCGATGCATTGCTATCCGATACATCGCTCTCTTCGGTGGTATTCCCTATATGCTTGGTATTAATTCCACTGGTGCTTGGAGTACTTTGTTCCCCACCTTCCATAAAAAGAGGATCATATTTCTTGTGGAAAGTTAGAGTTTTCCCGGACTAAAGTCTCAGGTACATTTCCGTTGCTTCTTATTTGAAATTTCCTCCTCCGTTTTCACCAGGCGAGTTTGTAACATGGGAGGAGGATTACATGTTAATAACATTAGATGTGACCAGTTTGTATACGTGCATCAAACATGACCTGGGGATCCAGGCCATAAGACACTTTCTACGTGCTAGGCCAATGTCATTATTACTCCATACTGAGATGTTGATTGAAATGGTGTGGTACTGTTTAACGAATAATTTCTTCTTTTTTGACTAGAAAATATACAAACAGATACAGGGTACGGCGATGGGCACCTGCTTCGCCCCCAGTTATGCGAATCTTTTTATGGGCTGGTGGGAGGAGCAGGTGTCCAGTCACTGGGAGACTCAGAGTGAACACATTGTAATGTGGACTAGATTTATTGATGACATTTTTTTAATTTGGAAAGGCAACGCAGTATCAGCAGCTACCTTTGTGTCATTGCTTAATAAGAATGATATGAATCTACAGTTCACATCACACATGAGTAGAAAGAAGATAGTATTTTTGGACGTGGAAGTTTCAGTACAGGGAAACCAGTTGGTTACCAAGTTAGACAGGAAGGAAACTGCTGGAAACAGCCTCCTAAATGCCACTAGTGAACACCCATCTAGCTTAATCCGTAGCATCCCTTATGGAGAGTTGGTCAGGGGCAAGAGAAACTGTAGCACAGAAAGAGAATATGAAGAGGAGAGGATGGTGATGAGTAAAAGATTCAAGGAATGGGGCTATAGCACAAAAATAATCAGACAAGCTATAGCGAAGGCAGATACTGTACAAAGATCTTATTTACTGCACTCGAAACCAAAGGAAAGTGAAGAAACCGATAGCCAGGTTAGATTTATAACTACTTTTTCAAACCAGGCCTTCAGGATAAGAAAAATCTTTAATCAGAATTGGCACATTTTAAGAACGGATTCTATACTTGAAAAATACTTACATGAGTGCCCTCAAATCACATTTAGAAAAAGTAGATCCTTAAAGGATGATCTAAGCCACAATCTTGTAACTTCACGGGGAGTGAGGGGACAAATGGCAAGAGCGGGGGGGTTCGCATGTTGCATGCGCTGTAAGGCTTGTGTCAATAGTACTAATTGCACTAAAATCAATGTCCCAAACAGTGGGAGACAATTTATGATCAAAGGGAGCTTTGATTGTAATACAGAGTTTTGCATTTATTGCCTCATCTGTCCCTGTGGAAAATACTATATAGGGAGCACCATACACAAAGCGAAAAAGAGGGTGCTAGAGCATCAACGAGCTATAAGGCGAAATGACGAACACTACCCGGTGGCACGTCATTTCAAGGAATTACATGGACAGAATGAGAAACTATTGACCTTTGTGGTTCTAGATGCAGTTAAACCACAGGAAAGGAGAGGTGATAGAGAACACCAATTTAGAATCCTGGAGTCTAAATCCTGGAGTCTAAATATATAATTGATTTTGAAACTCTGACGCCTATAGGTCTGAATTCCAGTAAAGAACTGGCTTTACATTTAGGGTAGAGGGAACTTATCTAAAATATTGGTAACATATGTAAATTGTACACATAAGGTGAACAATTGCAGTTAAATCAATAGTTACTACCGTCTGGAATGATAGGGGAATCCTGTATAGGTTTTCTCCAGTTTTTAAATTGAATGGAATTTGTCAAACAATTTTTATCTTTTTGTAAAAAGTTTTTCGTATGTAATTTGCATTGTGGCTTTTTAGAAAATTTATATATACAGTTTTATATATACTTTTTCTTCTTATTGTTCTGTGTGTGTACACAGGTAGAAAGCACAATTGAGATATAAGGACTAGTGAGCTGAACATCACAATTATAGCAGTGAAATAGCCAGATTAGCCAAACTAAGAAAAGTTTCATCAGGATATTATTAGGCAAGTCAAGTACCCAAGCATGGAGGCGAGGCCTTTTGTATGAACATCATGTATAGGACACCGACTTTCAATGAATTGTGATATATACATAAATGCATTTTTTATAAATGATGTTGGTCTTTAGAACATAATGCCCACTGGGGCTGGACTGCCTTGTTAATAGGTCAAGATGTTGATTTATGAGTTAGGCGAAAAATATGGGCTAACATTGGCTGAAGGCGAGCAAAGTACGCAAGCATGATAGCGAGGCCTTTGTATGAACATTATGTACAGGATATTGACTGTCAATGAATTATGATATATATATATATATATATATATATATATATATATATATATATGGGAAGGGGTGGGAGCACACTGCTGACCTCCCAGCACAGTTCAGCCCCTTAGCATTATGGTAAATGCAGTTTGTAGTGCACGCTTACTTGGTATTTTGCTGGAGTGTTCCACCAAAGTTGGTGCAGGTTAGTGCTGTACATCTCTAGACACATGTATTTCTGGATTTTATCCGTCATCAGTAGAGATCAAAAAACGATTTTCATCTGGGGTTGCTGAGCAGGCTGCCACAATTCTTACAGGTCTCAGTACCTCTCACAGGCGCACAGGTGCATCTCCACAAGCTCGTCAGCTCAATGGCTCAAGGGAGCCTTTTTAAACAGGAAGGGGTGGGAGCACACTGCTGACCTCCCAGCACAGTTCGCCCCTTAGCATTATCGTAAATGCAGTTTGTAATGCACGCTTACTTGGTATTTTGCTGGAGTGTTCCACCAAAGTTGTTGCAGATTAGTGCTGTACATCTCTAGACACATGTGTTTTTGGATTTTATCCGTCATCAGTAGAGATCAAAAAACGATTTTCATCTGGGGTTGCTGAGCAGGCTGCCACAATTCTTACAGGTCTCAGTACCTCTCACAAGCGCACAGGTGCACCTCCACAAGCTCGTCAGCTCAATGGCTCAAGGGAGCCTTTTCAAACAAAAAAGGGGTGGGAGCACACTGCTTCACCTCCCAGCACAGTTGATGTTGATTGATATGTTACACTTTTGTCTGCACAATAACTGTTTCCTGTTCGAGGACCAATGGTATGAGCAATACACTGGGACTGCCATGGGAAGTTGCTTCGCTCCCAGCTACGCCTGTTTGTTTATGGGGTGGTGGGAGGCGGAGCACCTGTGGCACAGTGCGAATGAAGCCTTTAGTGACAATCTCATCCTATGGACCCGTTATATTGACGTCATTTTCCTAATTTGGGACGGGCCACAAGGGGATTTACTGAGCTTCATCACAGGGCTAGCTGAAAACAACCTCAATCTCACTTTTACCAGTAAGACACATAGGAACACTATTGAATTCCTCGACGTCCTGGTCGAAGCCAAAGGTGAGACACTGCACACAAGTCTATTCACAAAACCCACCTCTGGCAACAGCATACTCCATGCCCGCAGCCACCATCCTGACGGGCTCAAGAGAAGTATCCCTTATGGTGAACTTCTCAGGGCTAAATGGAACTGCAGCTCCACGGTAACATATGAGAAAGAAAGATCTAGGATGCAGGGCCGTTTCAAAACAAGGGGGTATTCCAGTAAAACCATTAGAATAGCCTCAGAGAAAGCAGCCATCAGAGAACGCAACAGCCTCCTTGTCCCTAAAGTTAAAGATGATACTAAACAACAAGTCAGGCTAATAACCACTTATAACAACGCCTGCATGAGCAGTACACAAGATAGTGCGCAAACATTGGCACTTAGTGAGGAATGATAGGATCATTGGCCAACTGGTCAGTCCAACACCACATGTCACATACAGGAAATGTACTTCCCTCAAAGACATGCTAGTACACAGCCACCTCACTGAGAGAAGCAAAACACAGGGCAACTGGTTGAGGGAACTCCCAGGTTTCCATAAATGCGGACATTGCAAAGCATGCAGCAGCAGTGTTAATGTGAAAACGTATGATCTACCAAATTGCAAATCCGGGAAGATTCACTGCTTCATTAATTGTAGCACAGATTTTGTTGTGTATGTGATAACATGTGTATGTGGCTTACGATACGTGGGGAGCACTCTTTCCCGTGAAAAAACGCATTCTAGAGCACTTGCGCGCGATCAGAAATGGAGACATGTCCTATACCTTGGCAAAACACTGTAATGCTGTGCATAGAAATGTATCCAATATCAGTACTAAAATGTTGTACTTTGGCATTGACAGGGTTCCAGTTCCAAAGCGCGGAGGAGATCGGGAACGTCATCTGTGACGCCTGGAATCTGAATATATCATTAAGCTCCAAAGCAAAACACCTGGTGGCCTCAACTGTGAGGAAGATCTTCATGTACATTTGGGTTAGAAAATTGGATGAGAAATGCAGTATTCTGCAATCCATGCCCTTGTACTTTCTGCTTCTGTAACATTACTAATCTGCCCCAGCCTGCGCTCTCTTGCCCCCCTTTTTCCCTGTGATCCAGTGACACTCAGGGAATAGTCTACACGTCTAGAGCGGCCGCTCTGACACCCTGTTATAGCCTACTCTCCTCCTCATTATCCCTTATCACTTTCCCTCCCCTGGAATGGCCCCTATCTGGCATCCATCTTCTTTAGGGCATTTCCTTTCGTCCTTTTAGCCCTTACTGGTCTTACAGGCCTAGAAACCGGCAGCATGAGTACTCTGGCTAGACGATTCACTACCAGGTCACTCGACCTTGACTCCCCAGCCACTAGCGCCGCGCCTTTTTAATTTTAATTTTAATCTTGCACGATGCTCACTCTCTGCTTGCTATAGGCTGCAGCACTTGCTTGCACTAAGACCAAGTCTTTCACTTCGGGTGTTTTTCACTTGTAAATATTCATGCACTATTATAATATGTCTTTCACTAATTTTAGCGTATCTATTCATGCACGTTAATCAGGTGTCCAAAGTCTGTTTTCTAATTTCTATCATGACTTTGCTTTCGTGCATACCTCTTTTATGTTTGTCGTAACATAGGAAATGCTTTATAAGGAATTGCCACTTCCGGGTCATTGTATGGCTTTTTGACAAAGACCGTGGTGTCGAAACGCGTCAAGTCAATAAATACTTTATAACTCCATCAAGAATCCTGAGTGCGACTTTTCCTTGCGTGACTGTGAGGATTTAATGATATATATATATATATATATATTTATTTTATTTTTTCACACAGATGTTGGTTTTTAGACCATAATGCCCACTGGGGCTGGATTGTTTTGTCAAATAGGTCAAGACGTTGATTTATGAGTTGGGCGAGAAATAGGGGCTAATATTGGCTTGTTTGAATCCAGAATTTATTGCTGATAACTGTGTGCCATTCTCGCTTTGTAGATAAAATACTGAAATGATTCATTTTAACTTAATTGACAACAAGCAATAACATTTATTGTACGTTTAGCGGGCATAAGACCAATATCATACGCGTAAGACATTTCAAAATGGCGCAAATTGAAGCTGTTTGCCTTGACCTTCTATGCCGGATTGGTCCTTTCTCAATTGGTACATGTGTATGTAACCAGAAGCACTATTACTCAAGCCATACCGTGATCAAGCCGAAACACGTTGGTAGAGGCATTTGTTTGCGAATAAATCAATCAAGCATCCCGGTTAGTCCTGGTATTTTCTTTGAGAAGGAAATTTGGTTTTGGAATATTGTGGCGCACCGGAGTCCATCCAGGACGCGAGTACAAGCCCCGAACTTACGGACTGTGTGTGCTTAAGATATATATATATATATATATATATATATATATATATATATATATATATATATATATATATATATATATATATATATATATATATATCAGGTCCCGCTCTTACACTCCACTCCACGGAGGGCAAACACAGGAAGACAGCACTGAACAGCAAGACACGATCCGATGTTAGTGATTTCTTTTTCTTTTATTAGTTTTTTTCTCTCATATAGCAAAGTGCTCGTGCGAACAGGGAATACAAAACAACCTACGTGTTTCAGCCACAGGCCTTCGTCCGGGTACACAAGTCACTCCCTTAACCCATTAAAAAACATTTAAAGGAACACTACAAATATATATACCGAAATTGATGATTGACAATATAAGCAGTATCTAGAGAGGTGTATTTTCAATAAGGTAAAGTACCTATTTTATCTCTTTTGGCTTCTATAACAACTTTTTTCTGTGCACTAATAACATATTTGTTCTCTTCCATGTAAGTGTTTATTTCCTTAAGCCAGACATATATGATCTTCTTGTCAATAACATTCAAAGTTAACTAAAATGTTCTGCTAAGTATAAAGTTTCAATGCTTTAAGAATAAATATTCAATTTGACACACTGATATTAAAAATGACAATAAAGTGCAAATACAAAATACCCTTAAAAAGTATATTTGCAAATCACAGAAGCCCCAACAACCTAAACACCATGGGGCCAGATTCTACAATAACAACCTTAAAATTATATTATATTAAAAATATATATACATTTGAATGTTGTTCATTTCATATCTGGGAAATTATTTCTGTTAGAGAGTGTTGCACAAATAAAACCCCATGCCTTATTCTGAAAACAGTATTTTAATGTGTTTTATTTTATAAAAGTGAAATCCCTTTCCTGGTGGTGTTTTTATTGCTTTGCCGTGTTTGTGCCTCCGTGTGGGAGGGCGGTATTTTCTATAATTTGGGAGGGCGAAGCAATACAGCCTCCCTGGTTTAACTGAGTAGCCAGGGAGGAATGTCAGGGTGCTGCCCCTTCATGTATATTGCTACAACCTAAGAGGCGGGAGGGGCATACACACCCACCTTTCAAACGAGTGAGGGGGAGAAGGTAAAAAATTTAAAGAACCAGGGCAGCTCAAAGATGCCACAGTGTCACTTCAGCTCCTCGCTTTGTTAGAGTGCTGCAGGATTTCCTTACATTACATCATCACCTTATCCAAGAGTGGGGGAAATATTTGTCCCCTAAAGCACCCCTTAATTTTTTTAATGCAGGATTATTTAGTTAGACCCACTGCCTTTTCCATGTGTGAGGAGGTTAATATTGTCTCTGCACTCTCCTCATCTTGCCCAGCAGCTTGGGCTACTTATCACCCTCCCCAACCTTCACAACTGATTATGGTGAATATTAGGTCGGTATACCAATCTGCTTGCTCAAGGGCAAGGGGCAGTCTTTACCAAATTATAAAATCTTGTATCTTTGTACTTGACAAGATGGATATGGTCCCACTACTCCGTGGCCCGCAAAATGCTGTGTGGCCATGGAAGACAAGGTAGCTCACCCCTGCCCAAGCACCCTATTCACCATTGCAAACAGGGCACAGGAGCAGGTAACAGATGCCTTGCTCATTGGTGGCATGCAGAATCTTGTGGGCCACAGAGGAGCAGGGCATCTCTTAGCTGTCTCTGCACCTAGACTGCCATTGTGAACAGGGAGCAAGGGAAGTTATCTGCTCCTCCATAACTCACCGTATCTTGTGGGCCAAGGAAAAGGGGTCAGCTCACATCTTCCTCATGTGTCCTTGCCCTTTTGTGTGAAACAGATGGTCAGCCTGTTAACAATGGCTCTGAAATGCCTACAGAACTTTCTGAATTACTTGCACAAGCCCCCTCCAAATTATTTTCTACAGTTGCCAATGACGTGGGGCGCTTATTACCCGTTTATCTGGTAAAAATAAAGCTCAATCCAATGAAACGATGTCCGCATATTTTACAGTATTCTCTAAAGCCTGAAGCCAAAGAAGGAATTAGACCAGTCATTGTGAACCTTAATAAGCACGTTATTTTGGTAACAATTGTTGGCAGATGTAATGCTGCTATACTCCAAAAAGATGGGGAAGACCAATATGTACAGATTTGTCCAAGACCTCAGGGTGATCTATAATGTGGTTATTCCTAGTTATCCGTAGTATCCCTGTGGTTAAAATTGCCACTACCATCGTTTCCTGTATCCCAGCAAATACCCAATGGTTTATGCTGGAAGATTTGTGTTCCGTGTTCTTCGCCAATCCCATACAAAATGAGAGTTAGTTTCTCTTGGTGTTCTCATTCAGTGGATCTCAGCTTGCATTGCAGAGACTCACTCAAGGATTTACAGAGTCTCCTTGGTCTTTCCCAAGAACATTTCTTTAGTACAGTACATTGATGACCTTTTGCTTGCCTCTGTTATCTTAGACCAGGGCAAACAAGAATCTGTCTCTCCTCATTGAATTGGTTAAGACAAAGCATGAGGATTTAAAGGAGAAACTGCTACTTTGTTTCCCCCAGGTCCATTACCTTGGTCATGAAATCTCGGCAGGAAAGCGACATTTGTCAACATAACAGATTAAAGCCATCTGTAAATTACCACATCTGGTAACCATCTTCCAGGTACAAACTTTCTCGTGCATGGACAGGTATTGTTGATAGTAGAAACTTGGGTATGCCATTGTGGCAAAGCCCTTCCAAATTATATAACCTTTGCAGCAACCTAAAGAAGCCGAACTTGCTTTTGAACAAATAAAGCAAGCTCTTGCTTGCTCCTGCCTGGCCTTAGGGCACCCCCGACTTTGCAAGACTGTTTACTCTGTATTGTCATGAATATGATGGATTGGCATTTGTGGTACTGGTACAGGAGCAATTGTGATCAGAAAAATCCCATAACGTACTATTCTCTGCACTAAATACAACAGATGGTACATGTGAGAGTATAGGATTATCAGGGTCTTTTATTCTCCTCTTTCTCGATTCCCTAATGTTAGGCTTCACATCAAGGACATGTATTCTCAGTACATCTGTATTGTAGTCTGTGTTGTAATTCTTGTTTTATTCCAGGTCCCAGGAGAAGTTCTGTGGTATTAAAATTGTGGTTTCTGGTTGGCTAGGGTGTGCACTCACCACTCTAGACGGGGCAAGTCAGCTACACACCAATGATAACCTGTGATTACCCTCTGGTAGCTTGGCGCAGAGCAGTCAGGCTTATCATCAAAGGCAATGTGTAAAGAGTGTGCGCAACACACTAACACAAGAACACAATGAAAACACTGCAAAAGAGACTCCACACAGAATTATATAAAAATATATATGGTATATTATACATAACACAAGACCAAAACAACATGAATCATAAATACTGTGCATATTATGCAAATACTGAGGTAGTACTCGTTATCCTGACAATGCAAGAACCAAAACGACATACATTATGACATCAGTGCATGAAATGTAGCAGTTAGGTTAGAGGCAAAACACATAAATCACCAAATATCACCAGTAGCATATAAATCACAAAATATCACCATAAGCACATCAGTAATCATACCCACAGAGGTACAGGAAGCCCTGCACTCCTATTAGCGGGGTTACGGTAATTTTATGAGCCTGGCTGAAAAGGTGGGAATCAGAACCTAAGCTGTAGAGCACAGACGGCCCTGAGCTCATCTTAGGCGTTTTATGGTAGTTTTCCTGGGATTACTATCCCAAAGCAACAATTCATTTCGGGATCAACCCCCAGACTCCTCAGGGGGATTACGGGGTTGCCGTTGCCCTAGTGGTGAACAATCGATTGTGGCGATACCGGCTCTATGCCGAACAAATGCCCCACGGGTCCTCCGTGACCCACGCAGAGCGACGCCAGCTGCTCTCGTGTGCAGCGTGGATCAAGTTCCTTTTCTCTGCCTGATCCTGCCGGCTTTGACTCGGCCCAGCACTTTGGGATGTCACCGGGTTTATGACCAAGAACATGTTGTTGCAGTGGGGGCCCTCCAGCTGAGCAGGACACATGGTAGTCTGGTTCCCACGCGCTTTTCACAAGTTGGTCAAGCGCTCGGACCAGCACATTCTGGAGTCCTGGAGGCAAAGGAAGAGTGCTTCAGCAGGCGCATTCCTTCCCCAGAGGCTAAAGAGCTCTCCCTACGCGCTATATGCAGATGCTGATAGCTGGACACACGAGTACCATGGCTGTTTAGGGCGGTATCCTTCTGAATCCTCAAAGACCGCTGCAAGAACAAGGAGGGGGCATACCACCAATTCCTGGAGAGCAATGGGACGCGCACAGAGCATGGAGACAGGCAGAAGGCCAGAACACTAGTTTACTTGAGCAGGGTGACAGTCTCTCCAGCAGGCCAGCAAGTCAGCACAACAAAGCAAGAGGCCCCAATGGCGGTTTCCCCTGGCAGCACAGCAGTCCTCTGGCAATATGCAGTTCATAGAATCAGCAGCGTCTGGTTACAAGTCCATGCATTGTCTAGAATCATGGGGTCAGAGCCCCTGTACTTATACTCAAAAATGTCTTTGTTCAAGGGGTGACTTCAAAAGGAACCCTTTCAAGTGCACAACAACCCTTTTCAACCCAGCCCTGGCTCCAGGCATCAGTGGGGTAAAGCAGCCCTTTGTGTTAGGGCAGGACACAACCTATAAAAATGTAAAGTGTGAACAACCTCTCCCTCTACTAGCCCAGGAAGACCATCAGTATGCAGATGTTACCCCTGTCGCACACATCCCTTCTTGTGTTGTGGCTGTCTGGAAAGCATGCACCAAGTGTAACTGTCACCTAGCCCTAGACGTGTATTGGAGTCAGGCTGCAAAGCACAAAAAGTCATAAGTACAGAGTAATGCCCACTTTCTAAAAGTGGCATTTCTAAAATAGTGATGTAAAATCCAACTACACCATTAATCAGGATTTATCACTACCATTCTAAACATACCAAAGATGGCAAAAACACTCCTTTCAGATCAGGAATTACCATTTAAAAATATAGATGGGAATTCTTAATGCAAGCCTATGAGAGGAGTAGGCCGCACAGAAGTGAGAAACAAAATAGGGGTGACCCAAGTGTAAGACCAGGGGAGTTTAGGGCTTGGCACGTAGTTATAAATGTTAAATCAGAGCAGCAGTAAACTGCGCACGCAGGCCCTGTGGTGGCCGTTCTGAGACAGGTATGAAAGGATACTTCTGTGGGTGGCATAAGCAGTGCTGCAGGCCCACTGGTAGTATTTAATTTACAGTCCCTGGGTATATGGTATACCACTTTACAAGGGACTTACATGTAAATCAAATATGCCAAACAGGTGTAAACCAATCATACCACGTTTAGAGGAGAGAGCAAATGCACTTTAGCACTGATTAGCAGTGGTAAAGTGCCCGAAGTCCTAAAGCCAACAACAAGAAGGTTAGAAAAACAGACAAATGAAGGCAAAAAGTTTAGGGATAACCCTGCAAAAAGGGCCAGGTCCAGCATGTGGTCTTCCAGGATTGACTCACTGTGCCCTCGAGAGAACAGATACTAGGTCAGGTGAGTATTAACTTACAGTATCACCCTCGCTGTCTCCCATATGGTTTTTGTCAGTTGCTTTTCCCTCTCAAAACACGCAATGGAAACTTGTTCACTGTGACAGCCTGTGTCACCAGCCACAGAGCACTTGTGGGGCTCTTTAAGATGTGGACTGAAGGTTTACCCAATCCTTATCTTTCTAGGGGGCCGATTCACAGAACTAATCTGAGATAAAATCTTAAACTTACGACTTTCGGTATTCACAAAAGGCATTTAGTAGTAGTAAAGTTAGGAGTCCTAACTTTACTACTACAAAATGCCTTCTGTGAATACCAAAAGTAGTAAGTTTAGGATTTTATCTCAGTTTAGTAGTAGTAAAGTTAGGAGTCCTAACTTTACTACTACTAAATGCCTTCTGTGAATACCAAAAGTAGTAAGTTTAGGATTTTATCTCAGATTAATTCTGTGAATCGGCCCCTCAGTGATTATTTAAAAGTGCATATAAAAGAAGAATTTACTATGTCCAGGTAATACCCTATACCATTCAGAGTGCAATGTGCCTTACAATAAGCTGTTGTGGGCCATGAAAAACAAAAACCTCCAGTTCTACTACTGGCTTTTTAAGATTTATCCCCTCTTCTGTTTTCCATTCCTACAATTAAATCCAAACCTTGCAGGTTCTCCTGAGCCCCGATCTCTTTGCCCCCGTTCAGAGGTCACACACGTGAGTCTGCCACACCTCTTCTGAGCCATGGTGAAGCTGTGTCATGGTGCCAGGTAGGCCAGAGTCCTCTCCAGGATCTCTTGCAGCGTACTCTTCAACGTGTAGCTCAGTTGGTATACTTCCCACCATATCTCGTCGCAAGTTCTTTCACCCCGGTTATGCTGATTTGTAGAGTGCACTAAAACCCGTGAGGGTATCCTGGTGCTGAGCTGAGCCGGTGTGAGTTTAAGCACACCTAGGGACTACTCGAAAAGCCAGGTCTTCAGTTTCTTACGGAATTCAAGAAGTGAGGAGGAGGCTCTTATGTGTAGTGGCAGGTTGTTACACACTTTAGGCGCAATGTAGGAGAAGGTTCGACCCCTGTACCTGGTTTTCTGTATGTGTGGGATTTGTGCAAGTAGGAGTCCGAAAGAGGGGGGTGTCTGGAAGATTTGTGAAACAGATGCGATTGTTGAGGTATCCTGGGCTAGTGGTATGTAGTGCCTTGAAAGTGTGGGTGAGGAGAGTGAATTGTGCTCATTTGTGAATGGGGAGCCAGTGGAGGTCCTTCAGGTGTGGTGTGATGTCAGAGAGGCGAGGGAGGTTGAGAGTGATTCTGGCTGCTGAGTTTTTAATGGTCTGGAGCCTTCTGGTCAGTTTGTTGTTGATCCCGGCATAGAGGGTGTTCCCGTGGTCCAGCTTGCTTGTGACCAGGGCGTGTGTGACAATTTTCCAGGTGCTGACTGGGAGCCATCTCAAAATCTTCCTCAGCATCTTTGGGCACTAAAGCGTTAAGCAGTGAAGGCATTGACTTGGGCTGTCATGTCGTTTGTTGTTGATGATGATCCTGAGGTTCTTGGCATGGATTGTGGGGGTGGGTGTCTGTCCGAGCTCTGTTGGCCACCAGGTGGAGTCCCACAATGATGTAAGATTGCGACTTTGTTCTTGTCAGTGTTCAGCTTTAGACAGTTGGTCTTCATCCAGGGGCCGATTTCAGTCATGCAGGCATTAAACTTGATCCGGGTACTGGGTGTCTTGTTCGTGAGGCAGAAAATGAGTTACATGTTGTTGACGTAGGAGAGGAAGTTCATATCGTGAGAGCAAATGATGCTGGCTAGAGGAATCATGTATTCGCTGATGAGGGTCGGGCTCAGGGAGGATCCCTGCAGATCTCCGCAGATGAGGTCGCGAGTGTCTGAGGTGTACGATGCCAGGCTAATTGACTGGGACCTAACAGTCAGGAAGGAGTAGATCCCTGGGACTGCGTATTCTTGGATTTCAATGTTGTGTAAGTGTTGGATGAAGATGAGGTGGGAGACTGTGTCAAATGCTGTGGAGATGTCCAGGAGGATGAGGGCTGCCATTTCTCCTCTGTCCAGAGTCATGCAGATGTCATCCATGGCAGTGATGAGGGCAGTTTTCATGCTATGGTTACGTCTGAAACCAGACTGAGTGGTGTTGAAAAGTTGGTAGTCGGAGAGGCATTCGGTGAAGTGTCTGTTGATGATTTTCTTTAAGATTTTGGCCGGAAATGGTAGCAGGGAGATTGATCTGTAGTTGACAAGCATTGAAGGGTCTGCAGAGGGTTTCTTTAGCAATGTAAGGAAATTGCATGTTTCCAACCATCTGCGAAGGTCGCGGAAGAGGAGGAGGCATTGAAAATAGGTGAAAGCATGGCACTGATGGGTTGCAGTCCTCTGGAGTAGGTATGGTGAAGTCAGGGGTGCAATGGGGCCCCTGCAGGGGATGGACTTCATGGTGGCGGTGGTTTCTTCCGGGGTGATGACAGGCCATGTGGTTAACATTGGTTCTTTGGATAAGATCGGAAGGCATTAGGCGTTGTCTGTTGGGTCTAGTTGCAGGCTGAAGTTGCTATAAATGGCAGTGATTTTGTTGCAGAAGAAGTGAGAGATATTGTTGCAGAGGCCCTGAGAGGGAGTGATCGAGTTGGAGTAGGCTGATGGTGAGGTTAAATCTTTCACAATGGCAAAGATTTCTTTGCTTCTGTTGGTGCTGCAACACGTTTTTCTACGTTAAAGTTTCCCATTTTTGCAGTCCTTCTGCAGAGCATGATCACTAGAGCCTATAATGGATACAGGAACCCGAGGGGTCCCGCCACCTCACCTCTATTTCCTGTGGGAGGTCTGTACACACTTTTTATGGCTTACATCCCCATTCCCTTCGATTAGTTTGTCTTCTCTGTCCACACCTCTCACTGATTTGCCTTTCCCTTGATGTCCTCTTTCCTTTTCCACAGAATATCGTTGAGCAAAGGGTGGCATTCGGCTGCTACATGACCTGCCAATATCTCCTTCCTCCTGCTGACAATCCCATAGCAGAAGGGCTTCTCCCGTGCCTCTGCTCTGTAGTTGCTGCTGTCCTCCTTGATGAAGCCTCTGAAAAATTGTTTTGAGTTTTGCAATGAATGTGGCCCTCCCCCAATCTGTTGTCCTTCTCCTAAATACCAAGACCCAACACCTCTCCAATATCAGGTTGTCCTGATATGAAATTCTATTGTTGTCTGCCTCCCATATCACCCTAGCCCATTTAGCCATAATGAATCCTGCATCTCTAATGTCCACAAGAGAAGAGGTAGAACCTCATAATACGTGCTAGCTGAACATGTAACAAAGCTCCATACTAATCTTACAGATGCATTGATACCTAACTGTGAATTAGTGTATACTGTGGATGGATCATCTTAGAAATGATGGTGAACCGATTAATCATATTGTCACCACCTTCCCAATGTGAGATTTATCCAAGTTGCTGAACTAGTTACTCTTCCCAGAGCTTGTGTCTTTGCTGAGAAAAAGATAGCAACTTTAGTCACAGACTCGAGGAATGATTTGAAGTCACACCTGACTATGGACTACTCTGGATGCAAAAGGAACTTTCTAACTTCAGCTGCCTTCAACACCGAAAGGCAATGATGGACCAAAACAAATTGTACAAGAGACCCAGAAGAAGTGTGGAGAGACAGCTCAGGGTGTATGGTCGCCACAAAATTTCAGGTCTCTGACCTTGCTTACGCCAACATGTCAGCTCCTCTCGCCGCCCAGCTGACCAACAGCGCACCCGTCCGGCTCAACTGCATCCTCCTCAACGTGCTGTCCCTTCACAAACACGCCACAGAAATCTGGGACTTTCTCAATGCCACCTCCCCTGACATCACTTTCTTCACGGAAACCTGGACCAACCCCTGCTCCAGATCGGACATCCCCATCGCCATCCCGAACAGCTACAAAACCACCCGCAAGGACCGCCCCGACCGCCCAAGAGGAGGCATCGCCATCGTCCACAGAAGCACACTCCAACTGACCGTGCACTCCAACAACCAAACAACGACCAAGGAACGCCTCCACTTCCAGATCCGGACCAACCCCAACACCACCCTCCGCGGCACCCTAGTCTACAGGCCCCCCGGCCCCAGATGCCCCTTCACCTGCACCATTGTAGACCTCATCGCACCCCAGGCTCTCGCATCCACCGACTACATCCTAATCTGAGACCTCAACTTCCACATGGACAACCCCAGTGACCAGAACACAGCCTCCATTCTGGAGAACCTCGACAACATCGTACTCAAGCAGCTAGTCACCGCTCTGACCCACACAGCCGGACACATGCTCGACCCGTCTTCTCTGCCAGTGGGAACATCAGCTACAGCCACACCACCAAACTCTCCTGGATCGACCATCACTGCGTGCATCTCGCCCTCGCCACACCCACCGTACACCACCATCATCATCACCCCCCCCAACCCCCAGCGCGGCTGTCCCAAGGCCACCGAAGAACTTCTAGTCAACTACCTCAGCACTACCACTCCGCCAACGGACACCAGCACGCAAACTCCACCAAAGGATCTCCAACTGCGGTGACACCCTGGCACCCCTTTAAGAAAAGACCAGGCAAGCAACACTCCAAGAAGGCCAGCTGGTTCACTCCCGCCCTCCACGAGTCCAGACGCACCTGCAGTTTACTCGAGAAGGGATGAAGGAACAACAAAACCCAGGATCGCATGCAACCTTCAAATCCGCTGTCAACGCACACCACCTCCTCCTGAAAATCACAAAGAAAACGGCCCTCCAAGACAGAATCAACGCCAACGCACACAACAGCAAAGAACTCTTCGCCATCGTCAAGGAGTTTGCCAGGCCCAACAGCAAGACCACAGACATCCCCCGTCCCAAGACCTCTGCAACAAACTCGGCACCTTCTTCCACCACAAGATCAGGAAGATCTATGACAGCTTCGACACCCTAGACCTGGCCACTACGACTGCCACCATTGCACACAACCAATTCGCACCTCAACAGACCGTGCTCTGCTGGAGCCCGCTCACAACAGAGGAAACGCTCAAGACCATGAAGAGCATCCACTCCGAAGTCCTGTCTGATCCTTGCCAGTACCACATCTTCCACAGAGCAGCCGCCGCCATCGCCCCCAGCTTCGCCGCACCATCTACTGCTCCATCGAAACCGCCACCTTCCCCGACGATTGGAAACACGCCGAGATCAACCCCCTGCTGAAGAAGCCGTCCTCAGACCCGACAGACCTCAAGAACTTCAGACCCATCTCCATACTCCCCTTCCCAGCCAAAGTCATTGAGAAGGCCATCAACGCCCAACACTCCGAGTTCATCGAAGTGAACCACGTCCTGGACACCGCCCAATTCGGCTTCCGAAGCAACCACAGCACGAAGACCACACTCCTCGCCACCACCGAAAACATCCGCGCCCTCCTCGACAGGGCGAGACCGCAGCCCTGATCCTACTAGACCTCTCGGGCACTTTCAACACCGTCTCCCACCGCACCCAAATCACGAGACTCCACGACGCAGGCATCCACGACAAGGCTCTGGACTGGAACCACACCTTCCTTACCGGCCGGACCCAGTGAGTCAGACTCGCACTGTTCTCTCAGAACCCACAGAGATCAGCTGTGGAGTGCCCAAATACAACAAATATTTATCTTGGTAGTCATAGACATGTTTTCAAGATGGCCTGAGATTCACTTCACAAGTGGGATTGAGACTGCAAATGTGATAACATTTTAGAAAATCTTATGGCTAGAGAGGATTTCCCTGACACCATCCTTACGGATAATGGAGTCCAACTGGTTTCACAGGAAATGGAGGCTTTCCTCAAGAATCGTGGTATCAAGCACAAAAGATGCTCCCTTTATCATCCTGAAACCAACGGCATGGTTGAAAGGTTCAACAGGGTGTTGAAGGAAACATCTCCTTAGCCAAAAGTTGTGGTCTCAACTGGAAAAAGGAAGTTTTAAAAAAAATAGGAGTTTATAGGTTGACTCCTCATAGTACTACAGGGAAGTCTCCTTTTGTTCTTTTTAGAGGCAGATCTCCTTGTACTATTGTAGAGCCGTCATGGGTGAGAAATTTAGAGGAGTCTACTTCTGTGTCAACATCTGAGAATGTCGGTACTGAGTGGCGCAAAAGAGAAGTGGAAAAAAGCCTAGCATGGAAAGCCTACTTTGACTCTAGAAAAGCCACCAACCGTGGTTGCGGTTGGTGACATGGTGGTCATCAAGCAATCTTGTTTTAGTGCCAAGTTTTCCAAGCCTATTCGTGTGATTAAGGGGTTTAAGAATGCAATAAAGACCCAAGATCATAGAATTTGGAACTTGGGTAGGGTTGCCTTGTACAAAGGGCCAGTGTGCCTCACTGATTCTCCTGTGGGAGAGAACGCTAATTCCTCTCCTATGGCACATTCATGTTTGTCCTCTAGAGTCATCAAGAGGCCGTCCTACTTGAAGGATTATGTACAGTAAAGCTTAATGGGTATGTCTTTGCACAATTGCCTATTCACAGTAATGTTTTACTTTAAGGTCTTTGTTGTAGTTTGCTCTAAGTCTCTCAGTTCTATTGTGTTCCTCTTACATTTTCCTCTCTTCCTTCCCTCCCTCTCATCTTTTTCTTTTCCTCTCTCCTTTCCTACACGTTGTTTTTTATAAAAGGGGGAAGGTGCGTGGCATCTGGAGCTTGCTGTGCTTCTGATGCCATGGTAACCTGGTAATGCATTCTCTACTGGTGGTATCCTAGGTACATGGAATGTTATAGTTTGAATGAAGAAAAGGTCTGTTTGCATCCACTGGCTGGGACCTGGATGGGTTCTTCTTACTATGGAATAAACCTGAAGACTTACTTCTAATCTGCCTTGTGTGATCCTTTCTACTACTATCAAGGATCTTACACAGCCCCACCTACTTCTCATTGTAACCATCTCTAGCCAAAGAAAACTGATGTCTTCCAGATACTTACTCCCCCTGGGCATCTAGCCTGTTCTCTTTGCTGCTGCCTTGACCCTCTGGGTCCTGGTGGGATATCTTGTGACTGTGAAATGAGGAGTTGGCGAAAAAACAAACGTACTGCACCTGTCCTTGAGCAGAACCACTGTTGTGTGCATGAGAACAATTCCTACTTACTGTTGCTGGATTTGCTTTTACGTGACCTCTGATAGCCTTTGGGGAGTGTGCCTTTGATTGGAGTGCCCCTCTGCAAAAATGAAACTTGCCTTGATCTTTTCTACTATGGGCATCGACTGCCTGAAAGTGCAGGCTCCTCTCCTGACACTTGCAGTATTCTAGAGGATTATAGCAATCCCACCAGCTACTATTTGTTTCACATTACACATCTTACTTACTCAGAGCCTGGACAGTTTTGTGAACACAGAGAGACCATATTTATAGGCTAAAGTAAATGTGACAGTGTTTCAGAGACTACATATCATGAAGGAAACCCCTATGAAACCCACTTCCCTACAGGCATATTGTTTCAGAAACATCATTATTGAAAGTAATATGCCCACTTCATCTGTGGCAAGAAAGCTTACCTCTGGTTGCCACAAGATTGGTTGTTATGCCGGTTATGTGGTCCCTGCAATCAGACACTTCAGAGCATCCCCTCCAACAATTGCAGACGCACCATGAGATGTCTGAAATTAACAGATTCTTCTTCATTTTGCTACCCAACTATGGGTTATGGCAAAACATCAGAGAAACTAGACACAATGCCAACATATTGAGGAAGTAGCTACATCCACTGACATCCTTTGCACCTGATAACTGATCAGCTAGACACTGAGAACCATGCCCTTGCTGAACAGAGTGGCCTTGGACTATGTCCTGGTGGCCAAAGGGGAGAGGATTAAGCCATAGGAGGGTGAGAATGTTGCAATCACATGACTAACACCTCTCTTAGTATCCATGAACAGACAGATCACATCAAAAACCGCATAAAAGAATTGCATGAGATTAAAGTGACTTTTACTTGAAAGAGAGCGAGGTCAAGTCTTGGATAACTGCCTTACCTGGAATACGGGGAATGAAGATTTTTGAACTAATCATAGTTATTTGTAGTTTTGACCTTTTGAGATGTTTAATCTGAGCCTACAAACTACACTGCTCAACGTGCTTTCAAAATAAAAGTTTACCCATGCTTATCCGCTTAATATTGCTGGTGATGAGTGATGAAAAATGCAACAATGAAGAATTTAAAACAGAAGTGATTAGGCTATATGCAATTGAGTTGTTGTACGTTTTCACCTTATGTAAAAAAGGGGGGAACAGAGAACGCCATTTTATGGAGGCCTGGATGTTTGTCATCGCGTTTGTGAATTTGTTTTTACATTTGCTTAAAGCACTTATAGAGCCTAACCATTATTACTGTCTATCTAGAGTTTCTGTTTGCCCACTGCCATGTTCCTCACTTATTGCATTGAGTACAAGTATATGAATGTGGCGTGGAAATGCATAGGTTGTAAGGCTGGTCCGCTGAAATGGCAAATTGCACTTCGAATATTTTTGATACTTGCTTGCTATTTTTCTGCATTAAATATATGTGCGCCTTGCAGGAGTTTCCCGAGTGTCTGATATGTTCCACACTTTGTGGGAAACGAAGAAGGAATGAAGTATTCACAACATTTTTTATAGACGTAGCTTTGCTTTCCAGCAGCATTTCACTGTTTTCTGAAGAAGATATCTACACACAATCCAAGATGATTTTCTACCTACAAAGGACAAAGTAAAATGCACACCAATTAGAGAAACATTAAGTAACGGCTACAAAATGTGAGAAAGAGGCAGTGCTTAATTTGTAAAAAAAAAAAAACATCAGT
This sequence comes from Calotriton arnoldi, assembly GCA_963921515.1. Classification (NCBI taxonomy): domain Eukaryota; kingdom Metazoa; phylum Chordata; class Amphibia; order Caudata; family Salamandridae; genus Calotriton; species Calotriton arnoldi. Next base: position 406,823 of record CAWUFW010002845.1, read on the forward strand.
GGCCTTGTCAGGAGGCCACTGAAGCTTGCATGGCCACTGCCAGCGCTGCCAAAGACAGTACTAACCATCACACTCATGACAGTTTAGACTATTCCAAGGCCCCAAAGATATAAGAATGGGTTGGGCAGCAGGCATTAGTCATTGTTAAAGTATGGTGAATTAATACACTACTATTATACTACTCATTTCTAAATTAAACAGTGCCACAATGTGGCAGACTGTCATAACTGCCGGGGTTGACAATGAAGTGCCATTACCAAGCACCAGAAACCACTGGCTCAAAATAAGCACTGGGGAGCGGTGGTACAACAATTACAGGGTTAGACTGGGGCAGAGAAAAGCACAGGCAATGCAAAAAAGTAGGCCACATTAGCAATTTAGGGCAGTTTTCTACTAGTAAAAACAGGATATATAGGTGTTTTGCACGGTATGGGAGACTATACATTTGTGCTTACTGCAGGCATTGCTTATGGTAATATCAGGGAAATTAACAATACAAACCAGCGCACCAGACCATTAGACAATCCCATAAACAGCTAAAAGACCGCCCTACACACTGACCTATCAGACCAGCCCTTCGGTCACTACATGATTGCCGTACTGGCAAGTCCAGGCAATCCAGACAATACGAGAGGACAGAGTGCGCCAAATTTTCAAAAAGTAGTGATATCCGGAAGAATCAAACAAATACTAAATACAGATGTAACATTCGATTCAAAACATATTTTGATTTAAATTTTATTATTCAGCTAAAAAAAAAAAGTAAGAGGTACACCAACTACAATGTATACATTGATGTAGCACTGTCATACAAACACCCTACTTTCTTACAGCACTGGTTTAATATTCTATATATGTAGCGTCTGTGTCCATAGGAGCAACAGACACACTCCAATTAAAAAAACCTATGTAAAATGAAATCTAACATAGGGTGTGGGGGTAAGCAGATGGAAACAAACTTGTCATCACAGCAGAGTAAAAGATAAAACTACAAACTGTCAAAATCGTCTCCATCTAATTCACACAGGAACATAATACATGCTATAGGGTACAAGGTCAAGGTTAATGGCACAGGATTAAAGGTAAAGGGTTATGAGAAGAGGGCATAAATTAACGGTCAAGAGTAAAGGATACAGGGTTAAGGCTATATGATTAAGTGTAGAGGGTACAGGGTTATGGGTACAGAGTTTAAAGTACAGGGCTATACGTTACAGAATACATGATTAATGCTACATGATACAGGGGAAAGGTACATAATTAAGGGTACAGGGTTAAGGAGACAGATTTAAAGGTACATGGCAAAGATTTCATGGTTACGGGTCAAGCTAGAGGGTTAGGAGGGATAAGCCACAGGATTAAATGACCAGGGTACAGGATTACAGGTACAAGGTACCAGGTTTAGGATATAGCGTCAAAGGTGCAGGGCTAACAATACTGAGCTAAGAGTGTTAAACGTACAGGGTACACACATGAAGTTACCAGACTAAGGAAAATTGGCTAAGGGTATAGTGTCAAGAGAGCAGGGCTAAAGGTACAGGGTTAAGAATACAGGTTTCGGGGTTAAGACTATAGGCTTAGAGGTAGAGGATTCATGGTAATGGCTTAAGCATACAGGGATTAAAAGTAGAGTCTACAGAATTTAGGCAGCAGGTACAGGGCTTAGTGTGCAAGGCTAAGGGTACCTAGTTATAAGGACAACGTACACAGTTAAGGGTACAGGACTAGGGAACAGTGTTATGGGTAAAAGGTACATGGTTAAAGATACAGTGTTAGGAATACAGAGTTTGGAGTTAAGAGTACACGGTTTGGATTAAGAAAAGTGTTAATGGTATGGAAACTGGGTAAATAGTACATGTTTAAGGGTGTAGGGTTTGCGGTAGAAGGTGCAGGTTTTAGGGCATAGTGATAAATGTACAATGTTATAAAGGTATAAGGCTGTGGGTACAGAGCTATGTGTGCAGGGTACAGGTTATGAAATTGCATGAATTTGCCTTTACATTATCGTGTTGGCCTGATCCCATGCTAAAACCACCAGCACCAACCTATTTCCAACAATCCCCTCAAAGGGTAGCTTGGAGGCTAACTCAGCCTCTGCATTCCTTCAAACGACTATCACAAAGTGAATTTCTGGATCATGTCAAAGCAAGCAGGCCAGCCGCTGCACTTCTTACCCTTGTCCACCACAAATCTTCAAGAACATTCTTTCAACTACCTTTTCTGCCACACCAGTAAGAAAAATCCTCAATAATTCTTTAACTACAGGAATCTTTCCAGAAGACTTAAAGACGCCCATTGTTAAAGAAAACAAACCTAGACCCACCTGACCCAAAAAACTACAGACCGATTATAAATGGATCTTTCCTGGGAAAACTGACAGAAAGAGCAGCATTCACCCAGATGTCACAATTCACTGAAGATAACTCCATACTTTCTGACTTCCAAACAGGATTCAATCCAGGAAGAGGCACAGAATCTGCCCTCATCGCCATCTAGGATTACCTTAAAAACACAGTAGACCAGAACATGTTCTTCACGCAACTTTTCTTGTACCTTTCAGCTGCCTTCGACACAGTTGACCATGACACTTTAATCCAGATACTCTACAAAGTTTGCATAGAGGAGACTGCTCTTGACTGAATCACATACTACCTTAAAAACAGAACAACTGTCCTCCATACTCCCCTTTCTCATCCAAACCATACTTCACAAAAGCAGGGGTCCCTCACGACTCTATGATCTCACCCATGATTTTCAACATCTACATGAGGTCATTACTGGTAATGATAAACGATTGCAGCTCACACGCTGTAACTATGCAGATGGCACACAAATACTTCCAAAACTGGAAGGCCCCAAAGACATTGGAAATCTTCAGTTGCCTCAGAGCCATTGATCTGTGTATGACATGGAGCCACCTCAAATTGAATGCTTCCATAACTGAAATACTCCCATGTGAAGACTGGAAACATTCTAACTCACACCACGCCTGGTCTGACGATCTGGGACCACCTCCTAAAGTATCTAAGGAAGTAAAAAAACCTTGAAATTACCATGGACTCCAAATTATCAATGTATGCTCAAGTGGACAAGTTAGCAAGATCGAGCTTCATTAGTAGGAAAACTTTACGCCGAATCTTCCCCCATCTAGGATTTCCACACAAGGTCCAAGCTACTATCTCTCTTGTACCATCTAAACTTGATTACGCCAATGGCCTCTTCCACAGATCATCTTTATCAACTATGAAAAAACTACAATGAATTCAGAACTCTGCTGCCAGACCACTTCTATATGTAATGCCACAAGCCCACATCTCCCCTGCTTTAAGGGCCTTACATCGGTTACCAGTTGCCAGAAGATCCATCTTCAAGCTGCTTTGTATCTCCCACAAAGCAATACATGGAACAGGATCAATTTTCATCAAGAATAAAATCACCAAATACATACAACAAAGGAACCTCTGCTCAAGATTGGCACCTCCCCTCAAAACCCCAGCATACAAGAAAATAAACATGAGTGGTACATCTTTCTCTGTTCAAGCAGCCAAACTATGAAATTCATTACCCACAAACAGAAGAGTCATGGATAACTATCTTAACCTCCGAAGACTACTCAAGAGTTGGCTCTTTACATGACCACCACACTCAAACACAAATGTATACCATATGCCTTTAACCATGTATAATTTGTATTTATGTATGTATTTAGTTATGTGCATTTCTTTGTACAGAATTATATATTACTTATGGTTTAAAAATATATAGATATTCTTTAGGTCTGCTTAACAAATGTATATATTACTTACGGTTTAAAAACTATATATATATATATATATATATATATATATATATATATATATATATATATATATATATATATATATATATTCCCAAGTTGTGCCCTGATTTGAAGACGCACTCGCAGCTGATAGTTCATACAGAACCTTTCATTTTCAAAACTCGGCATTTTCTTCCCAGTAAATTATCTGCTTGACGCGTTTCAGAGCAACATGCTCCTTTCTCGAAGGCTTGCCAGAAGTTCACGAATAAATTACACAGCCTCTCCTCTCACCTGCATGCTTTTATAATGATTGCCCTCCAGTGGGCCTCTCAGTGAGTGACAATGTTCGTGCATGCTGGGATTTGAAGTAAGTGTAAATACAATTCTCTCCCTTCGGTGGGTTTCGTGAATAGTGCCACAATTAAAGCTTATTATTTCACCCTCCAGTGGGCCCCAGGAAGAAAATCTGGTTATATTTTAAAAGAAAATCCTCTGCGCTGTACCTGCTCGGAATGGTTCAAAGCAGCAGCCCCAAATTTCTTTTGCCTAGTGGTGCAGTCTTCCACGGCCGGACTGCCGTGTGTTAATGTTCCCAAGTTGTGCCCTGATTTGAAGACGCACTCGCAGCTGATAGTTCATACAGAACCTTTCATTTTCAAAACTCGGCATTTTCTTCCTAGTAAATTATCTGCCTGACGCGTTTCAGAGCAACATGCTCCTTTCTCGAAGGCTTGCCAGCAGTTCACGAATAAATTACACAGCCTCTCCTCTCACCTGCATGCTTTTATAATGATTGCCCTCCAGTGGGCCTCTCAGTGAGTGACAATGTTCGTGCATGCTGGGATTTGAAGTAAGTGTGAATACAATTCTCTCCCTTCGGTGGGTTTCGTGAATAGTGCCACAATTAAAGCTTATTATTTCACCCTCCAGTGGGCCCCAGGAAGAAAATCCGGTTATATTTTAAAAGAAAATCCTCTGCGCTGTACCTGCTCGGAATGGTTCAAAGCAGCAGCCCCAAATTTCTTTTGCCTGGTGGTGCAGTCTTCCACGGCCGGACTGCCGTGTGTTAATGTTCCCAAGTTGTGCCCTGATTTGAAGACGCACTCGCAGCTGATAGTTCATACAGAACCTTTCATTTTCAAAACTCGGCATTTTCTTCCCAGTAAATTATCTGCCTGACGCGTTTCAGAGCAACATGCTCCTTTCTCGAAGGCTTGCCAGCAGTTCACGAATAAATTACACAGCCTCTCCTCTCACCTGCATGCTTTTATAATGATTGCCCTCCAGTGGGCCTCTCAGTGAGTGACAATGTTCGTGCATGCTGGGATTTGAAGTAAGTGTAAATACAATTCTCTCCCTTCGGTGGGTTTCGTGAATAGTGCCACAATTAAAGCTTATTATTTCACCCTCCAGTGGGCCCCAGGAAGAAAATCTGGTTATATTTTAAAAGAAAATCCTCTGCGCTGTACCTGCTCGGAATGGTTCAAAGCAGCAGCCCCAAATTTCTTTTGCCTGGTGGTGCAGTCTTCCACGGCCGGACTGCCGTGTGTTAATGTTCCCAAGTTGTGCCCTGATTTGAAGACGCACTCGCAGCTGATAGTTCATACAGAACCTTTCATTTTCAAAACTCGGCATTTTCTTCCCAGTAAATTATCTGCCTGACGCGTTTCAGAGCAACATGCTCCTTTCTCGAAGGCTTGCCAGCAGTTCACGAATAAATTACACAGCCTCTCCTCTCACCTGCATGCTTTTATAATGATTGCCCTCCAGTGGGCCTCTCAGTGAGTGACAATGTTCGTGCATGCTGGGATTTGAAGTAAGTGTAAATACAATTCTCTCCCTTCGGTGGGTTTCGTGAATAGTGCCACAATTAAAGCTTATTATTTCACCCTCCAGTGGGCCCCAGGAAGAAAATCCGGTTATATTTTAAAAGAAAATCCTCTGCGCTGTACCTGCTCGGAATGGTTCAAAGCAGCAGCCCCAAATTTCTTTTGCCTGGTGGTGCAGTCTTCCACGGCCGGACTGCCTTGTGTTAATGTTCCCAAGTTGTGCCCTGATTTGAAGACGCACTCGCAGCTGATAGTTCATACAGAACCTTTCATTTTCAAAACTCGGCATTTTCTTCCCAGTAAATTATCTGCCTGACGCGTTTCAGAGCAACATGCTCCTTTCTCGAAGGCTTGCCAGCAGTTCACGAATAAATTACACAGCCTCTCCTCTCACCTGCATGCTTTTATAATGATTGCCCTCCAGTGGGCCTCTCAGTGAGTGACAATGTTCGTGCATGCTGGGATTTGAAGTAAGTGTAAATACAATTCTCTCCCTTCGGTGAGTTTCGTGAATAGTGCCACAATTAAAGCTTATTATTTCACCCTCCAGTGGGCCCCAGGAAGAAAATCTGGTTATTTTTTAAAAGAAAATCCTCTGCGCTGTACCTGCTCGGAATGGTTCAAAGCAGCAGCCCCAAATTTCTTTTGCCTGGTGGTGCAGTCTTCCACGGCCGGACTGCCGTGTGTTAATGTTCCCAAGTTGTGCCCTGATTTGAAGACGCACTCGCAGCTGATAGTTCATTGAAACGCGTCAGGCCAAAGGATTGATTTTCCAGAGGGGAACCAATATGCTTGAGAAATAAAGGCTTGTTACCTACCTTTTCAGCGGTGTGCGGCTTCATTTTCTGGGCAACTTTGGGACATGTTTACACAGCGGCCCTGGCCGTGGAAGCAACGCACCTCCTGCAAAGCAAAGAAAGGACCGGCCGGGGGGTAACGTCCCCTCTGCATCGGCGCTGAAGGTTCATGAATAAGGCATATTGTACCCTGTCTGGGGCCCACTGGAGGGCTAGTTTAATGTATCCTGGACTAGGCATGGGGACTGGACCCACTGGAGGGTTAAAAATGCCTACAAAGACTACATTCCCCAGCATGCAGTGTTGAAAGTAAACGTGATGTCACGAGCACACCGGAGGCTAATTGAAATAAATTTTGCATTGCAGAAGGAGTGTAGCGGCGGAGAATTCCTTCCCCATGTCGGCCTCTGAAGAGATGCACAAAAGCATTGAAACGCGTCAGGCCAAAGGATTGATTTTCCAGAGGGGAACCAATATGCTTGAGAAATAAAGGCTTGTTACCTACCTTTTCAGCGGTGTGCGGCTTCATTTTCTGGGCAACTTTGGGACATGTTTATACGGCGGCCCTGGCCGTGGAAGCAACGCACCTCCTGCAAAGCAAAGAAAGGACCGGCCGGCGGGTAACGTCCCCTCTGCATCGGCGCTGAAGGTTCATGAATAAGGCATATTGTACCCTGTCTGGGGCCCACTGGAGGGCTAGTTTAATGTATCCTGGAGTAGGCATGTGGACTGGACCCACTGGAGGGTTAAAAATGCCTACAAAGACTACATTCCCCAGCATGCAGTGTTGAAAGTAAACGTGATGTCACGAGCACACCGGAGGCTAATTGAAATAAATTTTGCATTGCAGAAGGAGTGTAGCGGCGGAGAATTCCTTCCCCATGTCGGCCTCTGAAGAGATGCACAAAAGCATTGAAACGCGTCAGGCCAAAGGATTGATTTTCCAGAGGGGAACCAATATGCTTGAGAAATAAAGGCTTGTTACCTACCTTTTCAGCGGTGTGCGGCTTCATTTTCTGGGCAACTTTGGGACATGTTTACACGGCGGCCCTGGCCGTGGAAGCAACGCACCTCCTGCAAAGCAAAGAAAGGACCGGCCGGGGGGTAACGTCCCCTCTCCATCGTCGCTGAAGGTTCATGAATAAGGCATATTGTACCCTGTCTGGGGCCCACTGGAGGGCTAGTTTAATGTATCCTGGACTAGGCATGGGCACTGGACCCACTGGAGGGTTAAAAATGCCTACAAAGACTACATTCCCCAGCATGCAGTGTTGAAAGTAAACGTGATGTCACGAGCACACCGGAGGCTAATTGAAATAAATTTTGCATTGCAGAAGGAGTGTAGCGGCGGAGAATTCCTTCCCCATGTCGGCCTCTGAAGAGATGCACAAAAGCATTGAAACGCGTCAGGCCAAAGGATTGATTTTCCAGAGGGGAACCAATATGCTTGAGAAATAAAGGCTTGTTACCTACCTTTTCAGCGGTGTGCGGCTTCATTTTCTGGGCAACTTTGGGACATGTTTACACGGCGGCCCTGGCCGTGGAAGCAACGCACCTCCTGCAAAGCAAAGAAAGGACCGGCCGGGGGTAACGTCCCTCTGCATCGGCGCTGAAGGTTCATGAATAAGGCATATTGTACCCTGTCTGGGGCCCACTGGAGGGCTAGTTTAATGTATCCTGGACTAGGCATGGGCACTGGACCCACTGGAGGGTTAAAAATGCCTACAAAGACTACATTCCCCAGCATGCAGTGTTGAAAGTAAACGTGATGTCACGAGCACACCGGAGGCTAATTGAAATAAATTTTGCATTGCAGAAGGAGTGTAGCGGCGGAGAATTCCTTCCCCATGTCGGCCTCTGAAGAGATGCACAAAAGCATTGAAACGCGTCAGGCCAAAGGATTGATTTTCCAGAGGGAACCAATATGCTTGAGAAATAAAGGCTTGTTACCTACCTTTTCAGCGGTGTGCGGCTTCATTTTCTGGGCAACTTTGGGACATATATATATATATATATATATATATATATATATATGTGTATTTTTTTAAGCTTAACATATATATAGGTCACTGAATAGTTTTCATACACGGTATTTGATTAGTTGCTTATGGGTCTCTGTTTATTTTATTTATCTTTCACAATATGTAAATATAATCATAACAATTGCATCTATAAGTATTTCGCTATTGAAATATTGAGGAAAATATGAAAAATAAAATAAATATAAACAATAACAAAATATATAAGTACACACATAAACTAGCTTTGCATTCAGCAACACCTGAAAGTCTGAATTTCTAGCTATCTATCCACACATGCATAAATGGAACTTTAGACAATACAATTTTATATCTCTTTATTATTTTCATTATAAATATATACCCTTTCTATGTAATTATGTGTTTATATATTTATTACTTTACTCCTACTGTAGAAAGAAAGAAAGGAAGGAAAACAAAAAGTTTTCAACTCCCTCCAATGCACTAGGCTATGTCTCATCCTATACCTCTCTCAATATATCCTCTACCTCCACTCTCTGACTTCTCCCAAATCTCATTCTACTACTATGATCTCCCTAAGACCCTTTCTAGACTATCCCCTCCTCTATCCCTCCTTGACTCACCCCAAAACTCATTCTACTATTATGATCTCCCATATAACCCTTTCTAGACTATCCCCTCCTCTATCCCTCCTTGACTCACCCCAAAACTCATTCTACTATTATGATCTCCCATATAACCCTTTCTAGACTATCCCCTCCTCTATCCCTCCTTGACTCACCCCAAAGCTCATTTTACTAATATGATCTCCCATATAACCCTTTCTAGACTATCCCCTCCTCTATCCCTCCTTGACTCACCCCAAAGCTCATTTTACTAATATGATCTCCCATATAACCCTTTCTAGACTATCCCCTCCTCTATCCCTCCTTGACTCACCCCAAAGCTCATTTTACTATTATGATCTCCCATATAACCCTTTCTAGACTATCCCTCCTCTATCCCTCCTTGACTCACCCCAAAGCTCATTTTACTACTATGATCTCCCTAAGACCCTTTCTTGACTCTTCCCTCCTCTTTCCCTCCTTGACTCACCCCAAAGCTCATTCTACTATTATGATCTCCCTAAGACCCTTTCTTGACTCTTCCCTCCTCTTTCCCTCCTTGACTCACCCCAAAACTCATTCTACTATTATGATCTCCCATATAACCCTTTCTAGACTATCCCCTCCTCTATCCCTCCTTGACTCACCCCAAAGCTCATTTTACTACTATGATCTCCCATATAACCCTTTCTAGACTATCCCCTCTTCTATCCCTCCTTGACTCACCCCAAAACTCATTCTACTATTATGATCTCCCATATAACCCTTTCTAGACTATCCCCTCCTCTATCCCTCCTTGACTCACCCCAAAGCTCATTTTACTATTATGATCTCCCATATAACCCTTTCTAGACTATCCCCTCCTCTATCCCTCCTTGACTCACCCCAAAGCTCATTTTACTACTATGATCTCCCTAAGACCCTTTCTTGACTCTTCCCTCCTCTTTCCCTCCTTGACTCACCCCAAAGCTCATTCTACTATTATGATCTCCCTAAGACCCTTTCTTGACTCTTCCCTCCTCTTTCCCTCCTTGACTCACCCCAAAACTCATTCTACTATTATGATCTCCCATATAACCCTTTCTAGACTATCCCCTCCTCTATCCCTCCTTGACTCACCCCAAAACTCATTCTACTATTATGATCTCCCATATAACCCTTTCTAGACTATCCCCTCCTCTATCCCTCCTTGACTCACCCCAAAGCTCATTTTACTACTATGATCTCCCATATAACCCTTTCTAGACTATCCCCTCCTCTATCCCTCCTTGACTCACCCCAAAACTCATTCTACTATTATGATCTCCCATATAACCCTTTCTAGACTATCCCCTCCTCTATCCCTCCTTGACTCACCCCAAAGCTCATTTTACTAATATGATCTCCCATATAACCCTTTCTAGACTCTTCCCTCCTCTATCCCTCCTTGACTCACCCCAAAGCTCATTTTACTATTATGATCTCCCATATAACCCTTTCTAGACTATCCCCTCCTCTATCCCTCCTTGACTCACCCCAAAGCTCATTCTACTATTATGATCTCCCATATAACCCTTTCTAGACTATCCCCTCCTCTATCCCTCCTTGACTCACCCCAAAGCTCATTTTACTACTATGATCTCCCTAAGACCCTTTCTTGACTCTTCCCTCCTCTTTCCCTCCTTGACTCACCCCAAAGCTCATTCTACTATTATGATCTCCCTAAGACCCTTTCTTGACTCTTCCCTCCTCTTTCCCTCCTTGACTCACCCCAAAACTCATTCTACTATTATGATCTCCCATATAACCCTTTCTAGACTATCCCCTCTTCTATCCCTCCTTGACTCACCCCAAAACTCATTCTACTATTATGATCTCCCATATAACCCTTTCTAGACTATCCCCTCTTCTATCCCTCCTTGACTCACCCCAAAACTCATTCTACTATTATGATCTCCCATATAACCCTTTCTAGACTATCCCCTCCTCTATCCCTCCTTGACTCACCCCAAAGCTCATTTTACTATTATGATCTCCCATATAACCCTTTCTAGACTATCCCCTCCTCTATCCCTCCTTGACTCACCCCAAAGCTCATTTTACTACTATGATCTCCCTAAGACCCTTTCTTGACTCTTCCCTCCTCTTTCCCTCCTTGACTCACCCCAAAGCTCATTCTACTATTATGATCTCCCTAAGACCCTTTCTTGACTCTTCCCTCCTCTTTCCCTCCTTGACTCACCCCAAAACTCATTCTACTATTATGATCTCCCATATAACCCTTTCTAGACTATCCCCTCCTCTATCCCTCCTTGACTCACCCCAAAGCTCATTTTACTACTATGATCTCCCATATAACCCTTTCTAGACTATCCCCTCCTCTATCCCTCCTTGACTCACCCCAAAGCTCATTTTACTACTATGATCTCCCATATAACCCTTTCTAGACTCTTCCCTCCTCTATCCCTCCTTGACTCACCCCAAAACTCATTCTACTATTATGATCTCCCATATAACCCTTTCTAGACTATCCCCTCCTCTATCCCTCCTTGACTCACCCCAAAGCTCATTTTACTACTATGATCTCCCATATAACCCTTTCTAGACTATCCCCTCCTCTATCCCTCCTTGACTCACCCCAAAGCTCATTTTACTATTATGATCTCCCATATAACCCTTTCTAGACTATCCCCTCCTCTATCCCTCCTTGACTCACCCCAAAGCTCATTTTACTACTATGATCTCCCATATAACCCTTTCTAGACTATCCCCTCCTCTATCCCTCCTTGACTCACCCCAAAGCTCATTTTACTACTATGATCTCCCATATAACCCTTTCTAGACTATCCCCTCCTCTATCCCTCCTTGACTCACCCCAAAGCTCATTTTACTACTATGATCTCCCATATAACCCTTTCTAGACTATCCCCTCCTCTATCCCTCCTTGACTCACCCCAAAGCTCATTTTACTACTATGATCTCCCATATAACACTTTCTAGACTCTTCCCTCCTGTGACTCATCCCAAACCTCTTTTTCTACTATGATCTCCCTAATAACCCTTTCTAGACTCTTCTCTCTCTCCTTTGACTCATCCCAAACCTCATCTAACTAATATGATCTCTTAAATAACACTATCTAGACTCTTCCCCCCTATAGCACCCTCCTTTATCCAATTCAATCAAACTAACAGACTCACATGTCCACCATTCAAATTAACAATTTATATTTCCCTATACTAATCCACCTCTAATCCCCTGGGCTCCAGTATAGCGTGCTACTAGCTGAAAAGCACGTCAGTGCCTTGTATGGGGTAGTAAGCGCTATATAAATACAATTACTTCAGCTGACGCCATCTCGTATGCCCATGTTAACTATGGTTGTACAGGCCATACCGCTACTTATATACTTAGCCTCTCTCTCATGCTTGGCAGCACTAAGCACAGATTTTCAAGTCACTAGCTCAGAGTCTGAAAATGTATATTATTTGTATCTCTTTTGAAGGTCTTTTTTGACCTCTGTCATGAAAACACTGTACACCTGTAATATCAGATTTTTGTTTCTGTCATGTGTATTCTATTGGAGTCTGTATACAAACATCTAAAAAACACAATATGTTGGGGAGTGGTTTTTTGCATTAGATGCTCACTACTATAGGAAAAAATCCCATGTAACTTTGTATTGTGATATTGCTCTTTGCTTATTTTTGCTTAATAAATACTCTCAGACTTCAGAAAGGCGTTGTTAGAACTGGGGGTCTCGCCACTCCTCCCACCACTCTACATGTAGATAGGTCTATCAGCCTAGTGCTGACTCACCCAGCCTCCTGCAGCCACCCCCAGCCCCTGTCACTCACAAACCAGACAGTCAATTCACAAACAGGCAGAGGCACACAGAAAGGTTGAACAAGAAAATAGCCACTTTCTAAAAGTGCTATTTCCAAACTTAGAATTTAAAACCATCTTCACTAAAAGATGTGTAATTAAATTCTGAGTTCAGAGGGACCAGATTCCAACTTTCTATCTTGCTGCTATGGGAAGAAATGCGGGTAACCATGTTACACAGCATTCCCCATGTTATCCTATGGGCAAGATAGCCTTTCAATAGTGAAAAACGAAATAGGCACCCTGCCCAGGGGGGTACCTTGGGCCTTCCATAGGGGTGTCCAATGTGTAAGAAAAGGGTAGGGTTAGGCCTGGCAACTGTGTACACTGGCCAGGACAACATGCAGTTCACAAACTGCGCACAGGCACTGCAGTGGCAGGCCTGAGACACCATTTTAGGGCTACTCCTGTGGGTGGCACAATCAGTGCTGCAGGCCCACTAGTAGCATTTGAATCACCAGCCCTGGCACACTTAGTGCACTTTACTAGGGACCTACTGGTAAAACAAATAAGCCAATCATGGATAACCAATCACAATAACAATTTACAGAGAGAGCATATGCACTTTAGCACTGATCAGCAGTGGTAAAGTGCCCAGAGTCCTATAGCCAACAACCACAGGTCAGGAAAAACAAAGGAGGAAGAAGCAAAAAAGTTTTGGGATAACCCTGCAAAAAGTGCTAATTTCCAACAGGCGTGCAAGCTGACTTTCTTCGACAAGGCATGCTCATGGAAAATAATTTTCCAGTAAAGGTAAAAAGGAGCATTTTCTCTAAATGTCTAACCCTGGGTATGTGGATTGGCACATGTAGGATTAGAAAAGGCAGATTAGCAGTCATTTAGGTGATGTGCCTATGTGTCAAGAGATTACAATTTATTTGTGAATCTGCCCAGTAAGCTTAAGAATCAGATGAAAACCTTTAAACACTTGCCAGTTAAGCATTAATTATATTGCGGTTTCAATCACTTTGCAAAAAGATTTCCAATCCATTTGGAAATAATAACTTAAAGGATCCTGAATCCATGCTGTAGGTGTTTGGTTTCATCTGAATATTAAAACTTTTTGGAAGAAACGCATGTAAAGGTTAGCTAAATTCGCCAGCGAGAGAAAATAATTATGAATATTTTGGAATTTGTCAACATGGAGATAAAGAAGAGATGCCCCCCTGGCGCTGGAGGGCGCGCAGCAAGATGGCCGCACTTGCGTGAGGCTCCTTGCAGCCCAGGACCAATATCCTTAACGATCCTGCCCAATCTCCACCTACAAGAACCTAAATTGTAGGGAACAGCATGCGGAGTGCGACCTGATGTCCCCTGGCAAAAAACGAAGCAGATACGAGCTGCGGACGAGTTGCTAGACTAAAGGGCTGACCAGACCCGGACTCACTCTTCAAAATGGCGGGCGCCCGGTGAACGAAGCGGAGCTGCAGCCGCTGGAGAAGACGGCCGCGGTACCAGTGGGCAATCGCCCACCACCCCCCCCAGGAGTTACCACATGGAAGGGCAGCCTGAGCTTAACCTCCGGAGACTGGCAAATCCACTGACCTGAGCAGGGGCTGCAGCGTGCGCCAGAGGGGAGAGCCGAGAGATCTGCGTCCCGCCGCCACCGCAGGAAGCCGAGAGTAACAGCTGCCGAGCGGCGCAATCAAAGCAGGACAGACCGCCCTGAGGAGACTCCAGTCGGCCGGTGCGAGGCGTGAACTGCGAAATACGACGGCAGGGGTGGCCAAACACAGAGACAGGGCCTACCATCCGTAACGCTGTAGAGAGCAAAGAAGCTGCTGTGCTGTGCTGCTCCGGAGCCGGGTGCGGGCCGGAATCTTGGCATCCCGCGCCCGCGGGGAAGAAAGGCACGCTAGAGGTCTGCCCGCAGGCCGTGCCTGGACCCACTACTCAGGCCTTAAGCAAAGACACCTCCCGCTTGCCACAGATATAATATCGAGCCCTGAGGGCTGAGAATTGCCGTCGCTGGGCCCGGGCCGCGCTTCGCACAGAGCCAAGAGAAGCTGCACACAAAGGACCATCCGTTGCACAGGGACTGACAGCAGGGCAGTCACGGCCCAAAGCACCATTGGCCCTTTCCATCCTGCACGCACGATCCCTAGCATCAGCCTAGGACAGACTCTCGCTGGGACCCAAATGCGCCTGCACGCTAGAGAAGGTGTGCTTGGGCCTTCATCTCAGGCCTTAAGTAGACACACCTCCCGCTTGCTACAGCTATAACATTGAACCCTTGTGGGCTGAGAATTGCCGCCACTGGGCCCGGACCACACCTCGCGCAGAGCCAAGAGACGCTGCACACAAAGGCACATCCGCTGCACAGTGCCTGACAGCAGGGTAGACACGGCCCAAAACACCATTGGCCCTTTCCATCCTGCACACGTGACCCCCAGCATCAGCCTGGGACAGACTCTCGCTGGGACCCCAGTACGCCTGCACGCTAGAGAACTGTCCATAAGCTGTGCCTGCACCTACAACTCAGGCCTTAAGGAGAGGCACCTCCCGCTTGCCACAGCTATAATTTTGGGCCCTGAGGGCTGGGAGTTGCCACCACTGAGCCAGGACCGCGCCTCGCACAGAGTCAAGACAAGCTGCACACGAAGGCCCATTCTCTGTACAGAGACTGACAGCAGGGCCCTCACGGCCCAAAACACCAGTGGCCCTTCTCATCCTGCACGCGTGATCCCCAGTATCAGCCCAGGACAGACTCTCGCTGGGACCCCGATACGCCTGCACGCTGATGTGAGAAAACAGTGCCTTTTCGGGAGGGCAGACGAGAGCCCCTGCGGGCAAACTGATCTTGTGGCGCCCGAGACCAGAGCGCGCCACTACAGCGGAGAACATAAAGCACGTAAAGGTAAGGGGCCCTACTTCTGGAGAAACCGTGAAGGAGGAAGCACAGCGTGAGTGCAGGGAAACTATGGAAAAAACAGACGGCAAACAATCAAAGCTACCATTTGAAGCACGAAAATCCACCAGGGCCGCCACCGACCCAGAGAACACGATGGCGGACTGCACTAGCTCTGCGGCCCAGACCTCCACGGATGACCTCAAGGAGCTACTCCTAACCATGAAACACAGCCTCACTTCAATAGAAGCAAAAATGGACGCTATGAATACCCGCATAGATAATGTCACGCATAAGCTTGACCAGCACGAGGAGCGCATAACAGAAGCAGAGCAGCGCGTCTCTACCCTGGAAGACAAATCTGCGGGTAGACAAGAACAGCTACTCCACATGGAAAGCATCCTGAAAGTTATTGCGCTCAAAAATGAAGACCTAGAATCGAGGTCGCGCCGCAATAATATTTGCATACTTGGAGTGCCAGAGTCCACCAACACAGGCCGCATGGAGGACTATGTGGAGAGACTACTGACGACAGTATTCGAAAGAAGTGCCTTCTCCACAATGTTCATTATAGAAAGAGCACACTGCTCGCTGGCCGCTCGGACCCCGCCTGGAGCTCCTGCCAGACCGATCATTGCGCGCATACTCAATTATCGAGACCAAGATACTACGTTAAGGCTAGTCAGAGAACGAAAAACACTGTCCTACGAAGGCTCCGAAGTGGCCATATACCCGGACTTTACAATGGCGGTCCAAGATGCCCGGAAAAAGTTCCTACCAATAAAAAAGAAATTACAGCAGGCCAACATCCCTTACGCCATGCTATTCCCTGCGAAACTATGGAGCACACATCAGGGCAAACAACACTTCTTTACCAACCCTCAGCACGTGGCGGATTTTTTAAAAAGCAACCTCCGGAGATCCCCTCGGAATGATCCAGATTTGAGCCCTTCTCATTCCAGTGCTGCTCTATCTGACAAAGAGTAAGCATTAGGGATACATCGACGCTGCGAACACCCCTGCTGCTCCATCTTGCTGCGCAGGGGCAGCACAGATTCACGGAGTACGGAGCCACATCGAGCTACACCAGACGATTGTAACTGGCACCCTGGAGACTGGCAGATATGAAGCAGTCATACCCAAGTTAATGGGCTGCACAGCTCTGTTCCCTACACGACATCTGAATGTTACACTGAAAGGAAAGGGTAAACAAACCTGTACCTGGGCACCCTCGTGCTTTGCGAGGGGAGACTGCGGTGCCCTCGGGCGATTCCCCAACAGGACAACCCTAACAAGCTTGTTGCTAAATGGTTATTGTTTCTTTCTCTTCTGCTTTTTATGTTCTTACCGAATCTTCTTACAATGGAAGATAGAGGTCTATTGTTGAGCTTTTTCGGGAAAGGGCGGGAGGGTGGGTACGTAGGCCACGGCAGGATTGGGCTGCTGATGTGGGAGGGAGGCAGGACTGAATCACTGCGTTGGGGGGTAGGGGAGGAGGGAAAGTTGGCGACAGATAGAACCACACTAAACACAGACCTTACCTCAAGATACTGCACTGCCTATACACCACATAAACTACACCGTACATTACACGCTCATAGTATGATCAATGACGCACCCAACCCCACCTAGCTATAATCTTATCACGTGGAACGTGAGAGGTTTGGGAAACCCCAGGAAACATCGTCATGTTCTGGCATGTCCTGACATACCTAGACCGACGCAATATCCACATCGCAATGCTTCAAGAGACTCATATGGGCCCCACATCCCCGGCTACATTTGTTTGGCATCGTATAGATGCTGTTCGACATACTCCACTTATGCTCGAGGGACGATGATACTTTTTAAGAAAAATGTCCCATACGAACCTAGAGGAGAAATGGCTGACCCTCAGAGATGATGCTGTATTACATGGGGGCGACTGTCATCTCAATCCATCACGCTTGCCTGCTGCTATGGCCCTAACACCGACGACCCTATGTTCTTCAATGTTCTCTGGGGGAAAATACTTGACATTGGTTCCACTCACGTGGCATGGGGGGGAGACTTTAACCTAACCCTAGACCCAACGATAGATCGACAACGCCCACAACCTCACCACCACACAGGGGCCCAACGACAATTGTTAGAGATCCTTGCCACACATGACCTGATCGACGCATGGCGCAGTTTACACCCAGCCGCCAGAGAGGGCACATGTCACTCCTCTACGCACTCCACGTGGTCGAGAATAGATGGATGGCTGCTCTAAAGAGGGCTTAAAACATGGCTTATGTCTGATCGACACCTGCTGAGAACATACTCGGACCACTCGCAGGTAATGCTAACCCTGGCTCCACCCTGCTCACTGGCTCCTTACCAAAACTGGAGATTGCCGGTGAATGCTCTCCTAGACATCCCATTCCAAACTGAACTAGGTCAAGAGATCACTGATTTCTTCCCGCGTAATATTGATACTGTCCCTCAGTTCTCCACGGTCTGGGAGGCATTCAAGGTGACTGTCAGAGGAATTTGCATTGCAAAAGGGGGAGGCATATTGAGAGATATCCGCAATACGCTCCAACGTCTAGAAAGTGAACTCAAACAACTCAAAAATCAAATGCGATCTGACCCAAGCTCTCACTTGAAGGGGCAATTCAGAGACAAACTGACAGAATATCAAGATACTGCAGAGAGAGAAGGTAAGTTCTGCGGTAAATACTACCGTGCCCGACAATACGGGGAAGGGGAACGCCCCGGAAAGGCCTTAACTGAGCTCACTCGAAAACCCAGATTCTCTAATACTATACTTGAAATTACCGATCACGAGGGCGGGGTATACAGAGACACCCCAGACATACTAGACACCTTCCACGTGTTCTACACCAATCTATACACAACACACAGGACTCAACCGATAGAGTTTGTGCCCTATTTTGAAGACATAGCGCTAGGCTGGCTGGGGGATGGCCAGAGGGAATTCCTCCTAGCGGATTTTGAGGACGAGGAGATACGCTCGGCAATTATGCAACTGCAATCTGGCCCGCTCCCGGGCCCGATGGCCTACCGGCCGAATTTTATAAAACATACAGTGATACCCTTATCCCCATTCTAAAACAGGTCTACGAGGAGGCGCGAGAGACAGGTACACTTCTGCCAACAATGCGAGAGGCACTCATTATATCACTCCTCAAGCCAGGCAAACCAGGAGATAGATGCGACTCTTACCGGCCACTCTAGCTAATTAATTGCGATGCCAAAATCTTGGCCAAATTGATTGCCAATAGAATCAGTCCTCTGATGACAGCTCTGGTGTTACCAGACCAATCGGGCTTTATACCCGGAAGAGCAACATCGCATAATCTCTGCACCCTGTTCGCCCTAATGCAGGACATTGAGCCAGACCAGGCAGCGGTGGCAATCATTTTGGACGCCACCAAAGCCTTTGACTCCCTTGAATGGGACTATTTGGCCAGTGTACTGGTGAGAATGGGATTCCCCCCCCTCCTCGCCTGGAACCAGCTATTATACACAAAGCCACAAGCCAAACTACTCATTAATGGAGCATGCTCTCCCAGGTTCCATATCACATGGGGGACGAGGCAAGGATGCCCGCTCTCCCCTCTCTTCTTCGCTCTGGCCATGGAGCCGCTCACGGCCAAGCTTAGGCAACACCATCGAGAGCACGCTCTCATATACCCAGAAAGACAAATTCTTATCTCGCTGTATGCCGATGACCTCACATTGTACTTACGCGACCCCGAGGAAAGCTTGAATCCCATATTGCGGGCTTTCCTGCAGTTCGGGCACTATTCCGGGATAAACATTAATTGGAGCAAATCACAAATTTTCCCCCTCACAGACATTATCAAGAAATACACCCTGGACTTCCCATTGGATTGGTGTGAAGACGAAGTAAAATATCTTTGAATAGTGATAACCAGAGACAGGGAACACCTCATGAGGGCTAACTATGGTAGAGCGCTAGACACACTCACAGACTCCGTTACACGATGGATAGCAATGCCACTTTCTTTAGCGGGCTGGATAGCACTGATCAAGATGGTCGTTCTCCCAAAACTACTCTACCTCTTCACCTGTATTCCATATGCACCCAGCAACTCCTTTTTTAAAGCCCTCAAATCACACCTCATTCGATTGACGTGGGGGGGCAAACAACCCAGGCTGAAGTGGGAGGTACTAACTCTACCCTTTGATAAAGGAGGCTTTGAGGTCCCCGACATGGAGCTCTATTTCTGGAGCGCTCAGGTGCACTTTGCCGCCTACTGGATGCACCCACCACCATACATGCCACACCTGGCGATAGAACACTGGCCCATGGTTCCAACCCCTTACTCAGCCTATATAAGCGCGCCCACTAACCCTAAATGCACAGACCCAACCACAGTGGAATGCACAAATAGAGCATGGAGGGCCATTGCCAAGCACATGAAAGTGGACACACTATACTCCCCGCTTCTGCCACTAGCAGGCAGATTAGACATCCCGGTCACGGGGGAAGTGCGGTGTCAACAAATGCTACGTAAATACGAAATCCAGACTTGGGGAGCACTGTATGAGGACGGGACCTTCCGCACACGTGAACATTTTTTTAATGACTGCCAACCCTCAACTATGGAGTTATTCATGTACGTGAGGCTCCGCCTTGATGTAAAATCCGCTACTCCTGACTTTCCCGCCGAACCCCCATTTGCTCCACTACATGCCTTATTGCAACGGTCCTCCCCCACACATATCGTATCCATGCTGTACCGAACCACCCAAACTAATAGCCGACACAGCGTCCCTGATGCGCGGACCAGATGGGAAAAAGATTTGGGCGCTCCTATCACTGACGATCAATGGACCTATTGTTGCCAGCAGACGGGGAGAACCTCGGCCAGTAGCAGATTGCGCATAATACATTTCAAATTCCTTCACCGACTTTATTACACCCCGGCACGACTGTATCGCTTCAGACTCAGGGAGAACGACAATTGCGATAGATGCGGGAGGGAGGGTGCTGACTTCTTGCACTTGGCATGGGAATGCCCCCCAGTCTTAGCATACTGGACGGAGATTACGGAAAATCTTAGTCAGATGACAGGGGAACACATAACCAATACCCCGCTCACTACTCTGTTGGGATACACAAGGGATTTTAAGGCGCCCTTCAGGAAATTTATATCGATAAGCTTACTTTTAGCTAAACGCAGAGTGGCCTGTAAATGGGGGAGAGGTAGAGCGCCCTAGTTCAAGGTCTGGATGGAGGACCTAATATATTGCCAGGAACAACTGTCTGTGTATGCGGAGTTGATGCCACCCACGTCTCGCCCTCGAGACAACTGAGAACCACTACGAATATATTTACAGGAGCGCCCAGCCGCAACAGGCGAAGAAGGAGACACTTCAGGGGGCCGGAAAATGTCAGTGCCGGGGGAATGATGGAGTGGGTCCAGTCGGGAGGCACCTAAGCACACTGTATGGATTATGCAACATTCCCTCTGTAGTGTGCCAGAGCGCACCACTAGCAGCCAAACTTGTACAAACTAAGTACGTGCTTTGTAAGCTAATGTGTATGGCCTGTATTTTCTAAATTTGATATAATAAGGTCGCAAAGTGTAACTGCAAAATTCTGCCGTTAATTGTACTGTCCCTTTCTGTTTTTTCTTATTGCAAACTTGAAAAATAAAGTTTAAAAAAAAAAAAAAAAAAGAAGAGATGCCCCCGAACATAAAATTATGCCAAGTAATTCTTGTGACCGATGTAGGCACAATACCTTCTCCCACACATTTTCTCGAAGTCCGAGCTGGTTTTGGTAGAATCACAGTCCCTTCTGGGAACTCCTCATATTTCCAATATCAACGATATTATGCTTGGGGAATACAATCAGTTGTTGATGTTATTCAAATTTTAGAAGTGCATGAAAAATTTCACTATGTAAAAGTTTAAAAATAGTTTATATGGCTGCCTAATAAGTCAAAGTAGCATGCCTACCTCCTTCAACTTTGCCATTAAGTATACATAAATTCAGTTCGCTTTTTTAATTAACAATAGATTTGCCAAATGAAAATACGTATACTAATCTAACAGAATTAGATTCATTTGTACAGTATAAAGAATAAGATTTGAGGGGCTAGCTGAATGATTTTAAACCATTTGGATATGCTTAGCAAGAAGTTTCAAAGTGCCCCATTGTCATTTTCTCGCGCAATAGTTCTACGAGCCTGGGCGATCGTCTGCTTGCGGGGAGTCCTAAAGCTATTTTGGGCCACGTCAGAGCACTATAAAATCATGAAAATAAATAAATATATTTAATTTAGTACAATCATGAAACAGTCAGAGACTTTACAAAGCCGTCAAATGAATATCGCATAAAGTCTGCCCCTAAAAACAAGGTTCTTTTCCTGCCCACATCAGTGCTTAATTTGAGCCTGTGGCTTCCGGTGCTCGCATTGGCACTTAATTGTCAACACCAACACTTATGACATTCTGCCACATGGTGACGCCGTTTGTCTAATTTAGGGATGAACAAAACAACAGCTGTTTATTAATTCAATATACATTAAAAATGACATATCTGTCGCACAAGCCATTATTATAGCTTTCTAGGCCTGGAGTAGTCTGAATTGTTCCACTTGTAGAAGGGTGATGGTTAGTAGTTGGATTGGTACTGTCATTGGCAGCACTGGCCGGGGAATGTGTGGTGCCAGCTGCAGTGGCCTGCTAATGCGGGTCCTGGCACTTATTCTGCTACAAATTAAGCACTTGTTATGCTATCAGGTAGGAAACAGGGCAAATTCCAGTCAAGAACTGTTTGAAAAGCCGCACAGGCTTTAGATTTGTGATCATAAAAAATCATATTCATATCATATTTCAAACAGTCTAGTCCAGGGGTGTTCAACCTTTTCTGTAGTGAGAGATACTTCTGATGAGTGAAAATTATCATGAGTTACCAGACGCTCCCACACCCTGCTTAGTTGCCTTTAAGCCTAATGTCGATAGAGCCAGATGCTGTGGTTTGAACAAAATACTTTAACTAGCCCTTCACTGCTACAGACGCGAAACGACTGTCTCGACATTCCACACCCCCTCAAGCTGCTGCCCCATGGTTTCGCCCTTCCTGGGTCACGCTCGACTTGACAACTTTGGAAAGCGACAGCGGGCGAATCGTTTGCTCCTCTGAAGCTAGTGTAGAAATTGCCAACGCCAAATTCACAGCCTAAAAGTAAACTGTCAAATAAAGCAATATTGGATGTAGTTCACTCTGCATCATAAATAACCAAACAGTTGCTTAAATCTACTTATGCTGCTGTAAGAGTGCTATGGGAACATTCCTGCAGCGATTTGGCTATTTTAACAAGTGCACTTTCTTGACACATTCAGCCTTGTTTCATGATTTATAGTTTGCAATTAGAAACTCCGTTTGGTAGAGTCAGCTCAATTTTGAAGCCCTCTGGCGATTAACTATTGAAAAGCACGAACAGCCAGTGAGTTGGGGAAAAATAACAGTAATAGCAGCATGCGCCTTGAAGCACATTAATTTGCAGCGTGTGCTACAAAAATAGCAATTATTTTGTACATTTGGATTGTTTGTAAGTGGTTCATCAAAACGGAACAAAATGCATTTAAAAAAGTGGGAAAACCCCAAAAACACACACATATCACAATCACTATGTAGTACATGGTCTAGTGTTTCTAAGAATGTACAGTTGTAAGAATGCTCTTGCATTCCTATTCCATGTTTCCCTTATGGTTGACACTGGGTCTAAATTCACCATCATCCCCAAATGCCTTTTCCACGAGAAGTGGGGCAACAGACGACTTCTCCCGAAAGACATTTCTCCCCGGGGCTATCAGGGCGAGTCAATAGACATCCTTGGTTATTTGGAGGCACACATTACCTTCTCCCACAGGGACATTCAGGGCAAAGTCTATGTAGCAGAACATGGTCCAGCTATTCTTGTGTGGGTACACCAGTACGACTTGCTCATCATAGTCAACCCGAGGGCACCCATGCAAGTCATGGTCATTGAGGATGAAAGTTTAGACTGCATTCTCAAAGAGGCAGATGCAGTTTTCAGAGGAACTTGGCCAACTTAATGGGTATGCCCATCGCATACTACTCAAAAAAGACTCCATTCCCATCCAACACAAAGTCAGACGTGTGCCCATCGTAGTAAAAGAAGAAGTTAAAAATCTCATCAAAGAGATGCTTGATGCGGGAGTCATAGAGCCTGTGGAGGCATCTCCATGGATTTTTCCCGTTATTACCAAAAAGGCGGACGGCAAGTTGAGATTCTGTGTCGACTTGCGGTCTTTGAACCAGTGTGTTGTAGCTGAAACTTTTCCACTCCCCAACATTACTGAACTGGTCACCACCCTCAAAGGCGCCAAGGTCTTCTCCAAGCTCGACCTCAAGAGCGCGTACCATCAGATCAACTTACACAGTGATTCCAAGCATCTCACTGCATTTATCACCCCTGAGGGCAGATTCCAATTCACACGTTTGCCCTTCGGGCTAAACTCAGCTGCCAGTGTTTTTCAACGCATGGTCTCTGACATTTTTAAGGGCGTAGACAACACTATTTATTTTCAGGACGACATCTTAATTTACGGCCAATCCGTTGAGGAGCACAACTCCATACTCGAGGTTGTATTAGATAGGTTGTCCAAAGCAGGTCTCACACTTCGTAAAGACAAATGTAAATTTCTCGTAGATCAGATCGATTACCTCGGCTACACTATCAGTGCCTCCGGGGTCAAACCTAAGAAAAACCTATGTAGCGCTATAAGCTTAGCCCCATCTCCTGTTGATAAAGACCAACTTCGCTCATTTATGGGCCTTATAGAGTACTACTCAAAGTTTGTAAGACATTTTTCTGACAAAACTGCGTGTTTGCGATCTCTACTCAAGAAGGGAGTGAGTTTTGTTTGAAATGCACAACATCAGGAATGTTTTGACCACATCAAGAAAGAGATTTGTGATGCTAATGTTCTATCTCCTTTTGATGTCAACTGTAAATCCATCCTCACAGTGGACGCCAGCTCGACTGGTTTGGGGGCAATGTTATCAAAGCGTAAATCAAGTTGTGAAAAGACAGTAGCTTTTGCCTCCAGGACATTGACTGATGCAGAAAAGAACAATTCTGTCATTGAGAGGGAGGCACTTGCTGCATCATGGGCCGTAGAATACTTTCGGACTTATTTGTGGGGCACCAAATTTCTCCTTAGAACCGATCATAAGCCCTTAATCAAAGTGTTGTCCCCTGGTGGTACTGGAAAAGGGTCCGCCAGACTCGCTAAATTAGCAGCTAAGCTCCAAGGTTTCCAATACCAGGTGGAACACATTCAAGGCTGGAAGAACGTCCAAGCTGATTGCCTTTCCAGGTTGTCAGTTGATTGGCGTTCTGTTACTGACTCCAGCACCTCTCAGCTTGATGAGGACATTGCTGTGGCTTCCATAGACTATGCTGTTTTTGTGAGTGAAGGTGTATTTGATGCCAATGATTGGGAGCGTGAGATGGTGAATGATCATACTCTACAGGATGTGGTCAAATTGTTAAAATCCAGCCCCAGGAGAGAAAGTAGCCTCCCTGTCCCAGTACGCCCCTATGCCAAAATTCTTGACGAATTGTTTCTATGCAGCAGTAGCATTTTGGTTAAGGGTGAGAAGTTCATTCCCCCGTTTGGCATCAGGAGGAAGCTCTTAACTCTGGTCCACGAAGGTCATCTCGGCCAAACTCTCACACAACGCCTAAAAAAATAACTTCTGGTGGCCTGGCTTAGATGCTCAAATGGTAGATTGGGTAGAAAATTGCTCCGTCTGCAAGGAGGGCGAAAAGAGACTCAAGGTGGGTTGCAAGTCTAACAGCGCACATATTGAGAACCCTGGTTTACCCTGGCACAGCATCTGCCTGGATTTCATTGGCCCCATGGGCGAGTTGCATGAGAATGACAGGTTTGGTATCGTGGTGGTAGATGTTTTTTCCAAATGTCTGGTGGTTAAGTTTACCAATGACATCACCACCGAGAGCACCATCAAGTTCTTGGGTAAACTTTTCAGGGACGAGGGCATTCCCTCTGTTCTCATTACAGACAATGGCACCCAATTAGTGTCTAAAGAGATGCAAACCTTTTTAAGGAATTGTGGAGTCTCTCACCACCGCACCTCTCTTTATAATCCCCAGGGGAACGGTTTATGTGAGAGAGCTAATAAGGTGGTGAAAGGGATCATTCAAATGGCTTCTGCTAATGGGTCAGTTGTGCGCAAGATGGTAAACGAGATGCTTTGGGCCTATCGGTCCACCCCACTAGTTCACGGAGAAAAGTCTCCTTTTGAATTGATGAGGGGCAGGACCCCTGGCTCAAAACTAGTTCCTCCGTGGATGAAACAGTTAGTCAACTAAATTGTCCGCTTTGTGGAATCCATTTTGTATTTCTGGCAGCCATTTTGGCTGCCATGTGCTACCATGTGCTCGCCATGTGCTCTGTCCTACCTTCCTGTTAACTGCTCTTGAAATCTGCCTAGAGACAAGTTATATTTAGTTCCTCTTGCTTTGCACATGCTCAGTTGAGCTTGCAGCTGTTCCCAGTTTATAAATGTCAGGATGTGTCTACTAAAAGTAGAAACTGTTAGCTCCACCCACTTGTCGACTGTGCATTCTCTGTATGACCTTATATGTGCCTAAAACCAGCATTTGTGTTAGTACCGCCTTCATTTGAGCCCCTGTGTGGGTATAAAAGGACCAGGATCCTTCCATTCAGTGTGCTACTTCATGCATTACTGAAGGGTGATGTGCGAATGTTAGCTCCACCTCATGAGGTTTAATAAACTCTGTCTTTTCTATTCCAGTTTCTATTGCCAACTTCTTCCTAAGTGTCTGAGGACTCTGTGCAGAGAAGGGAGAACTCCTAAGCACTGGTAGGCCTTGCTGAGGCTCACTACTACAAATTGGCGCCCAACGTGGGGCTCATCAGCGACTCGGATGCCCGAAGGACTGGTCGCGACGAAGGATTGGAATCTCGCTTTTGGACGCGATCGCTGCCTGAGGAGACCTGAGTCTTGGCACCCACGGCGTTTTTCCTTTCTTTCTGATCTGACCATCCCGGCGGCGCCGGTCCTTGACTGAGATCTCTTCTGTTGATTCGCCGTGCAGTGACCATTTGGTCGATTTGAGAACTTGGCAGTTGGAACCTGGACACCATTTGATTGGTAAGAGCCGTTTTGCGGCACTTGCTGTTGGTTTGATGCCTTTGATTGGTAAGGTAGTTTTAGTAACACTTACTGTGGCTTTGTTTGTATGATTGGCCAATTTTGGAATCTGTTTTGTAATTATATATGTATTGCAATACATATAGGCAGGTAATGAGGAGAATTTTCTCTATTTAAAATTGTTTGAACAGCGCAACGTACGAAGAGTACCTTAAGCGCTACTTTGATTATAATACTGCATATTTTGCACTATTTTTTGGCATGCCTGTTTTCAGCACACTTCGTAGGATGTGTTGCTTTTGTAGTGGTACCAATTTGAAACTTGATGAAGCTACAACCAGCCTCCCGGAGGGGACGCCTAATAGGGATATGTATATTAAGTATGGTATTTCTTCTATAATGTACTGCACGTTATGGAATAAATATACTAGTAAAGATCCTGAGTTGCGTTGGCCGATGTATGGGTCATTTGATTTGCGAAAGATTCAGTATGTGGAACAATGTATGTTTAAACGAAAGACTAGGCAAGATATGTTTGATTGTGTGCGAATGTGGGAGAAAGAAGTGCGTGAGCGAATGAAGCGTGAGCAAGCCTTGATTGACAAAGAACAGCGAAAGACCATTTATGCGAAAGCATTAGAGTTAAAAAACAAGGAGATGAGAGAAATTAAAGAGAGGGAAGATAGGGAACGCCATTTACAGGTAACTGGCCAATACGCTGTTAGGCAGCCCCTTTATCCTATCCTTAATAAACCGCAAGATGATTTCTTGTTATTAGATCGTTCTCCACCTCCGTATATTTTTTCTTCCGCTCCTCATGAGTCAGATGAGGACTCTTTTTCAGACCAGGACAAAGCTCGAGAAACTCGCTCCATGCTATCTGCTGAGCGTGCATCTGACATCAGATCTACTGCGCGTAAAGCCGTTCGTAGTACTACCACTGCCTCTGAACTTTTAGATAGTATAAAAGGATGGCAGGAAAGGGAGCAAATATATTTTACCGATACATTTGCTGCAGAGGTTATTGAACAATTTAGGAAGTATTCGGTAGAAATGGAGCCCGATGATGTAGCAACTGATTGTAAACAATTACGTGACGGTCTTTTTGTCTTCTCCCAGGTGGCTGACACGATCAGACGCTTGGTTAAACTGCGTGTTGAAGCAGCCCGTTTGCGAGAGGAGAAAAAGGCCGCAGAAACAGCTGCACTAGCATCTCAGATCAGCATGGCACGAACTTCTACTCCTGAAACAGATAAGAATGTTGTAATTCATGTGAAACCCATGCGGGAAGCCGCGCCTTTATATGTTCCTCCTAAAGGAACGGGTACAGAGGATGATAAGACTTCTCTTAATGCGAAAGGGTACTTTATTTATAATTGGGTTTACACTCCTTGGAATAGAGCAGATGTTATGGCCCTTAAAAATGCATTGCCTGACCCGCGAAAGAATCCAGCAGCCTTTTATGAGGAAGTTGAGGGTGCAATCACTTGTACTATGACTTTGTCGGATATTGATTTGTTTTTTGGATTAATATTACCACCTGATATGTGGAGAACTGTGCGCAAAATAGATGATAATGCGACATTTGGAGCATTGTGGAAAGATTTAGAGCGGTTAGATGAAGAGAAACCGTGTCAGTTAATTTTAAATCTTCCGGCAGCTATATTAGTTAAGTTAAAGACGATCATTCCCCCTAAAAAGATAGATTGGACAGTGCTAGCGTCCTGCAAGCAAAAGGTAGATGAATCAGTTTCTGACTTCTTCACACGCTTTGAAGAAGCATTTCACGATTTTAGTGGCCAGTCATTGACAGATGACACGGGTAGGCATCTGTTTGTCGATAAATATGTCGCAAACCTTTTGCCAGGAATAGCTAGTCGCTTAAAGGCCAGTGAGAGTTCATGGACTACATCTTCTCCGGTTTCTCTTTTAACTATGGCCCAGTATTATGAGCGGCAAGAATTAGAAGGCAAAGGTAATGAGGACAAAAAGTCTAAAGAGTTGAAAACAAAGGTTATGTTGGCTCAAGCTTATGGTCCTCCTTCTAGAGATAATGATAGAGGTGGACGTGGATCTTATGGTTCGTCCTTTCCTTCCTCTGCCCGTTCGAATTTGTATTGTCCAGTGCTGCGTGCTCAGCAGAATCTACGTGGTCGGGGACAAATGAGAAATCGTTCAGGATATCAAGGGCCTAGAGGAAGCGCGAATGATCGTGCTCGGTTTGATGCTAATACACGTGGGCAGAATGGGTTTAACACTTTTGATAGAAGGAACCAATATCAAATGTCTGACTATGTGCCCTCTGATTTTCAAGACTCTGCTTATGCATAGGATTGCCTAGGATGGGGTAAGGAATCAGTTGAAGTTCCAGTAGATCAGAGGGGTCCCTATGTTACAGCACATGTTTTGGGTTCTACTGATCAGTTTCTGGTTGATACAGGAGCTACTCGTAGCGCCTTGTCTAAACAATTGGTTCCAAGGGCTCCCCTGTCTGGCTTAACCATTACATCGATAGGTTTCGATGGAACACCTTCCCTTAGCCCATTGTCACAACCACTTGCATTTGATGTTGATAAGTTTACTGCTCCATGTCCGTTTTTGCTTTCTCCAAACACACCAGACAATATTGTGGGTCTTGATATGCTTAAATATTTTAGGGCTACGATACGGTGTTCTCCGGAAGGAGTACGGGTTATTTTGAATGACAACTACCCTATGATTGAGAGATCTTGTATTGTTAAAGAGGACATTGCACTAGCCTCACTCCCTAGTACTTTGTGGGCTACTTCGGACACTGATGTAGGACAAATGGTTATTCCACCAGTACATATTAGTGTTAAGGAGGGCGCTTTATTGCCAAGACTGCCTCAGTATAAAATTTCTCGAGAAGGAGAAGAAGCACTCACACGTATTGTACATGATTTAATTAAGGTGAGGGTTGTGGAAGAAGTTCCTTACAATGTCTGCAATAGTCCGATTCTTCCCATTTTGAAAAAAGATACTGACACTAGGATCTATAGATTTATCATCGATTTGAGAGAAGTCAACAAGATTGTAGTACCACAGTACCCTGTAGTATCTGACATAACAACATTGCTTACCTTGGTCCCTCCAACAGCAACTACATTTTCTGTAATTGATCTGAAGAACGCTTTCTTCTCGATTCCTATTCATCCTGATAGCCGATATTTGTTCGGTTTCACTTTGAATAATAGATCATACAGATTTTGTAGAGTTCCTCAAGGCTATACTGAGAGTCCTAGTATTTACAGTCAAGCATTGAAGAGACAGCTTGATTCCTTTACCTTGTCTAAAGGAGTGGCTCTCATACAATATGTCGATGACATCTTGTTGGCAGCTGATACACCTGAGCAGTGTGAGAAATGCACTTTGTCTTTGCTTTCTTTTCTTGCTACACACCACCATAAAGTATCACGGAAGAAATTGCAATATTGTAGACCGAAGGTGACCTATTTAGGACACCTTCTGTCTAAGGAGGGCCGTGCACTGACACCAGATCGCATTCAAGCAATTTTAGACACCCCAGTACCTTCCACGCAGAAAGATGTCCGTGCATTCATTGGTCTGACTTCGTTTTGCAGGCAATGGATATTGGGTTTTTCACACATTGTTAAACCCTTGCTAGCACTTTTGACTAAAAACACTCCGATCCCCCTTCCATGGACAGATGAATGTCAAAATGCTTTTTGTCAGTTGAGACAAGCTCTTTGCTCTGCACCAGTGTTAGGCACACCAGATTACACGAAGGCTTTTACACTCTATGTACATGAGAAAGAAGGATGTGCATTGTCAGTTTTAGTACAGACACACGGGGACAAACAGCGTCCTTGCGCATACCTTTCTGCAGTTCTAGACCCTGTTGCTCGTGCATTACCTGGGTGCTTCCGTTCAGTTGCAGCGACGGCTGTGTCCATACGTCAGAGTGAAGGGATAGTTTTGTCACACAAACTGTTGGTGCTAGTACCCCATGCAGTAGATGCCCTTTTGAATCAGACTAAGACTCAGCACTTAACTAGTGCTCGTTTGACAGGATACGAATTGACACTGCTAGCACCTCATATTACCTTGAAGAGATGTGCGACACTGAACCCCGCCACTTTGTTGCCATATCCTGCGACTCAGTCTCAGTCAAAGGAGCCTCACGATTGTATATTCGTTACTGAGGAACAGACAAAGGGTCGCATCGATTTGCAAGATACGCCCCTTCCAGATGTAGATGGGGAACTGTGGGTTGATGGGTCCTGTCTGAAGTTACCAGATGGCACGACTTCAGCTGCTTATGCAATTACCACGCTTGAGACAGTAGTGGAAATAGCTCGCATACCTCAGAAGTCAGCTCAAGCAGCTGAACTAATAGCTTTGACACGAGCGTGTGAGCTTAGCACTGACTTGTGTGTGAACATTTACACGGATAGCCGCTATGCTTTTGGAGTGGTTCATGATTTTGGCCTACTCTGGAAGGAAAGAGGCTTTCTTACATCCCATGGGATGCAGATAATGCACGGAGAGTTAGTGCATAATCTCTTGACTGCACTTACATACCCAAAGAGAGTTGCTATTATGAAGTGTAGCGCACACAAGAAAGTGACTGACAAAATAGGACAAGGCAATGCCTTTGCAGACCGCGTAGCCCGTGAGACTGCGATGCAGCGAAGCACTACACCCATGTACGTAGTGAAATCACAAGCTGAGCGTTGGCATGATGCTAGAGAGGAAGTATTGGATATACAGAGATCTGCTTCTGTGGAAGAGCTTGAGCAATGGTCTAAAGAAGGAATATTAGATGATGAGGGTTGTTGGCGTAACAAAGAAATGAATAAGTGGAAATTGCCTGCGGCCTATTTACAACCTATGGTTCAAATGGCACATGGGCTGGCACATGTTGGAGCTCTAGCAATAACTAAATTGCTTACACAAGTTTGGGAGCATCCTGAAATTGCTAGCACAGCCAAAAGGGTAGTACAGTTCTGTTTGATCTGTTGGCAGTATAATCCTGGAAAAGGGACACGAACTCCTACAGGAGGGTTTGCTACACCAACCGCACCTTTTGAAGTTTTGCAGATGGATTACATCCAACTCGAACGCTGCAATAATCTGAAATATGTCCTAGTGGTGGTATGTGCCTTTAGCAAATGGATAGAGGCATACCCTACGAAGGATAATACTGCTCTCACCACAGCAAAGGTGCTTCTAAAGGAGTTTTTCCCTAGATACGGTGTTTGCAAACTTTTGTGGAGTGACAATGGACCTCATTTTATTGGGCAAGTTGTTGAGCATGTCCTGAAAGGATTAGGGATCAAACAGAAATTATACAGTTTTCCACCCACAATCAGCAGGATTGGTGGAAAGGTATAACGCTACTTTAAAATCAAAGTTGGCGAAAATACTGGCTTTCACGTCCCTAAAGTGGCCAGATGCACTACCTTTGGCATTACTATCCATAAGATCG
This sequence comes from Calotriton arnoldi, assembly GCA_963921515.1. Classification (NCBI taxonomy): domain Eukaryota; kingdom Metazoa; phylum Chordata; class Amphibia; order Caudata; family Salamandridae; genus Calotriton; species Calotriton arnoldi. The sequence goes on from CAWUFW010002845.1 coordinate 439,209, forward strand.
GTGCCACATTCACGATCAGGTCTTACCCCCTATGAGGTGGTGTTTGGGAGACCGATGAACATTTGGGGAATTCCTAAGCCACGCCCCATACATGATGTTCCTTGTGTTCTGATGAATGATTATTTGGCACAGTTAACTGACAGTTTGATTTCTATTCATCAACAGGTTCGAGAAGCTCTTCCTGACAGATCTACAGGTGAGGCCCACGAACTCCGTCCTGGTGACCATGTAATGGTCAAGGTCTTCGACAGATCGAACAGCTTGGAGCCAAGGTGGCGAGGACCAGAGCAGGTGCTCCTTGCGACAAGGACAGCAGTTCGAGTGACAAACAGAAAGAATTGGATCCACAGCACACACTGCAAACGTGTGTCGCCTGCCTTGGTGGAACCTGCTGTGTTGACCGACCATCGAGAGATTCTGGAGACGGAGAAAGGCCAAGCTATCTCACCTGACGAATCTAGCGGAAGTCTTCCCGGACCACACGATCACTGGAGTATCCAGATATCAATTGAGACCGAGGAAAGAATCTGCAGTTTTGAAAAGACTTGTTGAGCTACCGCCCTGGGTTAGTGAAACGGAGAGCCATTGTGGCAAGGGGAGGGGGATCAGCCCTGTATTAGTGTAGTGACACCCGCTTTGGCCCATGGTGAAGAAATCAGCGGCTGCCCAGGGAGAAGAGCTCCAACGACTGTTTTCAACAAGTTTTCAGAAAAATCAATCATTACTGCTGCTAAAATGACTAACAAAAGAGTCATTTGTGCTGTAGGGTTTGTTGTTGCTATGGTGGCTATGGCAGCAATTACATGGTACATCGAGAAGGTGGCTCCTGTTCGACAGCTTTTGTTGCCACTACGCCAGTACCCGTGGAACACCACTACTTTACTCTTCCTTACCATGAGCAAAAGCATCGACAATCTTATCTAAACAATACTTTTATCCAGATGTTGCACCATACTCACAATGCTACAAATACTACCAACTGTTGGGTGTGTGGGATGATACCTGCACATCAAAAGAAAGGAGGAACACCTTTTATTCCTCTTCCATTTTCTCACAATGGTTCTTGTCAAGCTTGGTATGCGCTCTTGTTTGCATATGGAAAGCCTTCAGTAGGTGGGATTATTTTTCAACTTAATAAAGTATGTTATCAAAATAAAGAAGGTTATCCACAAGCCAAAGGGACTAAATGGGAATGGGAAGAGTATCAACCGGACAATATTTCAACACCATATGTTTTCACAAATGTGAGAATAATAAAGAACATTGGACCTTTTGTGATTTCTGTGACAAAAGCTAAAGCAGATTTGTGTATTTGTAGTGTTGGAAGAATTCCAGTGGGGAGGAGCGAGTGTACTGTAATCCTGACCATTGAAGGTGCCAATAAGAGCACTTTCACAGCCTCGCATAACACGTATTTTGTGTGTGGAAATAACGGATATTATCAATTACCTGTTGGGTGGTCAGGAATCTGTTATGTATCTTTTCTGTTGCCCCCTGTGTTTCTGGCACCTGCATTGTATCACCGTGATTTTAAACTGTACAATGACATTTCCAAAAACAGAAATAAGAGGACAATAAGTATGGATGAAGTTGACCAAACCGACACTACCCTACAACAATATGTTGATTTCAACTTGGGCTTATTTTTCTTTGTGGGTGCTGCATTAAACAGCAGGAAAATCCGACGACTAACTTGTGTTGTGGAAGCTGTTACCAATCAGACCGCTATGGCACTTGGGAACATTACAGAGGAACTACAGATTGCAAGGATTGTAGCACTCCAGAATAGGATGGTGCTAGACGTAATTTTCGCTGATCGAGGTGGTGCATGTCGCATCATCGGTAGCAGCTGTTGTGTATTCATACCAGATCACTCACCTTCAGTATATGACGCAATATCAAAATTGCATAAGATTGCTGCAGAAATTCATCCAGAGACTGGAACTTGGACTTTTGCTGGATGGTTTTGGACTCTTGTTTCTGCTTGGGGCTGGAAGCTACTGACTATCCTATGTGTAATAATTACAATATTTTTTACATGCTGCGTATGTATCCAATGTGGTCCAATGCTTTGCTCCATTTGCATCTCTGCTTGTATACCTGCCAGAGGGAACATTGCTGAAACAAAGGCCCAACAAATGTTGAATAAAGAGGTGGCCGAAATAATGTTAATAGATGTACGGGATGAATATCTAGATTACCCCAGATAAACGAATGTCTTCAGCCAATGCTGAAAGGGTCGTCTGTTGTAATTTGGCAGCATTTAAGTTAAGCATTAGCTCAAGACAGCCTGTATTTAGAGGCTAAATTGTCCGCTTTGTGGAATCCATTTTGTATTTCTGGCAGCCATTTTGGCTGCCATGTGCTACCATGTGCTCGCCATGTGCTCTGTCCTACCTTCCTGTTAACTGCTCTTGAAATCTGCCTAGAGACAAGTTATATTTAGTTCCTCTTGCTTTGCACATGCTCAGTTGAGCTTGCAGCTGTTCCGAGTTTATAAATGTCAGGATGTGTCTACTAAAAGTAGAAACTGTTAGCTCCACCCACTTGTCGACTGTGCATTCTTTGTATGACCTTATATGTGCCTAAAACCAGCATTTGTGTTAGTACCGCCTTCATTTGAGCCCCTGTGTGGGTATAAAAGGACCAGGATCCTTCCATTCAGTGTGCTACTTCATGCATTACTGAAGGGTGATGTGCGAATGTTAGCTCCACCTCATGAGGTTTAATAAACTCTGTCTTTTCTATTCCAGTTTCTATTGCCAACTTCTTCCTAAGTGTCTGAGGACTCTGTGCAGAGAAGGGAGAACTCCTAAGCACTGGTAGGCCTTGCTGAGGCTCACTACTACAACCTTACGTGAGGTTCAGTTTGCACCACAAAAACCTGTGGACATTGGTTGTCGCTTTAAGGTAGGTGACCAAGTTAAGATCAAAAGTGGCAGAGTTGGGAGAGGTCTTTCTAAGTTTAAAGGACCTTTCACTGTCAAAAAGGTTCTTGATCATTGTGTCATCCTAAACAATGGTGAGTGTTGGAACTTTCGCCATGTGGCTCTCTATCAAAAAAACAGTGTGCACCATGAGCGAAGTAAGCATGTGAGTCCGCTCTACAGTAGTGGCTATGTCCTAGCTTAGGATCCAGTGGATGTTTCTCTCCCTGGGGTGTCTGGTACAACTTGTGGTGGGGGTGATTCTCTCATTCCTGTGAGTTCTAATCAAGTTTCCATGCCAAGCCCTCAAAGCATTGGTCCTTTCCGCTCCCTCAGGTGCCGCAGGCCACCCATGTATCTTAAGGATTTTGTCTGTTAAATCTTTCCTTTCTTTCTTTCTCTCTCCTCTCTTTCATTTTCTCTCCCTTTACTCTCTTTACAAGTTTTTTTTTACTTTGTCTTTGGAAAGGAAGAAGATGTGTAGTACATGGTCTAGTGTTTCTAAGAATGTACAGTTGTAAGAATGCTCTTGCATTCCTATTCCATGTTTCCCCTTGTGTAAACGTTCGGTTCCAAAGCAGTTACTCTCTTGACTCCTGCTTGGAAGAGTCCGCTCTCGTCTCCCTCTGCTCTTAAATAAAGGATCTTCAGATCTACTCACCGAGTCCGACTCATCTATTTACCACACACTACTGCCACGAAGCACCTTCTAAATACTATGGAGAGCCAGATTCGACAGGGAAAGGTGGCGCTGAAGTACACTGGTGTAGAGAGCCACCCGGCCTCCACCTTACAAAGTATCCACTCTTATTACTCCCAGAGCCGGGAACGGCCTGAGTAGTTAAATAAACGGGCATAAGGTCGCTCGGGGCCTTCGCCAACACTGTAACAGAGCATGCGTATGTTTTCCTTGCAGCACAGAGGTCGGCGTACACATGCGGGACATCGAGACCTAGCTGTCCCTGCTACACTGGCGACGAGGCCAGTACGGACCTGCGTCCCCTGCTGGGTGTGTGGTGGTCAGTATGCCGCAACCCCCACATGGCTCTGCGAAGTCGCTCTCCACGGCTGCACTGCCTTGAAGACAGCGGGTGAGTGTCTGCCCTACCCCGCTCAGCAATTGACTGAGCCTGCCTCCCGCCACCTGCCACTCCCCGGAAGTACCAGCCTCTGGCCTCGGCAGTCCCCAGCAGCACCCTGCCTGCAACTCGGCGATTCAAGTGTGAGGAAGTGGAGGACTTACTTGCGTCCCCTTCTGCTTCTTCCCTGCTCTCGCTGGAGCAGGGCGGACCAGATCGCATTGGCCTCAGCAGTCGGCTGGGGCGGAAGCCCAGATGTCGCAGCTCCTGAAGCAGGCCTGCGGAGACCAGGGCGGAGCCAGAGACATGACTCCCAGCTCCAGCCTGCAGCGTGGAGTGCATCTACAGGGAAAAGAGGCAAGACGAGAAAATGCAAGTAAGAAAGCAAAACCAACCACGGTGTGCCTGTGCACATGTCCTCAGAGCGGCTGTGTGCAGAGAGAGTGCGGTTAGCCCCCTCACCTCCGACCCACATATACCTGCGTGGGCGCAGAAGCAACGACGTCCAGGTAGCACACTTTACAAAAAAAAAACAAAGCTAACAAAAACAGAGGAGGCAGCAAGAAAAAAAATAATACAGAAAGAAACAAGAACAGAAAAAAGCAGACAAAATGGAAGTTCAGGAGGGAGAAAGACAAGCCCCTTCACAAAGGGCCACCCGACATATTTTGGTTTCTACACTCCCCCTCTCCCAATGTCAGAGGGGAACAGCCAACACATCAGCCACCGCAGCAGAAACACTAACTAGCAGACATGAGCGACCCTGAGCAGCAGAGGGCAGCTGCTCACCCGATCCCAAGCCCCTGTGCCCACACATCTGTGACACAACTATCGCCCTTCAGCGAGCTGGCCGATCCGGCCACAGCAGTGCCTAGGTGGCATTTATGGCTAGGGCGACTGAAGGACTATTTTCGTGGCACGAGAGAAGCAGATGGCGTAGTCATGCACTACGGTGGGGCTGGGCTATATGAACTCTTTGAAACGCTGCTGGACACCGGCGAGGACAACGACTTCGACGCAGCTGTAAAGTCACTAAACAAACATTTTGACCCTCAAATCAATCCCAATCTTGAGAGTTTTAAACTGTGGCAGGCCATGCAGATAGACACTGAATCAGTAGACATGTTCTATTCGCGGCTAAGGAAGCTGGCGAGCATTTGCACCATCCACGACCAGCGGAATGAGATTAGGGCACAGATCATTCAAGGGTCCACGGTACTCTGTCGACTCATTTTACGACAGCCAGGGATTTCACTCGATAACATTCTCGTCTTGGCACGATATCATGAACTGTCAAACTTGCAGGCTGAAGAAATGAAGGGAGCCCTCAACAAACCTCTCACAACGCCTAATTCGCAGAGAGCCTCTGGCGTCAAAGCTGAAAGAGTTGATGCCGTCCAGCGACGACCACGATCCCCGCACCAGCTAGCCCCTTTGAAAACAAACAGGACCTGCGTCAACTATGGACTAGAGAATTCCATGCCATTCCAAGGTGCGGCGAGCTAAATCATTTTGCGAAAGTATGCCGCAGTGGGAGGTCTCGAACCCTCGCTGACAAGCCTAGGAGGGCAACTGTGGCGCTCTGACAACTTTCCCTGGACGTCACACCAGACCCAGGAGCAGCTAGCAGCTATGGGCGCGACACAAATGTAGAATAAAAAGATGAAGAAGTCTTTCTTGTGTCTTTGCAGGCCACGCAGATCACAGGTGGCGACTACCCCCAATGTGCACAGTAAAGATTGCGGACACAACAGTGATGGCACTCATCAACACCGGAGCATCAGTTAATGTAATGGACTCGGAACAATAAGAAAAGCTTGCGCCACGCCCTCTACTCTTCCACACAAGAGCAAAGATATACATATATGGGGGTACAGAACCATTATCACTTCAGGGAGTCATAGAAGTGGAAGTCAAAAGTGACAAGCAGGTCACCAGAGCAAGGATTCCTATCACGGAGCGTTAGAAAAGGCACCCTGCTGCGCTGCCACACGTCCGAAGACCTTGAATTGGTATTCCTCGCAAACCAGATACACGAGTCCCACCACGACTCTCTCCTCATGGAATTCCTGCAGCTATTCATAGGACTAGGCAAACTGAAACACAAGCAGGTCAAGCTGAACATGAACACATCTGTCAAGCCTACTGCCCTGAGGCATTGAAGAGTCTCATTCCATCTGAGGACGCAGGTAGAGCGGGAACTGCAAGCACTCTAAGCCCTTGGAGTCATCGAAGAGGTAACTGGTCCAACCCCCTGGGTGTCGCCACTGATCATTGCACCCATGCCAAAGCAGTCAGGCTCCATATGACTATGTGCAGACATGCAACACCCAAACCATGCCATTATGTGGGAGCGCCATATAACGCCTACAATGGACAATATCCTAGCTGAGCTCAACAGGGCCGAGTGGTTCTCAAAACTCGACCTCAATTCCGGTTATCACTAGCTGGAGCTTGCCCCTGAGAGTCGGTACATAACGACATTCTCCACGCACATTGGGATCAGACGGGACAAGAGACTGAGTTCCGGCATATCCTCCCTGGAGGAGGTTTTCCACAACGTCATTAGGGAGATCCTGTCTGGACTGCTGTGAGTCATCAACCTAAGCGATGACATCTTAATCATCTCAAACAGCCTCGAGAAGCACCACATCGTCTGTGGGACACCCTGCAAAGCCTCACTGATAGTGAGTGGTCTGACACTCAACAAAAACAAATGCTCCTTCTACCAGGACTCCATCGAGTTCTTTGGCTATATATTCTCCCGGGAGGGTAAGCGAGTAGCTCCAAAGAAGGCCATGGCCATCCAGAACGCACCCGTTCTCAGGAACTCGACGGACGTCTGCAGCTTCCTTGGAATGGCCACCTATTGTAGACGCTTTATCCCTAATTTGGCCACCCTGTCGAAAACTCTACATGCCTTTACACAGGCTGGTGCATCCTGGGATTGGAGTCACGAAGCCAACAAGGCTTTCAAAGCGATCCAGGATGCCCTCATGGACAAGGTCACCATTGCGTATTTCCACCCGCAGAAGAAGACAGAGCTGATTGTCGACGCCAGCCCCGTTGGGCTAAGGGCGGTACTCATGCAGGAACACACTGATAGAGAGTGGGCACTAGTAGCGAATGCCAGCAGAGCCTTCTCTGAGATGGAAATGTGGTATGCACAGATCGAGCGAGAAGCGTTAGCCAAAAGATGAGCCTGCCTGCATTCCCACCTCTACCTCTGTGGCCAAGAATTCCGAATAGTCACGGATCACAAGCATCTTCTTCGGCTGTTCACTGGCACAACTCAGTTGGCTCCTCCCAGAATCAAGACGTGGGCGGTACACCTACAAGAATACATGTTCAAAATCGTCTAACGTTCAGGCACTATTAATCCAGGCGATTACCTTTCACGCCACCCCATGCCAGTGAGGACCACAAAGTCAATCCAGCAAGAAGAGCAGACTGAGGAATTTGTCCGGGTGATCATTCAGAATGCCTGCCCCAAAGCCCTGACCTTAGAGGAACTCAGCGAAGCGACAAGACACAACGAAAACTTGGACCGAGCCAAAGAAGCATTGGCTCAGAGGCAATGGCAACATTTCCTCCAAGGGTCCCGATCACTAACCATGGAAGATCAACTGACATGACAGAAGCTGTGGAGAGTTTGGCATGAACTAAGTGAAGGCCAACATGGACTCCTGTTACCTGGCCAACTGTAGTCCCCAAAGACTGTGGAGCAGGGTGATCAATCTGGCTCACCATGGGCATCAAGGGACGACGAAGACGAAGGCCTGGCTCCACAGTAAAGTGTGGTTTCCTGGCATGGATGCCCTCGTCGACGCGGTTGTGCGCAACTGCCACTCATGTGCCATAACGAGTGGGGACCAGCAGCCAGCACCAGTTCTGACAGAAGAATCGAGCCGTTAGCCGTGGACCAAATTCAACATCCATTTTGGGAGCTTCCCAGATGGCCGAGTCACAGTACTGATGATGGACTCACACTCCAAGTTTCCTGTGGTGGAGATGGTGCCGTTTACCACTTTCCTTCATGTCAAGTCAGTGCTGGACAAGACATTTGTGCTGTTGGGTCTACCAGAGGAAGTGAAGTTAGATAATCAATCATCAATTATAGATACCCCGGCTAGAAGTTCAGAACCCCATACGAACTTGAAATCTGGAAAGCGGTCAAGATAAACGGCACCATGGTCACGGCACAGCTAGCACACCGCATGGTCACCAGGAATGTCTCTTGGTTCAAGGAGGGGCCTGCCTTCCAGGAGAGAATTGAGGATGAAGTTGATGAGGCAGCCAGAGACGAAAATACCATTGGGGCAACTTTTTCATCTGAAAGTGAGAGAAGACACCTATCGTTAGCTGGAGTAGAGGAAAGCATGGGAGGTAGCCGAATGAGAAGAAAGCCCCTGGAGGAAGATGCAACGAACTACGACTCACCAGGGAAGGGATCCAGAAAAAGCTCCCGGAGCCAGAAGTATGGTCTCTGGCTGAACCCTGCCCCAGACAAAGGCTAAGAGACTTTGTATGTAAGGCACAGCCTGAGTGAGTCTCTCATTTTTCAAACTTAATAAGGAATGGGAGGGATATGGAGAGCCACCCGACCTCTACCCTACAAAGTATCCACTCATCTCACTCCTATGGCAGGGCGGCCAGAGGAGTTAAATACATGGGCGTTAGGTCACTCTGGGCCTTTGCCAACACAGTAACAGAGCATGCGTGTGTAATCCTTGTAGCGCAGCGGTCGGCTACACATGCGGGACACCAAGGCCTAGCTGTCCCCATTTCAACTGGCATATTTCCTGGTAGTCCAAAAAAAGTGCATCAAATCCTGTAGTTCTGTGATTTTATTTATTTATTTTTAGAAAGAACTGAAATAGCAAGCACATTTCCTTAGCACGCGTTTAATTTGAGTATTGTCTGTGTTTTTTTTTTTTTTTTAACTCCAGCGTCATTTTGACAGTGATTGTTTTTTAAAAAACGCGGAAAATCCAACACACTTAAAACGCTATTGAGATATGCGCTTTGAGCAGCAGCTGCCAGTTAATGTAACTTCAAGAGACAGTTGTGTTTCCAAATCTCACCACTATCGGCGCTGCTCAACCAAAGCGTATTAAGTCAGTTACTGCTGCAAACCATGCTTATAGACCTAAAACATGGAAATCGAAGAGGGGGCAATGATCACGTTGCCATCACAGAGACATATGATTAATATAGGCGCATGGGTTTGATGTCGTTTTACCTGCAGCCCTTCCCGTCTGTGTGCCACTGTCCGGTTGGGCGTCAGACGAGGCACACAATCCATCTTCATCCTCTGCTGACGCCGTGCCAGGCTCATCTCTAAGTATGGCATCCAGCTCGTGAAAGAAGCGCATGCTTCTGCCCCCCTCCCCGGAGCCGAGAGCATTCTTCACTGTCCTGTACTCATATTTGAGGTTCTTGTACTTTGCCCGGCACTGCTTCCAGTCTCTGCACACCCCCAGCTCCTGCAGCCGCTTTGCAATGTAGATAAATATACCCTTATTCCTCAGAGTCTGGCGCAGCTGCCTTTTGATGTGTTTCTCGGACCAGACAGTGAGCAGCGCTTTGATCTCTTCCTCAGTCCAGTACCTTCCTGCTCCTCGCTCCATGTTGAAAGTGACCTGGAAATGATTCACTATTCCTAGCTACGGATTTGGTTTCCAAGGAAACCAGACGGCTGGTACGCTCGGTAAGCCCCACGGAGACAAAAGGATCCAGTTTACTGGCTCAAGCTGCCTGGAGGGGGTGTGACTTGAGAAAAAAGCCAGCAAAGCAGGTTCCGCAGGAGCGAGCAAATAAAGCAGCTCGAGCGCCAGTGATTAACTGCGCAGGCACATTCAGATTCAAACAAAGCGCATCTCCACCGCATACATCACACACCTGGCTTCAGACCTCCAGGAGGCAAACATGATTTGAATGTGGCTAGCTCTGCAGCTCGAGCTGCCCGTCTAAGGACTGGGATATATTCGAACGATATTAAGGTACCGAATCTCGGCCGTAAAAATACTGCAGCTATTGGTCTCGCCCCTCGAGTCACTTTGGTGACTGAACCGTATATACTACTGTAAATCAGTTTGTTTCGCCTCTGGGTTTTGACGCAGGTAGCGCACACGATCTAGGAATCTACCACTCACTGTCTTAATGTCTGAGTCGTAGCAATATTAATTCATGTTTTTAAATAAGTGATTATTTTAAAAAGGATTTCTTTTAAATGTACATTGTGAAGGTTTTTATTAACTAATAACAATAAACATTTTTCATTCATTCATTCATAATGTCTCAGTACCGTAGCTCTCAGAGCAGCTTTTGGAGGGGCTATGTGCAGTTTTAACAAAAACATGTTTTTCAGTTCAGTTACAAATCGAAAAGGCTGTTGTTAAAATAAAGTACAGGGCACTTTGCAATATATACGTTTATAAGACAGGCCAACTGCCATATAATAGAATATGTGTAATTGGCAAACTGCTGCAGTGTTGTAATGAGAGATAACACCATGGATGAGAGGTGCAAGAGGTAGTTTCTTCTGCAAATGCAAGAGTCCACGTCCGGAGGGTCCTCCTACTGTGGTTCCCAGCTCCAAATTATCTCAGGTACGTTGGATGGAACTCACAGTCCGAAGGCCGGAACAAGCAACACAAGATAAACAATAACATGTTGCACACAGGTAAGTATCAGTACATTACATAGAAACAAACATGGGACTAAGAAGTTCCAAACTTAACAACATTAGATTCAACACACTACACACAGAAACAGCAATAGAATAAATAAAGAAATAAATAGCCACTAGTTTGAACAATTACCTGTTTAACCCATGTCAGAGTTGCCTGTGTCACATACATACTTATCACTGCCGTTTTCTGATGCGTCCATGTGTTGCTGTAGCAATAACTGCTATATCTCTAAAATAGCCACCACCTAAGGAATTCCACAATATTCTAGCACAATTCTGCAGTCTGGAATGCCAAACGCAGAAACATGACAGTAACAAGCTTTCTGTTACAAAATCTCCATGGCACTGATCTTAAAAATTGAAAAAATGACCTTAAGGAGAACACAACTAACTGTAGCAATTGGGTTCTGCTCATTTAGTTTCCTAGGATTTCTCACAATTGACTTCCCTGTTTTTGGACTTTTAAAATGAGGAAGACTCACTACCTGAGTCTCACTCAGAGTAAATTCACGGTAATTGGATTCAGAGTGTTAATCGCCAGTGTCCTCCTTTTAAGATAAAGGTCGCTACTGTGCAAATGGAGTAAGAGGCACTGGGCTGGTTAAAAGTGAGCACATGCATATGCGCATGTGTGTGTGGGCTGCATGTGTGATACTACCATCTTGCGCAGCCCAGTATCTGCACACATGCAGCCTTTCACAAAAGGGACTCTTGATTTGGCACTGATCTGCGTGTAGGGCTTAAAATTTGAGCGGGTATTCGAAGTGCAGGTTTGTAGTGCTTACTGAGGGTCTGTGGTGGTTGCACTGTATTCCACACTTTAGGGAAAATCTGCACTAGAGTACAGTTTTGCTCCACTTAGGCCTACGGGGTCCAGTGAGGTATCAATCTAGGGGTAGTCATGCACTCTGAGTGTAGATTTACAGTCCCTAACATCCTATCTACACTTTTTACGGCATCTTATTATTTTCATATTTCTCTGGCTCAGCTCAGAATTAGACTCCAGGCCTTTGTCCCCCCCCCCCACTGTGCCAAGTTAATTGCTATGCTTCCCATTAGAGGGCTCCAATGCCTCCCCACACAAAAGAGCAATTAACAGTACTTGACCCAGTTCCTGGGAAAGGAAGGGCTGGGGAAGAATCTGCATCTGTTAATTAGCTTGTCACATTGCACCTGGGTTGGGACAGCCCAGACCCACTGGAACAAAGGAGGCGGGACAGAGCCCTGGAGCCAACACAGGTGGGGATCACCTTTACATTTTCGGTGGGAAGGGATCAGGCACGCGTGACTTGTTGGGGTGGAGGTGAGGCTCTCAGGGGAGCTTCTTCCACAAAACTGTTGCATTTGGCGGAGGTTATTGAGATTATCGGGTTCAGGACCCACTAGGGGAGTAACGTGATATGAGGGTGTAGGAAAGTGGCCCTGTATATACTGAACCAAAGTAAGGTTCAGGGTGCACAGGATCCACAGTCCCCAGAGGTTTGGCAGAGGTTAAAGTTAGATGTAACCTTACTCTCTAAAGTGGTAGCTTGGTCGAGCAGTAAGGCAGTATCAGAGGACAGTGTAAAGCATTTGTTGTACACACTCAGTCAGCAAATGAAGCCACACACTCAAGAACTGAACTCTAGGCCAATGGTTTGTGTATAAAAAAATTATATACTTGTTTTATTTTAGAACCAACAAGAGGTATTGCAATATGCTTTCTCAGGATGAGATGCTTTGGTTAATCACCTTACAAATAGGCAATAGACTTTTTGATGGTAGTAATCACAGTTGGTGCAAGAGGCAACACAGGGTCAAATACAATGCAACATTGAGCTCAATGGAAAATTGTGATTAATTACAATGAATTACTTTGTAGATTACTTTTCTAACCACAGGACTGGATCCTGGATTCAGTCCTGGGACACTTCCTGTAAACAGGTAAGAAAAAGCGTTTTGGTTATTGTAGTGATTTTTGAGGAATACTACTGTATTTCAAAAGTTGACACTTAGAAACTTTTCTGGGTAAAATTACCAATGTTATCCTATGGAAGGAAATGCAGTTTGCAAGCAAAGCAGGTTTACGTTACTTTTGTAATCCAGTGCTGGGTTCTCTGGTTCAGCACTGGGGTATCTATCTAAAACAGGCAAGTAATTACGTTTGTATCGTTGGCACGATTTTTAAAGAATATTTGTAAAATGCAGAAATCGACACTTAGAAACTTTTTCAACAAAAGCAGGCAATGATATCCTATGAGAGGAATTTCGAGTTACTGGTAAGTACGGTAAAAATTACTTTTCATGGTTGGTACTAGACTAAAAGAGGCAGTACTGACGTCTCTCCTGATAGCAGGTGAGTAGTTCGGAATTCGTTACTGTTGTGATTTTTAAACAATATTTTAGTATTTCAAAAGTAGACAGAAGAAATTTCACAGAAAACCAGTCAATGGATCCCTATGGAAGAAAATGGAGTTAGCGGTAAGTAACGTTGTGATTACTTTTTAGGGCCAGTGTTGGGCACCCCGGTCCAGCACTGGGGCCTCTTCTAATACCAGGTGAGTATTTTCGTTTTCGTGACTCGGTTGATTTTAGGTGAATATTTTAAAGTTTCAAAACTCCACACTTAGAAGAAATTCCAGGTGGGAGCCAGTCAGTGTTACCCTATGGAAGAAAAGTGAGTTATCGGTCTTTGGGTAAGTACTCGACTGGCAGAGTTAAGGTTCTGGGCATAGACTCAGGGGTCCCCCAGTATCAGGTAAGTACAGTTGTTACACCCTCAGCGGCACAGGGGCGGCCGGGTGCAGAGTGAGTAGGCCCAATGTTATCCTATGGCAGGCAGGGGGCCTCGGGTTGGTGGCTGCTGGCAAGCAGGCCACGCGGCTGTGGGAGCTGGGCTCCTGGTCACTTGCTCAGGGCAAATGGGGAAGTAGGTTAGGGTAGAGGTTGCACTTCCAGGGGCACTCGGGCGGCTGGGTGCAGGGTGCTTTGAGCCGTCGGGCGCTCAATGTTAACCAATGGAGATCTTGGACGGTGAAAAAAGGCTGCAGGCTCGGGGACGGTGACTCTTCAGGGGCGACCAACACTTCGGGAGGTAAGTTGGGGTCTTGGAGGATAGGTAGACACCCAGGAGTTGGGCACAGGGGGCCGTGGGGCGCCGGGTGCAGGGGTGTCTTTTGAGGTCGGGAAATCTTACCCCTGCTGGTCGCGGTTGGAGGGGTCCCTTGTCCTGAGGCTGCAGGCGTCGTCTGGGTCGTCGAGGAGGGTCCTTGGGCACTGGATTCCAGGTCAGGATCGCCGGGGGACGTCCTCAAAGTCTTTGTTCACTCAAGCACAGGCTGGGCTCGGCGGGTGCAGAGTGTACAGGTTTCGCGGTTCCGTGCCAGGGCCGGGTCTTTTGTAGTTTGTTTCTTTTGAACAGTACCACTGCTCGTGGGAGTCCCTGGGTTGAAGGCTGTGGCACAGAAGTCAGGTCCTCCGGGGTTTTTGAGGTGGCTGAGGCCGGGGTTCCGCAGGAGCAGGTTCAGAGGTCGACAGGCCGGTAGGGCTGGGGCCAAGTCAGTTGTCGTCGCCTCCTTGTTAGCAGCTGCACGGCTGGTCTTCTTGCGTCGTCTTCTCTTCTTGTTTTCGGATTCGGGAACTGAGGAAGGAAGGTTCAGGGAGCCCCTAAATACTGAATTTAGGGGTGGTTACAGGTAGGTAAGGGCAGGGACCAATGGGTCCCTTCCCTGGGGTGGGTACACCCCCTATTCTGCTCCTCTCCAGTGGGAGGGGGGCAGGAGCCTGTCCCTGGTTGGCTGGGTCCCCCCATCCTCAAGATGGCGGGGACTCGAGTTTGTGCTTCACCTCGCCTCCCCCACCTTAGGGGTGGAGTTGGCAGAGGTGGGCACAACCCATTTCCTGCCTCTGGTTTTCCCGCCGGTTCTCCCGCCAGAAGTGGGGGTAGAACCAGTGGGGACCAGTTTGCTGGAAGCAGCAAATGGTCTGGGGAAGCTCAAAAGGCGGCAGGTCTTTGAAGCTCCCCCTGCCCATCCTGGGGGAGGAGGCTTTGGCACCTCGCCCCAGGATGCGCATTGTTTCAGGCCCCTGAGAGCAGAGGCTCTCGACCCAGGGGTCCAGAAACATGTCTGGTGGTGGCAGCCTGGGCAGCCACTCAGTCCGGACTCTGGAGGTCGGGTTGGTTTCAGGGGGCATCTCTAAGATGCCCTCTGGAGTGCGTTTTACATTAAATCCCACACTGGCATCAGTGTGGGTTTAATGTGCTGAGAAGTTTGATACCAAACTTCTCAGTTTTCAGTGGGGCCATTATGGTGCTGTGGAGTTCGTAATGACAGACTCCCAGCACCATATACTCTTAATGGCAGCACTGCACTTACAATGCCCAAGAATGGACTTGGGCACTGTAGGGACACAGGGCTCATGCCTCTGTGCCCTCACCACTGGCATAGTGCACCCAGCTAGAGGGGTGGCTGACCTAGGCCAGGGCAGTGGTTTGTAGGCATGGCACACAGGGGTGTGTGCCATGTCGACTCTTCACTTTTGTTCTGCACCAAGACACGCAGCCTGCAAGGCAGTGTGTGTGTGTAAGGTACAGGGTCCCTAAGGGTGGCACAACAAGTGCTGCAGCCCTTAGGGGCCTTCCCTGGTCACAGTGCCCTGGGTACCCATGGTACCATTTACCAGGGGCTGACCTGTGGCCAGGGATGCCAATTGGGTATAGGCATCAATGCAGTTTTAGGGAAGGAACACAGGCCCTGGGTACCTGGTTGGCAGGAGCCCAGGGCACACTCAGTCAAAGCACATCAGCAATTCAGCAAAAAGTGGGGGCATACCATGCAAGAAAGATGGCACTTTCTCACACAACCCCCCCAAACGAAAGATGATGAGACTAACCTTGCCCTAGGGAGTCTTCATTGTCTAAGTGGAAGAACCTGGAAAGGCCATCTGCATTGGCATGGGCAGTGCCAGGTCTGTGTTCCACTTCAAAGTCCATTCCCTGTAGGGAGATGGACCACCTCAACAGTTTTGGATTTTCTCCTTTCATTTGCATTAGCCACCTGAGAGGTCTGTGGTCAGTTTGAACTAGGAAGTGAGTCCCAAACAGGTAGGGCCTCAGCTTCTTCAGGGACTAAACCACAGCAAAGGCCTCCCTCTCAATGGCACTCCAACGCTGCTCCCTGGGGAGAAGCCTTCTGCTTATAAAAGCAACAGGTTGGTCTTGGCCTTCATCATTGGTCTGGGATAGGACCGCTCCTATCCCTAGCTCAGAGGCATCAGTCTGCACAATGAACTGCTTGGCATAATCTGGTGCTTTTAGAATTGGTGCTGAGCACATTGCTTCTTTCAGAGTGTCAAAAGCCTTTTGGCAACAGACTGTCCAGTTTACTTTCTTTGGCATCTTCTTGGAGGTGAGTTCTGTGAGGGGAGTCACAATGGACCCATATCCCTTCACAAACCTCCTGTAGTACCCAGTCAAGCCAAGGAATGCCCTGACTTGGGTCTGAGTTGTTGGAGCTGCCCAGTCCAGGATGGCCTGGATCTTGGGCTGTAAGGGTTGTACCTGGCCTCCACCAAACAGGTGGCCCAAGTACACCACAGTGCCCTGCCCTATCTGGCATTTGGATGCCTTGATAGTTAGGCCTGCAGTTTGCAGAGCCTTTAAAGCCTTCCCAAGGTGGACCAGGTGATCCTGCCAGGTGGAACTGAAGACAGCAATATCATCAAGATAGGCTGCACTAAAGGACTCCAACCCAGCAAGGACTTGATTCACCAACCTCTGGAAGGTGGCAGGGGCATTCTTTAAACCAAAGGGCATAACAGTGAACTGAAAATGCCCATCAGGTGTGGAGAATGCTGTTTTCTCTTTGGCTCCTGGGGCCATGCCAATCTGCCAGTACCCTGCAGTTAAGTCAAAGGTACTCAAGTATTGGGCTGCACCCAATCTGTCTATCAGTTCATCAGCTCTTGGGATAGGGTGTGCATCTGTCTTGGTGACAGAGTTGAGACCTCTATAGTCCACACAAAACCTCATCTCTCTCTTTTCACCCTGTTGATGAGGTTTGGGGACCAGAACCACTGGGCTAGCCCAGGGGCTCTCAGAGGGCTCAATAACCCCTAGCTCCAGCATCTTGCTGACTTCAGCTCTGATGCTTTCCTTAACTTGGTCTGACTGACGATAGATCTTGTTTTTGACAGGTGCACTGTCACCAGTGTCCACATCATGGGTACACCAGTTTGTCAGACCAGGGGTCAAGGAAAAGAGCCCAGCATACTGCTGCAAGACTTGCTTGCAGTCAGTCTGCTGTTGGGCAGTGAGGGTGTCTGAAAAGACAACTCCATCTACTGACCCATCTTTTGGGCTGTGGGAGAGGAGATCAGGGAGAGGTTCACTTTCAGCTTCCTGTTCCTCATCTGTCACCATCAGCATGGTGATGTCAGCCCTGTCATTGTAGAGTTTTAGGCGGTTCACATGGATAACCCTTTTGGGTGTCCTGCTTGTGCCCAGGTCAACCAAGTAGGTGACCTCACTCTTTTTCTCTAGGATAGGGTAAGGGCCACTCCACCTGTCCTGGAGTGCCCTTGGGGCCACTGGCTCCAAAACCCATACCTGTTGCCCAGGTTGAAATTCAACCAGTGCAGCTTTTTGGTCATACCAGTGCTTCTGAAGCTCCTGGCTGGCCTCAAGATTCTTGGATGCCTTTTCCATGTACTCAGCCATTCTTGACCTTAGGCCAAGCACATAGTCCACAATGTCTTGTTTGGGTTCTTGGAGAGGTCTCTCCCAGCCCTCCTTCACAAGACAGAGTGTCCCCTCACAGGATGGCCAAACAGAAGTTCAAAGGGTGAGAAACCTACTCCCTTCTGTGGTACTTCTCTGTAAGCGAAAAGCAGGCATGGTAGTAGGACATCCCATCTCCTTTTGAGTTTTTCAGGGAGTCCCATGATCATGCCTTTCAATGTCTTGTTAAATCTTTCAACGAGGCCATTGGTTTGTGGATGGTAGGGTGTAGTAAACTTGTACTGCACCCCACACTCCTTCCACATGTGGGTCAGGTAAGCAGACATGAAGTTGGAACCTCTGTCTGAAACCACCTCCTTAGGAAACCCTACCCTGGTGAAGACACCAATGAGGGCCTTGGCTACTGCAGGAGCTGTAGTAGTCCTAAGGGGAATAGCCTCAGGATACCTAGTGGCATGATCCACTACCACCAGTATGAATTTGTTCCCTGAGGCTGTGGGAGGTTCCAGTGGACCCACTATGTCCACACCTACCCTTTCAAAGGGAACCCCCACCACAGGTAGTGGTATCAGGGGGCCTTTGGATGGCCACCTGTCTTGCCACTGGCTTGACAGGTAACACAGGAGCTGACAAACTCCTTCACCTTTTGGTGCATCTGGGGCCAGTAAAAGTGGCTAACTAGCCTTTCCCAAGTTTTGGTTTGGCCCAGATGTCCAGCTAGGGGGATGTCATGAGCCAAAGTTAGGAGGAACTCCCTGTACTTCTGGGGCACTGCCACTCTCCTGGTGGTTCCAGGATTGGGGTCTTTTGCCTCAGTGTACAGTAATCCCTCTTCCCAATAGACTCTGTGGGTACCACTGACATCTCCCTTGGCTTCTGAAACAGCTTGCTGCCTCAGGCTGTCAAGAGTGGGACAGTCTTGCTGTCCTTGGCACAGCTCTTCCCTAGAGGGTCCCCCTGGGCCCAAGAGTTCAACCTGGTAAGGGTCAAGCTCCAGGGGCTCAGTTCCCTCTGGTGTATCCAGGTTCTCTCCCTGAGGAGAGGGGTCCTGCTCTTGTGGCTGTGTAGAAGCTGGTCCCCCAGTCTTCTTTCCTTTTCTCTTGGTAGGTTGGGCCATCATTTCAGGCTCCAACACTATTTCTTCACCCTGCCTTTTGCTCTGTGCTCTTGTTTTTACACACACCAATTCAGGGATGCCCAGCATGGCTGCATGGGCCTTTAGCTCAACCTCTGCCCAGGCTGAGGTTTCCAGATCATTTCCTAGCAGACATGCTGCTGGTAACTTCTGAGAGACCACTACCTGCTTCAGGCCAGTAACACCCCCCCAGCCTAATGTCACCATGGCCATGGGATGACTAGTGGTGACACTGTCAGCATTGGTGACTGGGTAAGTTTTCCCAATCAAGTATTGCTCAGGGGAAACCAGTGTGTCTCTCACCATAGTGACACTGGCACCTGTATCCCTCAGAGCTTCTACCCTAGTTCCATTCACCCAGGGGTATTGTAAATATTTCTTTAAGTTGGGTGGCCACACAGCTACAGTGGCAAACTCCACTTCCCCTAGTGAGACTAGACTCGCCTGAGTGTATCCCTAGATTTGCTCAGGGCACTCTTCTGATCCCATCTGTAGACTTGCTGCCCCAGGAGTAGCTGTACTGGGTGCCTTAGGGGCTTTGTTGTGGGGGCAAGATTTATCTACAGTTAGGTGTCCTAATTTCTTACAGTTATTACACCAGGCCTTTAAGGGATCAAAGTTCTTCCCCCTATAGGGCTGAGGCACATAGGGAGTAGTTTGGGACCCACCCCCCAGAACAGGTTTTTGGGGCCCTTTGGAAGACTCAGACTTCTTATCTTGGGGATTCTCACCACCTTTCCCCTGGGGAGGTTTGGTGACCACCTTCTTTTGGTCACCCCCAGTGGTTGTCCTTGTCACCCTAGTCTTGACCCAGTGGTCTGCCTTCTTTCCCAATTCTTGGGGAGAAATTAGACCAAGGTCTACCAAATGCTGATGCAACTTTTCATTTGTGCAGTTACTTAATATATGTTCCTTCATGAACAAATTGTACAATCCAGTAAAATCCTGCACACCATGTCCAGCTAATCAACCATCCAGTGTCTTTACTGAGAAGTCCACGAAGTCAATCCAGGACTGGGTCTGGGTTTTTTGAGCCCCCCTGAATCTAATTCTATACTCCTCAGTAGTGAATCCAAATCCCTCAATCAGAGTCTTCCTCATGAGGTCATAGGACCCTGCATCTGGCCCAGAGAGGGTCAGAAGCCTGTCTCTGCAGTTACCAGAGAACAGTTCCCACAGGAGTGCCCCCAGAGAGGTTTCTTTACTTTTCTTATTTCACAAGCCCTCTCAAAGGCTGTGAACCATTTGGTGATGTCATCACCTTCCTCAAACTTAGGGACAATCCCTTTGGGGATCTTAGGTTCAGAAGTTTCCTCCCTATCCTTATTTTTGGTATTGCTGCCACCATTGATGGGTGCTAAACCCATCTCCTGTCTTTCCTTCTCTAGAGCCAGGAGTCTGGTCTCTAGGTCCAGTCTTTTGGCCAACCTTGCTAACAGGTTGTCCTCCTCACTGAGGCTGTCCTCAGTGTCCTCTCTGGGACCTGGACCACCTAGGTGGCCCCTAGGTCCCCAGAGGTTTTCTTTTGGAAATAAGGGTGCAGTGCCCCTGTCTTCCCTAGGAAGTGATGGAGGTGGGTTACCATCCCCATCCTCCTCACTCCTTTCCTCCTCTGTTTGGTCATCACCATGCTCAGAGGGGTGGGCCTTAGCATACTCAGCCAGGAGCTCCTGGAGCCCTTGTTTGGTTGGATGCTGGCCCATTGGTATATCTTTAAGTTTGCATAAGGACCTTATCTCTTTGAAAGACAAATGAAGATAAGGGGTGAGGTCGAGCTCCTCAACCAGCTCCTGTATGTCATTATTATCTTCACTAATAGCTGGGTTCTTGTCTTGAGGCATTTTAACAAAAAGTTCTAACCCCTCTACCCTTGACTATAGTGACTTTTTATTTCCTAAAATTCTAAAGGGACTTAAGCAAGGCCCTAACAAGACTTTTAGTAATTTGGTAAAAAAAATGCCAATTTAACAAAATCAGAATTCTAAAGGCAATTTAAGAGTTCTGTTGTGTGATCAGATGGTAACCAAGTAGTCCAACAAATGCAAGTTTGTATCCCACCGCTGATCCACCAATGTAGGAAAGTGGCCCTGTATATACTGAACCAAAGTAAGGTTCAGGGTGCACAGGATCCACAGTCCCCAGAGGTTTGGCAGAGGTTAAAGTTAGATGTAACCTTACTCTCTAAAGTGGTAGCTTGGTCGAGCAGTAAGGCAGTATCAGAGGACAGTGTAAAGCATTTGTTGTACACACTCAGTCAGCAAATGAAGACACACACTCAAGAACTGAACTCTAGGCCAATGGTTTGTGTATAAAAAAATTATATACTTGTTTTATTTTAGAACCAACAAGAGGTATTGCAATATGCTTTCTCAGGATGAGATGCTTTGGTTAATCACCTTACAAATAGGCAATAGACTTTTTGATGGTAGTAATCACAGTTGGTGCAAGAGGCAACACAGGGTCAAATACAATGCAACATTGAGCTCAATGGAAAATTGTGATTAATTACAATGAATTACTTTGTAGATTACTTTTCTAACCACAGGACTGGATCCTGGATTCAGTCCTGGGACACTTCCTGTAAACAGGTAAGAAAAAGCGTTTTGGTTATTGTAGTGATTTTTGAGGAATACTACTGTATTTCAAAAGTTGACACTTAGAAACTTTTCTGGGTAAAATTACCAATGTTATCCTATGGAAGGAAATGCAGTTTGCAAGCAAAGCAGGTTTACGTTACTTTTGTAATCCAGTGCTGGGTTCTCTGGTTCAGCACTGGGGTATCTATCTAAAACAGGCAAGTAATTACGTTTGTATCGTTGGCACGATTTTTAAAGAATATTTGTAAAATGCAGAAATCGACACTTAGAAACTTTTTCAACAAAAGCAGGCAATGATATCCTATGAGAGGAATTTCGAGTTACTGGTAAGTACGGTAAAAATTACTTTTCATGGTTGGTACTAGACTAAAAGAGGCAGTACTGACGTCTCTCCTGATAGCAGGTGAGTAGTTCGGAATTCGTTACTGTTGTGATTTTTAAACAATATTTTAGTATTTCAAAAGTAGACAGAAGAAATTTCACAGAAAACCAGTCAATGGATCCCTATGGAAGAAAATGGAGTTAGCGGTAAGTAACGTTGTGATTACTTTTTAGGGCCAGTGTTGGGCACCCCGGTCCAGCACTGGGGCCTCTTCTAATACCAGGTGAGTATTTTCGTTTTCGTGACTCGGTTGATTTTAGGTGAATATTTTAAAGTTTCAAAACTCCACACTTAGAAGAAATTCCAGGTGGGAGCCAGTCAGTGTTACCCTATGGAAGAAAAGTGAGTTATCGGTCTTTGGGTAAGTACTCGACTGGCAGAGTTAAGGTTCTGGGCATAGACTCAGGGGTCCCCCAGTATCAGGTAAGTACAGTTGTTACACCCTCAGCGGCACAGGGGCGGCCGGGTGCAGAGTGAGTAGGCCCAATGTTATCCTATGGCAGGCAGGGGGCCTCGGGTTGGTGGCTGCTGGCAAGCAGGCCACGCGGCTGTGGGAGCTGGGCTCCTGGTCACTTGCTCAGGGCAAATGGGGAAGTAGGTTAGGGTAGAGGTTGCACTTCCAGGGGCACTCGGGCGGCTGGGTGCAGGGTGCTTTTGAGCCGTCGGGCGCTCAATGTTAACCAATGGAGATCTTGGACGGTGAAAAAAGGCTGCAGGCTCGGGGACGGTGACTCTTCAGGGGCGACCAACACTTCGGGAGGTAAGTTGGGGTCTTGGAGGATAGGTAGACACCCAGGAGTTGGGCACAGGGGGCCGTGGGGCGCCGGGTGCAGGGGTGTCTTTTGAGGTCGGGAAATCTTACCCCCTGCTGGTCGCGGTTGGAGGGGTCCCTTGTCCTGAGGCTGCAGGCGTCGTCTGGGTCGTCGAGGAGGGTCCTTGGGCACTGGATTCCAGGTCAGGATCGCCGGGGGGACGTCCTCAAAGTCTTTGTTCACTCAAGCACAGGCTGGGCTCGGCGGGTGCAGAGTGTACAGGTTTCGCGGTTCCGTGCCAGGGCCGGGTCTTTTGTAGTTTGTTTCTTTTGAACAGTACCACTGCTCGTGGGAGTCCCTGGGTTGAAGGCTGTGGCACAGAAGTCAGGTCCTCCGGGGTTTTTGAGGTGGCTGAGGCCGGGGTTCCGCAGGAGCAGGTTCAGAGGTCGACAGGCCGGTAGGGTTGGGGCCAAGTCAGTTGTCGTCGCCTCCTTGTTAGCAGCTGCACGGCTGGTCTTCTTGCGTCGTCTTCTCTTCTTGTTTTCGGATTCGGGAACTGAGGAAGGAAGGTTCAGGGAGCCCCTAAATACTGAATTTAGGGGTGGTTACAGGTAGGTAAGGGCAGGGACCAATGGGTCCCTTCCCTGGGGTGGGTACACCCCTATTCTGCTCCTCTCCAGTGGGAGGGGGCAGGAGCCTGTCCCTGGTTGGCTGGGTCCCCCCATCCTCAAGATGGCGGGGACTCGAGTTTGTGCTTCACCTCGCCTCCCCCACCTTAGGGGTGGAGTTGGCAGAGGTGGGCACAACCCATTTCCTGCCTCTGGTTTTCCCGCCGGTTCTCCCGCCAGAAGTGGGGGTAGAACCAGTGGGGACCAGTTTGCTGGAAGCAGCAAATGGTCTGGGGAAGCTCAAAAGGCGGCAGGTCTTTGAAGCTCCCCTGCCCATCCTGGGGGAGGAGGCTTTGGCACCTCGCCCCAGGATGCGCATTGTTTCAGGCCCCTGAGAGCAGAGGCTCTCGACCCAGGGGTCCAGAAACATGTCTGGTGGTGGCAGCCTGGGCAGCCACTCAGTCCGGACTCTGGAGGTCGGGTTGGTTTCAGGGGGCATCTCTAAGATGCCCTCTGGAGTGCGTTTTACATTAAATCCCACACTGGCATCAGTGTGGGTTTAATGTGCTGAGAAGTTTGATACCAAACTTCTCAGTTTTCAGTGGGGCCATTATGGTGCTGTGGAGTTCGTAATGACAGACTCCCAGCACCATATACTCTTAATGGCAGCACTGCACTTACAATGCCCAAGAATGGACTTGGGCACTGTAGGGATACAGGGCTCATGCCTCTGTGCCCTCATCACTGGCATAGTGCACCCAGCTAGAGGGGTGGCTGACCTAGGCCAGGGCAGTGGTTTGTAGGCATGGCACACAGGGGTGTGTGCCATGTCGACTCTTCACTTTTTGTTCTGCACCAAGACACGCAGCCTGCAAGGCAGTGTGTGTGTGTAAAGGTACAGGGTCCCTAAGGGTGGCACAACAAGTGCTGCAGCCCTTAGGGGCCTTCCCTGGTCACAGTGCCCTGGGTACCCATGGTACCATTTACCAGGGGCTGACCTGAGGCCAGGGATGCCAATTGGGTATAGGCATCAATGCAGTTTTAGGGAAGGAACACAGGCCCTGGGTACCTGGTTGGCAGGAGCCCAGGGCACACTCGGTCAAAGCACATCAGCAATTCAGCAAAAAGTGGGGGCATACCATGCAAGAAAGATGGCACTTTCTCACAGAGGGTGTCACCAAAGGTACTTCCATCTACCTAAATGTATATATTTGTAATGTAATACATAGTATTTAATAGTCTGTGCAATACATGTTTTTCTTTTTTAAAAGAAAATGGACTGACTGAAAATGATTTATTGAGTGTTGCTGTTGCGTACCAGTGAGCTGGGGTTCCTAGCCCACACCACCTCTGCTGAGTAGGCCTTGGACCGCTCTGCTTCACTACCCTCAGAGAGTCAAGTGCTACAATGGGGGGTACTTGATTTACAGTAAAAAGACAACTGCAGACTGATTACTTGTGAAGGACTCGCATCCTTTGCAACTAATAACCCAATTTCTTACACTAGAATTTCCTCAACACATGACTTGCCTACCGCAAAGACAGACAACACAAGCCTTCCAACACTTAATACCGTTAATTTTGATTTTAATACTTTTTTAGAACTTTTAATTGCACAAGCTCATCATCAGGATCACCTTCCGACCCAGCAAATATAATAATCTTTAAATACTTCCTTCTCACAGCCTGCACAGAGGAGCTAGCCAAAAGCTTACTGAACAAGTCCCTGGAGCTAGGTTCTTTCCTGCCTGAGTTGAAAATCTCTTACATTAGACCAATCCTCAAGAAGATGAACCTAGAGACATCCATTCCAGCAAACTACAGACTGATATCTAATGGCCTATTGCCAGTTAAAATATTTGAAACAACAGTTTTAACTCAGATTTCAGTTTACAGAGGAAAATGATGTAGTCAGACCAACAAACTGGACTCAGACCAGGTAGCAGCACAATGTCAGCCCTTGTATCTGTACGGAATGATCTAAAACTTACAATGGACAAGAACAGAGTGGCTGCCCTAAGGCATCTGGACGTGTTAGTGGCATCTGATACTGTTTACCACCACATGGTACTACAAATAGTCCATCATCTTGGAAAACATGAAAATGCTCAAAAATGGATTGCCTCATACCCCAAAGACATACAAACTTTGGGGTGCCTACCACCTTTCCCACCAGCCCCTCACATTCAACATTGTGGAGTCTCCCAGGATCCATTAATATCTCCTCTTTTACATAACCTCTACCTAAACCCAGTCAACAGACATGATTGAATCATTCAACCTCACCTGCTACAATTATGCTGCTGATTCACAACTCATTCTAAAGAGAGATGGACCAGAAGACCTCTAAAGTCAAAACTTGACGACTGCCTCCTGTCTTAAATGCAGGGGTAGAGTAACCACCTAAAGCTCAACACCGTAAAGACAGATATTAAGACGTGTGGACAATGGCAAAAACAAGCCCACCGTATGGCCCAAGGAGCTCGATGTATCTCCAACTACTTCAAAAAAGGTAAGAAACCTAGTGGTAACCATAGATTCAGACTTATCCTTGATACCACATATTACAAAGAGCACCTTCTACACTATGAAAACATGTTGGCACATCTTATCATACCTTGGGCACCAACAAAAGCTACAATCTATCCTCATACTTGTAATCTTCAAGTTTCACAATACCAACAACCTATAACCCGGCACACCTAATTTCATCATACACAAAACACAACTAACCCAAAACACTGCTGAAAGACTCCTTATAATTGTACAGTACTCCAGGCATTAGAAGTTAGGAAACTGCCCAGTGACCTTCCTTCCAACAACTATCCCAAAGGTGTGTTATAATGTCAATTTTGTCCTAAAGGCGGTCTCTCCAATTACTTCACACTACATCCAATTATCACAAGATAAAACATTGTCCTCTATTATTGAATCCACTTCACAAAATTCCTAAGATACAATATCCAAGATAGCTTTATATTCGACACAAGCCAACACGTGTTTCGAGGTAACCCTCTTTGTCAAGGCTCAATATTAGTCAAGTATAGTATGCAGATGTTTCTTTCTTTTAAGGTTTCGCTTATCTGATATCCTTCTTTGATTTTGTTGCATTAAATTATAATAAATATATGGTAATATTTTTAAGACTCTGTTATTGTCAACCAAGTTTTACTAACCGCCACCAGTGTTCCAATCCGTGACATGTAGAATATGCATCCTCCAGATGCCCTCTGTGGGAGAGAGAAAGAAAAGTGAATACAGTTTTTAAGAATAACAAGAAGGACAGATCGTTAAAGATATATGAAGTAACTATAACTTGCGCCTTCACCATGTACAGTGATGTCATCAATTATGTCATTTCAGATGTCATCAGCGATGTTATCAATGATGTCACAGAACATGTCATGAGCGATGTCAGTCAGTCAAAGGAATATTTATTTAGACCTTAGGTCTTTAAACACATATCATATATAGAACATCTCAACTTTTTATAAATACATTCACTTAAATGATGTACATGAAATTACAAAACAAACAATCCATTAATTAAAATATTATAAAAGCCAAGGTACCTTAAAATATACCCCTTCTTCCTGTCGTAACTGTTACCATGACATACAAATAATAACTGTGATCATAAAGTTCCTGACCTATAGACACATAAAAACTTTTTTGACTGTGATCAAAAACCTTCCAACAGTACATGCTATATCCAAGAAATGCATTCCGAGTAAAAGTTCTACAGCCTGTACACGGTTTTTGATACCATATTTTTTAAAAATTGGGTGTAAATACATTTTTCGTGCAGTCAGAACCTTTAAACAGTCCAATAATATGTGCAAAATATTGCATTTAGTGCCTAGATCACGTGCAATCCCCCCAGAATCAATCATGGCCATTTTTATCTTATCATTGGTTTGACAGGGGTAAATTCCGAACTTTAACCTTAACAATTCACTTCAAAGCCAACGATTGGGTAATACATCCATATACTGGAATCATTATTCATTTTGCCATGAGTTAAACATGAAAAAAATTGTTTTTCCACTCAAGATACTGTCGATCAAAGTATCGGAACAGTTCCTTGCCTGATGCCCTGAGCTCACTCTTTGCAATCTCCATTTGTAAATTCTGCAGGCACATCTTGACTCTCATATCCTTACAGGGTTTTTCTAAAATTTTCCTGACCCCCCTTTGCCCTCGTCAATTCACTTTGCTGTATTTCATTTTTTACAACATTGGGATACCTTTTGCTCCTCCCTAGTACTCAGGCGCTGCCAGAATCTTATTAATGCCACACGGGCCATTATGTTCCAGGATACCATATCAGTCTCCATTCTTATGGTGTGGATCATAGAAGACCTGAGTAGGGACAGTATGTTTTTTAAACATTTCCCCTCCTCGGCGTCCCACCCACTTTTACCACTTATATATAATAATTCTGCTCCATATTGGAACTGTGGGGGTATCATGGCCACATAGGCTTTCAAGATGGGCCTATCTGACATCTCACCATATTCCTTATTACATTGTTTCAGGCTACTAACTGAGGCAAGAGCCTTTACTCTCAGTGAATTCAAATGGACATTCCATTTTAGGAACTTCTCAAACCAGAACCCAAATACTTGTATTCCTTAACTTTTTCCAGCTTGGTAGGACCCAAGAACAAGCTACATTTTGTCATTTTTTTACCAGAGCTCAGTAACTTTGTTTTCTCCATATTTACTACTAGTTTTTTATCGCTACAATATTCCATAAACACGTCCAGCTATCTTTGCAGACCTATCTCTGTCTGATCTAAAATTACAAGATTGTCTGCATACAGAAGACATGCAATATGTTTGCCATCTAATTTGGGGCTGACGCCCGAGCCACCCCCAGGGTTGATGGTAGATCAGCTATAAATAAGGAAAAAAGTAAGGGGGCAAAGTCGCACCCCTGTCTCAATCCATTTGCAATCAATATTTTCTGTATCAAGGTCTCCTCAGTGTCCATAATGACCTGAGCCCAGTTATAGCTGTGTAGCTCATGGAATATAGCCAGGAGGCCCTTGGGGATTTCCCATCTGATCAGTGCCTTCCATAGATGATTCCGGTCCACCAGATCGACTGCCGCCCGGAAGTTGCGAAGCAGCAAAAAAAAACTGCCCCTCTGTCCACCGATTTCTGCGCGATGGCCCAGAGAGAGAAACAATGATAAAGAGTGGTGTGACCTTCCTTGAAACACCCCTGTTTAG
This sequence comes from Calotriton arnoldi, assembly GCA_963921515.1. NCBI lineage: Eukaryota > Metazoa > Chordata > Amphibia > Caudata > Salamandridae > Calotriton > Calotriton arnoldi. Next base: position 467,337 of record CAWUFW010002845.1, read on the forward strand.
GGGGCACAATGTGGTTTACTTCAGCCCCTTTTTTAAGCCTTCCCACAATAATTTATGCAAAAACTTTTTCTCCCACATCCAGAAAGGTTAACCAATAGTTCTTCGGAAGCCATGAAAGGGACAAAAAGCAGACTGGAGTGGGCGAGAAGGCGCAGCGAGGCCCAAAGATCTGGCCGTAGCCCTAAAATCTTTAAAGCACTCCAGAGCCGAGTCTGCTTTGTCGCCATCAAAAGGCATGTCCAAAGTAGACTGGACATCCCCCGAAAAGCCAGATGTCCTCAACCAGGCGTAGTGCCTAAGGGCTACAGACGTGGCAATCGTTCTGCCCAGTGAGTCGGTGGTATCAAGTCCACATCTTATCCTAAATTTGGCTGCGTCTCTCCCATCCGCCACTGCCTGGGAGAGAACGGCCAGGGCCTCCTCCGGGCACTGAGGCAGCACCTGCGCAACCGTATCCCAGATGGTATGGGAGTATCGACCCAAGAGGCACGCGGAATTCACGGACCGCAGTGCCAAGCTGGAGGAAGAGAACATGTGCTTCCCAAGATGGTCCAGCTTCTTGGTTCCCCTATCTGGAGGGGCAGAAGGGAATGCGTCCTTTGAAGAAGAGGCTTGGACCACCAAGCTCTCGGGGGAAGGGTGTTGGGTGAGGAAAACTGGGTTGCCCGGGGCTGGGCGTTGGCGGCGGGCAATCGTCCTTTCCACAGAAGCCCCTGTGCTGGGCTTGGACCAGGTGGCCAGGAGGACGTCAGTGAGGGCTTCATTAAAGGGCAATAGAGGTTCAGAAGTGGATGCCGCAGGCTCAAGCACCTCTGTCAGGAGGTTAGTCCTGACTGCCACTGAAGGGAGTTCAAGGCCCAAGACCTCGGCCACCCTTTGCACCACCACAGCATAGGACGCTCCCTCCTCCGTAGCCACGGTAGGGGGAGAAAGCATGCCAAGGTCTGGGGAAGTGTTCAGACCACTGGCGTCACCTAGGTCCTCTTGCCAGTTAGGTTCGACAAGCTAATCTGTTAAAGGGTCCAGCGACCCCTCCCAGTCCTCATCACCACCATCTGGGCAGTAGGGAACACCAGGGATGAACAGGGGAACAAAAGTACCCTCCGGCGTCGGTGCCGACGTCAGTCTGGCTCTGGGTCCATCTCAGGGATGAGGATGGGGACGGCGCTGGCCAGGGGCACGGCTGGCGCCGGGGGCATCGTCGCCGGGATCGGTGTCAGGGAAGGTCGAGTGAGATCGACTGGCGTTGACCCGGATCCAGGCCTGGATTGACAGGGGCCCTCCGGTGCCGGGGTCGGAGCCACCGGCATCGAAGGCCCAGGTCCCCCGACCCACTCCGCGGGGTCCGGAGGCGCGCCGGCGGAGTTGGGCTGCCCAAAGACGAGGTTGGGCAGGGGATGCTCCGGCTCCCGGAAAAGGGGGGGCGGCGCAGAGTCGTCCCTGAATCAGGCACCGGAGACGGAGCCTTTGAGCGACGAACCTCCGAATCCCGCGTCACGTCAGACGACCGACGGGAAGAAGGTGAAGAGAGCTTGTGCTTCTTCGTCTTCTTCTTGTGTTTGCACGTACCCGAAGACCTCGACGACTTGGAGTGCGATGAGGAGTGGGGGCTCCGCGAATGGCCTCGAGACCTTCCTCTCGAATGAGACCTGGACCGACACGGAGCCGACTGCCGGGCCTCCAGTAACTTTCGGGACCGCTCCTGCAAAGTCTTCGGATGCATAGCCCGGCAGTTGGAGCATGACTTCGGGACGCGCTCCAGACACCACAGACACACGAGGTGCGGGTCCGTCACAGACATCATCTTGTTACAGGCATCGGAAGACTTGAAACCGGTCCGACGCTGGGACATCCCTCGCACACCAGGAATCGAAGACTCAAAAAAGATGTCGACAAAACTTAGAAAAAAGGCTAGCCAAAAAATGGCTAAGGGGTAGCTCTCTCCAGATTTGTGCTAGGCTGGTGCGAAAAAGAAAGAACTGACGTCAGCGCGCAGGGGTGGCGTCTAAGTAGGCACTGTGACGTCATCCCGGCAACCACGATGACGATGACGGACACGGAGTCGACCGACGCCACCTACCAACACGCAGGGGTACTGCTAAGAAAAATCTCCGGATCCAGTCTGACGCCTGGGGGGAAATTCTAAGGTAAGGAATCTACAACTAACTGTCTCTTTCAGATTTTTTTTTTGTAAACAAACTTTATTAGGCATTTACGTTACATATACCAGTACAGTATAATCTTTGGAATGAGCATGTGAACCAATGCGGATCCTCTGTTAAAAGGTATATAGCTTATCGCTACTGTAGAGCTCTGCATAGTTAGTCAATAGTTCTCCAGGAGGTTCATTTACAACCAAGTTCACATCTCACAGTAATACGTAGTGCAATTAACAAAAAACTATCCCCCCACCCTCAGCTTATTGGCAACCCCACCCGCTCTACCCTACCCCCTCCTCCCAGGTGTGCAGTGGATTACTATGCTCAGGTAACTTTCCTAAGGCCACTCTCTTGTAATTTCCATCCCGGTCTCTTTCAGATATGTTACAGTTTTGTTTTTTTCCTTTCTCCTGCAAGCCATTTGCCAGCAACCTCTAGACCAGCAGTTCTTTAGGGGTGGGCAGAGTTGGCGTAGTGCCACTACGCGGAGTTCCACGGAGTTATGGAAAAAATCTGTGGAACAGAAGCCCACGTCCTGCGGCCAGCTGAGGGTCCGTGTGCCCGGGACAGGGTCCCTCGTGCCCGGGCACGCTCCCATATCCCCCCGGCCTGGCTGGGTTGAGAAGCAGGGACCGGGCCCGGGGCCTGGGATTCGGGCAGGGCCTGGGGTGTGGGAGCCCCCGTCCTGCGGCCTGCCAAGGGTCCGTCTGCCCGGGACAGGGGTCCCTGGTGCAGAGCCCCCGAGCCCTCCAAAGGGCAAGCGGGAGCCCTCTCCCGAAGGCTCGGGGCGGTCAGATTGGCGTTCTTCGGGCCCGGCCATCTGGTTGCGCCTTTCCCCTCGGCCATCTGGTCGTGCGCAATGCTTTCCAATGGGGTGACCAGATGGCCCGGAGCCGCGGACTCTGTATCGGCCGTTTAGCTGAGCGCTGAGTCATCTTCCTTATCGACGCTGGAGCGCTGTCATTGGTTTTGCGCCCGCTGTCTTTCATCTACTGGATTCAGCTGAATCCACACTTCAAACTGCAACTTTGTTGCTGCCGAGACTCGTCTCTCCACCAAGGGACTCTCATACCCGCCACGCTTTAACGCTTCTCCCACTTTATTATCGCCTGGGATACTTGGGGATTCCGGTTCTCATCAACACCCAGCGGGACTTGTATCCACGTGCTATTGACCTCTATTAGAGGTAGAACTCCGTCAGACTGTATTTTCTACAGACGCAGGTCACTATATTTTTTGTGCAGCCAAGCAACGTTCGCGTTTCCATTTACCTTCCTGGATTACACATTATCATTCGAGCTTGTTCCCTAAGGCACGCCCCACCACTAATTCAGTAGGTCTATGCGCCCTGATGAAGGTGCGACCTTTATAGGGGTCTTACACCGAAACGCGCGTTGGCGCTGGATAAGCATGTTGGAGCTTTCTGATTGAAAAATCCCCCAAACTACGAGAAATGTCAATTTTTTTACTCATGTAAACTGTATTTACCATTTGACTGACTAGCTGTTTTTTTCATGTTCTAAAATCCGTTTTGTCCAATGTGTTTTATTGTATTTTTTGCAAAGTGGATAACACCTTCTATGTAATCCTTGTTATCTTGGGGGACCCGTTTATTGGTATATAAATACTTTATTGCTGTATGTCTGATGTTGCTTGACGTGTGAGTATGTGCGTTTATGAATCGGGATGTATGATGTGGATGAGTGAATGTGCTGTGGGATGTGCTTTGTGAATATTTTATTTATAGATGTGCCTTAGTATATTTCATTGGATACAGTGACTATCAACAATAATAAACTTTTGATAATGTCCATTTAAGTGTGTCTTTGATCACTATTTTGGCCTAAAGTGTTAGTATTTTAGATATCAGTGACTATTTGCACGAACAGATTTATACAGGTAGAGTTCCTCTTCTTTGATTGCACAGATGGCCAGGCTGCCCTGGAAGTCCCGATGAGGGCTCGTTTGCCTCCCCGATCCCAGCCAGGGCTCCAGGAGGTTGGGCGCCCCCGTGCCCTGGGTCCCCTCCGTCACTCAGTGCGCACGGGTTACCAGAAAGAAGGGTAGCTTTCCTCCGGATTACTAGGGGCAGGGTATGCCGGAACCGCCCCCGGGCTGGCGGTTCTCAGCCGAGGACCAGATGGGCTAGGCCCGGACAACACCTCCCCACTGCCCGGGGCTCCCCCCTCCGGCCCGCCGCGTGGCAAAGTGCCCGGGACGGGCTCCATCGGTCCTGGGCAGTCTTCCCCTGCCCTGCCCTGGAAGTCCCGATGAGGGCTCGTTTGCCTCCCCGATCCCAGCCAGGGCTCCAGGAGGTCGGGCGCATCCGCGCCTAGGGTCTCCTCAGTCCCGCGGTGCGCACGGGTTACCAGAAAGGGGGGTACCCTTCCTCCGGATTACTAGGGACAGGGTACTCCGGAACCCGACTCGGCCTAGCGGTCCTCAGCCGGCAGCCGGACGGGCCAGGACGCCCCCCCAGCCCGGGGCACCGTCCCCCGCCCAGGATGGGGGCCCGCGGGCCCGAGGAGGCCTCACCCTTGCCCGGGAGCCCCAACGGGGTCCAGGGGCCCCAGGCTCAGTCTCCTGGCCTGCCGCTCCGCCAGGGGCCCGAGACGGGGTTCCGTTGGGCCCGGAGAGCCTCCCCCTGCTTGGCTGGGTTCAGGAGCTCCAGCCGGGACCCCGGGGAGGGCGGCCTCCCCACCCCAGGCTACGTCCTCGGGCCTGCTGCGTGGCAGGGTGCCTGGGACGGGGTCCCGCGGGCCCGGGGAGGCTTCGCCTGCGCCTCTGGGCCCGGGAGCACCGGCTGGGTCCAGGGGCACCACCGGGCCCCGGGTTGGGTGCTCCAGCCCTGGGCCCCGTCTCCCAGCCTGCCGCTATGCCAAAGGCCCGAGACGGGGTTCCGTCGTGCCTGGGGAGACCCCCCTCGCTTGGCTGGGTTCAGGAGCTCCGTCCGAGGCCCCTGAGGGCCCTGGAGCGGGTGGCCTCCCCATCCCGGGCTCCGTCCT